>SADC01000160.1:0-392548 GCA_004194705.1 Ditylenchus dipsaci
AAAAAATTCTACTAAACGGATTTCCATAAAAATAGATTACTAGTGTTTTCACCAAAACACTCATCATTTGCAAAGAAAAAGCACTATCAAATATATGTACAGATAAAACCAGACAAGTCAAAATATTGAGCTTGGCTAGTTCACCACCTCAAACACAAAGAAACGCGAAAACGTAGCAGGGATGAACTAGTAACAGTGCAAGTGTTATTGTAACGTTTTGTTCATTCAGTACCTGTAAGCCCTCTTCCTAGTAAATCCGCAGGACCATTGTCCGGTGCACACAGATGATCTGCCAGAATAGAGGTATTAAGCCATTCTCCACACACAACGAGTTTTGCTAGTCAAATGTGTGTATTGATTACCCCTTCTCCACATATTTGGAAGAGAATATCTTCTACTACGTATAAAAGACGGCAAAGATATAGAAAAATTCTATGAATTTTGTAAATCACACACCAGCTGATTCAGTCACTTAAAAAAACAGAATCAGCTTGGTTGTCCAGTAAACTTTAAAAATCTTGTTTTTTCAAATAAAATTAGTGAAATATATATTCCAAAACTAGTTCATCGTGTAAGTTTGATCGGGTCAAATATCTGCAATAATATATTTAAAAATCGAGCTCTGAGTATTTGAAAGACTGAAAAGGTTTGAAAACTATATCTTGAGAATCATAGTGGGTGAATTTTAGTTGCTTTATGAGAGCTCTTGAAATTAACTTGAATTTTCGTACATCAAAAACTTTTAATAGCGTAACTCAAAGGATTAGGCTAACATACGAGTTATTTTGATCTAAAGTCTTGTGTCATGATTTAACTGAATTCAAAAAAGTCATGAGCTTTCGAACAAGCGAATATTTTCTCACTAACGAAAATTCAACACAACAAATTTTGCTTTTTTATTTCAATAAAATGAAAGCAAAAAGTTGCAAGTAAACACAAAGCTCCTTTTCAAATCAATCAAATCGATTAAATGCTGCAAAACTTGTAAAAGAACAAGAAACAGGTAGTGCAGGTGAACATGTTTTTTGCCAAACTCGAGCTCCTGCCCTCTAAAAATCCAGTACAAAAACCTATTTAAACGGTTCATTTGATACAGCTTTAGCAGTCAATGAAATTATTATAGTTGTGCAAAGTTCTCTATACCTCCTCCTCTACCTGTTGCTAATGGATTAATGACTGGTAAATAAGTTGAGAGAGAAGGCAAAAAGGTGTCAAGGAAATAAATAAAAAGGGTAGATGGCTACCATCAGTATTTCTTTGCTCTGTCTCCCATCCAAATCATCAGCCATAATTACTAAACTAAATAAAACAAACGGAAAAAGAGAATTGATTTGACGGAAGGAGAATAATAAAGCGGAAAATAAGTTGCATCAAGTTGCTGATAAAAAAATAAAAAATTTGCGATAATTGGGTGAAATTAAAACATTGAGTGAAATTTAAATGGATTTTTCGGAAAGAGATAAATTGCGATTATTTGGCTTGCTCGGGTTTTCTTTTGTTCTATGTGTTTTTTTCGGTTTCTGGAGCAGATTTGGGAATAAAAGATAGGGGTGAAGTTACTAAATAATGATGTGTTCATTGGCGCTTTGATTTGATGTGGTTCGCCGAGAATGAGCGGAGAGGATAAATCAAAGAAGAAAAGATAATATGACTTCAGGATGAGATTGGTTGAGATTGATCAATCATTTTTTGGTTTTCTTTTAGAAGAATATGGGGTGATGGAAAGTATGAAAATATGGATTTCAAGCACAAATAAAAGAACTAAACTTATTCAGATGAACATATAATACATCAATAGGATATTTTCCAATATGTACATCAATGAGCAGCTGTCTTTCATGTCCTCGGTAGTATAGTGGTAAGTATCCGCGCCTGTCACGTGCGAGACCCGGGTTCGATTCCCGGCCGGGGAGGAATTTTTTTTTCATTATCCTCTCCAAATATTTAATCCGATTTTTCGAACGCTTAAAAAAACTTTGGGCTAAGTAGCGCGTATCGCATAACTCAAAATCGCGTTTTTTTCAACTTCTAATGGTGTTTAAGAACGTTAGAACGATGGAAAACATGTTTAGAGGGTGCTCCAGCATTTTTGACCAAAAAATTTTTTGCCCAAAGGTTGACTTTTTACCTTGATGACCTAGGTAAAGGGTACTGAAGGGTAGCTGGATATCTATGTTTTTATTTACAATGGTATTCTACATTTCAAGGGTATTCTACACTGTTTTGGTCAATGGGACATTGCCAAAAAGAGCTTCTTTATGCATTTTCATGAGTCTTGCTCGCAATCATGTCTAAGGTAAGTCTCTGCGCGCATCTCCAACTCTAAAGCCCCCCCCTTGTGCCCCCGAAGAGGGCAAAAGAAGCTCTTTTTGCAAAGATTGTTGCAAAGCAAAATTTTTTCTATTTGGCGAGAAATCTATTTGGTATTATTAACTGATTTGCTTCACAAGATTAGAGTAAAGTTAGTCTGGTTATCATTGAAAAAAAATCGTCGGCACATATTTTTAAAAGAGCGCGAACCCCATAAATGAGCTTTTTACCTTTTGATAGACTCCAAATGGCGAGAAGCCCTTTTTGCCCTAAAAAGCAATTCTGCCTTTGTTTTTTTTGGGCTGAAAAGCACAATTTGCCAAATAAAATCTGGCTTTCTTTTCTTTTTTTAGGCGAAAATTTCGAAATTTTGAAAAACAACAAGAACATTTAGAATCCTATTGATTATTTAACCGAAATTATCAAACAGGAGAAAAAGGATTTAGACGAGACCTTTCTAAACCCTTTTTAGACAACTATTTCTTGTAACTCACAAAAAATCAAACAAGTGAAGGTTCTGTCGTCCAGCTCTGAGGTTAGATTTCGGACTCACACCTATTCGCTGAAATTGTCTAAAACTTACCTGAAGTAACCAATAATAAAGCAAGTAAAACAAGAACACGTACAAAACGGTGTGTATTCTTCCAAACCACAATAATCGACACCAGCATCATAATCATCACCTGCAGCAACAAAGAAGACAACAACAACAGGCTGCAGCCAACACCTCTCTATTATTAATAACAAACAAAAACAAAATAGAAAAGCAGCGTGGTCCCATAACACTAATAGATTTGGTGTTCTCTTACCACCGCCCAGCCCCAAAAACAGATAGATCAGTCAATTGGGAGGGTGCTAGCAGCGGTGTGAGAACCGGTTTGAACGCTGGCTTGTCTCAAGACGAAAAGCACTCTATGATAGAAAACTAAACAGCAGGCGAAAAATTGGAATAATTGATGGGTTGCACACACGAGGAACCACTACGTCAAAACACAATAATAGGGGGAAATTCGTGCTAATGTATGGCAGCTATGCGCACTCGACTATAACTTTTTTTCTAACATTTCTTAATGTAAATTTTTTAACGCTATTTATCGAGCACAACAATTTTGGATGGTTTTAAGGCTAAACCCGGACATGTGAACAATTTGAACTGTGTGGAGTAGTGTGATCAGTTGATGAGTTACATGTCAATTTTTGACATTTCTGAAAGTGCTTGTTAAAAATCGGTCCACGAAACTACTAAAATGGACTTTCTAAACGTCGAAAATAAAGATTTTATAAACAGCTGCTTAACTTTTTCAGTATTCAATAAATGATTGACTAATCGAAGACTGTGATTATGCATAAGTTTACATGCTCTGATAAATTTAGTCGTCTGCACAATTTAGTACAACACCATAAAATCGACTTATAATCAAGCTAATAAATGCTTTAGCTATACAAAACCCGTAGCAAGAGGTGAGGTGTATGATGAGCAGCCCGCACAACCGATTTAACTTTTTATTGACTAATTTTCTCTCTGACACACACCCTCACCACTAAATTGGATTCTATTGTAGTTGCGAGGGAATAGCAACTGAGTATTTGAGGGAAATCGAAGAAGAACGATTAAAGAAAAAGGAAAAAAAGTGTGGCGAGAATGTAATCTGATAGACACGCCAAGCAATATGGGCTAGAAATAAGAACAGATACCCAAGACAATATGAAAGTAAGCAATTTGGCTTTGTAAAGCACAAAAAATTTAAAAAATATTCAATTCCCTAGAAGCGCAATATTGATTGCTAGCTAAGGAACTGTGCAGAAATTAATAAGGAAGACATAAAATATTCCTTGCTCCACCCCTGCTTTCCCTTCCATTAGAAGTTTTATCACTGAGCCATCGGCCGAATTTATTCCTTCTTCTTCTTTTTTTTGTCGGACGACTGAAAATAAGAAATAGTAGAGTGGAAAACATTCGCTTTTTACTGATCTAGGAGATAAGATATTTCACTCATTTTTAGTGATGTAATAAAAAAAAGCGCAGCGAAAAAAGGTAGGTATTCGAGTAGGATAATTCTGAGCACGGTATGATCGCTTAGCAATATAAAATATATTAAAATATTTTTCGATATATAGATCAATAAGCATCTGTCCTTCATGTCCTCGGTAGTATAGTGGTAAGTATCCGCGCCTGTCACGTGCGAGACCCGGGTTCGATTCCCGGCGGGGAGGAAACATTTTTCCCCTTGTCCTCTCCAAATTTTTAATCAGATTTTTTGACGTTTAAAAAACAAATTTTAAATTTACAATTATTTAATTTACAGATCTTTTGATACAAAAGTTTTAGGTAACACTATAGAATCCCCCCCAGCTAGCGAAAAATTTACTTTTCCTGAAGGGGAAAGGACCCGTCCCATTTTGATTCTCGTGCTCTGAATAGGCACGGAAACACTTTGGTTTCCGAAAAATCGAAAAAAAAAATTTTTCGATTTGCCTTGGTCCCCCAAGGTAAAAATTTAAGAAAATTCAAAAAAAATTTTTTTTGAATTCCCGCCAAAACATTTTTAAAGGGATTAGGGCTGTATTGGGAGGGGAAGGGAATAAAAGGGGCCACTTTCATGGCAAAATTATAAAAAAGTGAATTCTGGACTATTTCGGATGTCCTACCATGTTTTTCAACTGGGCCGTGGCAAAAAAAGACTCTATATGCATTTTATGGTCAAGAGTACTTCTCGGAATCATGTCTAAGGTAAGTGAGTGCGCGCATCTCTAACTCTCAACCCTCAAGCCCCCTGCGCCCCTTGGGGGCTTGGAGTTGAGATGCGCACACCCACATACCTTAGACACAAATCACTCGAAAGTGACTCTGGATGCATGAAAAAGCATGCATACCAGAGTTTATTTATGCGGTAGGCCCAGTATTCAAAACTATGTTCAACATCTTCTTGTTAATGGGCTCTGTGTGATTAGTGGCCCTCTTTTGTCCCTTCCCCTCCCAATACAGCCCTAATTCCCTTTAAAAATGTTTTGGCGGGAATTCAAAATTTTTTTTTGAATTTTCTTAAATTTTTCACTTGGGGACCAAGGCAAATCGAAAAAAAATTTTTTTTGATTTTTGGAAACCAAAGTGTTTCCGTGCCTATTCAGAGCACGAGAATCAAAATGGGACGGGTCCTTCCCCCTTCAGGAAAAGTAAATTTTTCGCTAGCTGGGGGGGGGGGATTCTATAGTATAGCCAAGTTTTAGGCGAAATCGTATTTTTTCAAAAAATACAGCCTCCTTAAAAGTTATTTCAAATTTTTTTCCAGACAACAAACATTTTAATTCAGAATGGGTTTTCTGAGGAATTTCGAAAGGACGCAAATATGACAGTCAATTTTAAATGTTTACAGTAGTTTTAAAGCCGCTTGCTCACCTGTTTAAATTTTTCACCGCCAATAATTTGTTTTAAATCATTGAACTACTTAACGGATTTCTCAACTTGGTTTCTAACAAAACAAGGCCTAGAATTTATTTTAGGTATAGTTTTCTTAGAAGCAAGTCGAAAAATACGCGCAGAAGTTGCATTGGTGACGACAAATTTAAGGAGATGAGAAAACGGATTTAAAACGGATAAAAACAGATGCACTAATCACGTATCTGGTGTCAGAATTTTAACCCTAGGTAACCATATCAAAATCGTGAGTCCTGAACACGTTGACCATATTGTGGTCACATTTGTACAATTTAATCTAGTAAACATGATGGGTCACACAGTTAGACACACGCTATTGAAATAGCTTCCATAATTGATGATGTGAAAACCATGCACAAAAGAAAATTATGAAACCTTAATGCAGCCTATGTCATAACGAATAGGTCTGGGAGTCTAGTGTCTACATTTCTGCCGTGCAGAGTCCATTCAGCACGCCAAATATCTCAATTTGTAGCTGAGATTATTGTCATCCTAGATTTTTAAACCTTTTTTGCGTGTTTTGTGAAGGCCAAACCAAGCTGTGCAAATATCACATGATTACTTTGTGGTCCTGTGGTGCAGAATTTTATCCCTAGGACGCCAGGTCAACGTGGTCGTCCTAGGATTAAGTTTGCTTAAAACTTTAAAAGCTTTGAAACTTTCCGAAATAAATCCTCGTTCCACAAGACACACTCACTAGACAGTATGCATTTGTCTCATGGCTAGTGTGAATGTAGAAATATGGGTTACAAAATTTTTTTAAAGGACCGTGGTTTTTGCGCGCAGCGGCATGTGCAAAATTTGAATTGGCGGGGGACACTTCTCTCTCGTCTATCAATGTACTCTTTCGAGAAGTTTCGAATTACTCGAAAGAGTACAGGGAGAGACGAAAGAGAAGTGTCCCCGCCAATTCAAATTTTGCACATGCCACTGCGCGCAAAAAACCATGGTCCTTTAAAAAGGCATACTTGTGCGTTTTAAATAAAAAGGCCAGGACCAGCAATTTTTTTTGAATTGTTTCATTTCGCACTGATGATGGAAAATTACAAACAAGATGTTTACAAAGTGGATTGTGAAACTTCCGAGATAATTTTCGCGAGAATTTTTGTACTAGGTGAGAATTTCGCACTAGTCACTCTACCAATTGAGAAAACTGCTGCACCGAAATGCCGGCCCAAGTCGAATCAATCTCTACCGATCAAAAATAAACCCATCAAGCATTTCTCAAAATCTAAAATGGATTAACTTTGCGTGGAAAGAAATATCTATTTATCAAGTAGTAGTGGCCAAGCTCAGTAATCCTCTTCAACCATAATTTCCTTTTTTTCTTTTGTGTGTGTTCCCCTCACTCTCCCCCTGCCTAAGTCACACTTCACAAACATTCATTCAATCAACAGTTGGGTGTCCCCCAGCTTATAACTACTACCACCCGCCCAGTAGTCTTTTTCGCCCCTCTCAACTGGCCGAAAAGTGGACTTGAGTCAGTTAGTTAATTCCCCCAATTTACCCAGCGCTTAAGAGAATGGAGTTCTTCCTTGCACTACCATGTCTCTTTTTGTTGTGGCGATGGAGGAGGGATTGGTACAGAAGGGTAGCTGGTAATAGTGGTGTAAGGAATATTTTGGGGCTTTTGTAATCCTTGCTCTTTTATTGTTCTAGAATGGGATACCCGGTCAAATTTTATTTATTTCAAAAACGAAAGACAGAGAAAGTGAATTTATTTGTGTATGAGCTGGATTTGGGATGAGTTGAAGATATTCTAAGGGAATGAGGTAAATTTGAAGGAGATAGGTTGGATATAGAAAAAAATGGATGAAAAAAAATTAAGAGCGAGATATTTCTTAAACTTTGCAATTGGGCCAAAAAAATATTGTATAACATCTTTGGCTTTATAAGTGTTCGAGGGTAAAAATATGCCTTGGCCTCCCTATTGATTTTTCGTTTTTATTTTTTAGGCTTAGGCAAGGGTAGGACGGACTCAAACATTTTTCTATTACTTCTTTATGTTCAGAAAAACATGTTTGAGTCTCATATACGATGACCTAACCTTGCCTAACAAATGGAGATGATCAAATTGTAAGTCTAAAAACACAACATGGAGATCCATGTGAAAAAAGCTTGGATGGACCAAAGCATTTTTTCTTGGGCGTACCCTCGAACATATTATAGAGCCACATCTTCTATAAGTATGAAAAAATAAAAAGTATAAAACATCGATAAAAATTCTTCGACCACGTTATTAATTTGCTTCAAAACAAAATAGCTGATCACATAATAAAAAGGTGAAAAATCAAGTTAAGAAGTTAACTTTTGAAAAATCAACTTTTTTTGCATTTTCCAACATTTCAATACTAGAAAAAAGGGTTGAATTAGTGCGAGCAAATTCTCATCGCCGAATTTCATCCGTAAATTTCTATTGCAGCACATACACACTTTACTAATTGATTGGAAAAGTGGAGGAAGAGGATGGGCGAGAATCTTCTTCTGTCACAAATTGCAAAACAATTCACTTCAAATTCATTTTTTTGCAATAAACAACATCTTTATTAGAATAAATAAATAAATCCAACATTTTTAAAACTACAGCAACTGCAAGGCACTGTTGTTTTTTTCCACAAAATACTCTCGAAAAATTTCTATGTAAGCAGAATTTTAGAATTTTTTTATCGCTGATCAGACATGTATGTAAGATGGTCACTTTTTGACTCTAACTTTTGATCCTGCAGTCAAACTGCGATAATATAACACCTTTCAGCATTTTTTAGAGCAGAAGAGACTGTTTTCTATTAGGCCACGATTTTAACCAATATTTTGACGTGATTTATAATGATTCTAAAGATTGAACATGCCAAATAAAAAAGATGACAAGTCGCAGTTCTCCTTATAGATCATATTAGCCAGATCAGACCAAATTTTTGGTGAAAAAATTGTTTGAGACTTTGCAGGAGCGGGATCACGACAAGACCCTAATTCTGTGCACATCATTATTTAAATTTGCCCTTGAAAAACTTTCAAAGCATCAAAACAAATTTTCCACACAAAAATTTCAAAAATCTATCACAAAAACAAATATTTCGCCCTCTCACTTCAGCTCAGCAGGTTATGTACTCAAGGTGAGTAATAAAAAAGCTAATAAGTAGAGGAAAAGCATACAAACATATATATGTTTGCTTTTTCACTGGCCATTGAGTCACTGAGTAGGTGAATGTCTCCAATGGTCCAAAACAGGCCAGAGAAAAGGCATTAAGAAATCGGACAAGCAAAAGCTGCAAAAGTCGTAACGTGGGCTTATATTGTTTGCTAGAAGAGGAGAGAATCCTGAAAAACCAAAAAACTGTGCTTACAATACTTTCATACCACAATTTTGCAACAATACATGCGATGGAAAAGAGATTAAGGAACTATCCATGACAGCAGATGTGAGATTTGTGTGGATCAACAACTCAAGGCTATCCATGTTTTATGACCCCAAATTTGGAGGGATATTTACGCGATTTATCTGTGAGGAGACAGGAAATTGTATTTCTGTTTCACTCTTTTTCCTCAATAAATAAACCATAAAGAAGGGAAATAAAATGTGGGTATTTGGTGGTTTGTATACATTTTGCTGGGATTTCATGCTAATTTTGGAAAAAAGGGTAAGAATTGCTGTAAACTTTTTTAATTTTTTAAAATTAAAATTGTAGGTTGGTACAGTTGACCTTGGATACAGGCTGAAGAAGCATTAAAGTAAGCCTTAAGCTTTTAAGCAACGGCTGAAAAAGGAGCAAAAGAAAGATACCTGAAGTCAGAGCTAAAAAGGACAGCAAACACAGAGAGGAGCCAGAATTTTTAATCTAGGGTGAGGCAAAAAAAATGCTACAGTTTTCAATATGTTCGGCTTGGTGGTATTCACTTTGGGTATTTTCTAGGGTTGGCCAATGGTATTAATACCGGTATTTTATTAATAAAAGACCGTAGGTATTTTAATATTGGTTAAAATGTTTTTTTAAAGGGGGATCAAGTCAAAAAAGTAAAAAATTTTCAGAAACTTTTCAAAAAATTCGAAAATTTCAAGTTTTTCGCACGATATGTATGCGTATACGCGGATAGGGTAACACTATAGAATGCCCCCCCCAGCTAGCGAAAAATTTACTTTTCCTGAAGGGGAAAGGACCCGCCCCATTTTGATTCTCGTGCTCTGAATAGGCACGGAAACACTTTGGTTTCCGAGAAATCGAAAAAAAAAATTTTTCGATTTGCCTTGGTCCCCCAAGGTAAAAAATTTAAGAAAATTCAAAAAAATATTTTTTTGAATTCCCGCCAAAATATTTTTTAAGGGATTTAGGGCTGTATTGGGAGGGGAAGGGAATAAAAGGGGCCACCTTCATGGCAAAATAATAAAAAAGTGAATTCTGGACTATTTCGGATGTCCTGCCATGTTTTTCAACTGGGCCGTTGCAAAAGAGACTCTATATGCATTTTATGGTCAAGAGTACTTCTCGGAATCATGTCTAAGGTAAGTGAGTGCGCGCATCTCTAACTCTCAAGCCCCCTGCGCCCTTCGGGGGCGCAGGGGCTTGGGGCTTGGAGTTGAGATGCGCACACCCACATACCTTAGACACAAATCACTCGAAAGTGACTCTGGATGCATAAAAATTACGTGAATGAGTTAGCCAGACCGCTTTTGTATACAAAACTATGTTCAACATCTTCTTGTTAATGGGCTCTGTGTGATTAGTGGCCCTCTTTTGTCCCTTCCCCTCCCAATACAGCCATAATTCCCTTTAAAAATGTTTTGGCGGGAATTCAAAAAAATCTTTTTTTTTGAATTTTCTTAAATTTTTTACCTTGGGGGACCAAGGCAAATCGAAAAATTTTTTTTTCGATTTTTCGGAAACCAAAGTGTTTCCGTGCCTATTCAGAGCACGAGAATCAAAATGGGACGGATCCTTTCCCTTCAGGAAAAGTAAATTTTTCGCTAGCTGGGGGGGGCATTCTATAGTATAGCCGCGGATGGTATATGATAGTATGCGAATATTATGCGCAAAAACTGTATCGTACAGAAAAATAAAAAAAAATTAGCTTTTTTCACTTTTATGCCTTGGTCCTTCTTATCCATTTAATAACAAAATACCTAAAAATACCGGTTTCCGGTATTAATACCGGAAAACAAAATACCGGTATTTCGCCAACTCTAGTATTTTTTCAAATTTAGCTCTAATGGTATTCTTGGTATCTACAATAGTGCAAAATACCATAAAATTAGATCTAATAGTGAGAAAATATCTAAAAGTGCATAACGCCAAGCCAGTAATCCTTTTCAATAGTGTAGCGTTTTTTCTGCATCACCCTGTATAACGCGACCTCAATCGCCCTCAAGTTTGTTTCTACATGGGGTCTGACATGTTTAGTTTAATTTTTGAAGCCTTTTGTATAATGTAAATGGTCGCTCTATTCTAAAAAGCACGGATTATAATTTTGCATCGTTTTTGTAATTTTGCCCTTAAATAAACCTGCGAACCTTGTTTTAATCTGAAAAATAAAAAGACTGAAAAAATTAAATTTAACTGACAGCTTCAAAATTAGGAGTGTCCAAAACTTTTAAAATATTTTATTTTCAGAACAATAAAAAAAGATTGCACAATTGCATGCATGGTACATATATCGGTCAACCTCCTCGGATACTAAACAAACAACCTAAAAGAGAGCAAAAATGTTGCACACCACAATCAATAGCCAATATAACTGTTGTACAAAAGAAGAAAGGATACTACGGATCCGGCACTTCATGCATACCGCACACTTCTTTGATGCAGTCATTATTATGCACCATACAAAAGCATTTAAAGCAAGACTGATCGATAGCAAAAAGGCTTCTTAAAAGTGTAACAATAAAACATAGACAGGCAAAAAACATGCTGATGGATGACCAATGCAATCAGACTAAAGAACGATTGAAAGCAGACACTTTTTGATGTAAGCTGGCTGATTAAGTGAAGGAAAAGGCACGAAATTTTGGTAGAAAATAACAGAAATATTACCGTAAATACTCTATTAAACGCCCCCTCTAATAAACCTCCCCCCTTGAGGACCTATATATCAGCCTAGAAAAAGAAATTTGCACATCTGTTTTTCGCGTTTTCTTAGTTAGCACGAGCTTACCTGATTCCACTTTTGAAATTTTAGTTGAGCACGCAAAAATCTCAAAATCGACCCAACTTTTTTCCGACTTTTTAGGGTTGAAAAATAAACGGCCCGGGCGTTTAATAGAGTATTTACGGCAATACAACAATTTAAGAGCCTAATTTATATTTTTAGACATCGGCCTGTATAACTTTCCTTATAGCATTTTCGGTGTGCCAGATTATTGCATTTATGCTAGGGCTGGGATATCAACGGGTAAGCATAAATTGCGCAACTTGCCACAATACCAGCAAGTAGATCGGAGTGGTCTGTTTTGTATATGCTCATATACGTGTTTGGGCTCATACTATATACAAGGTGGGTTGGCGCCTGTAGAAATGTGAAATTGTTGTGACTCCAAAAGCAATTAGGCCTTTCCGCCATCGGGATCTGAGCTATCTGTGCCTAAAAAACCTAACTGGCAACCTACCTGCGTACCTGACGACTCACCAACCCCACCTTCCCAACCATAGTTGGACGCCTCTGAAAAACCACCGCCGCCACCGCCGCGGCGTCGCCAACACCACCGCAGCCGGTGCCGCCGCCGGCGGCGCAAAAACCTTGCTAAATTTGACCGCCGCCACCGCCGCCGCCGCCGCCGCCGCCGCTGCTTTGCCACCACCGCCGCCGCCACCGCCGGCGGCACTTTTTATTTCGCCGCCGCCGCCGGCGCTGCCATCGCCGCCACCGCCGCCGCCAGCTAACGCTTCACTGTCAAAAAATTTTTCTGTTTAATATATGTTTGTCATAGAATAAAATTTTTGCAAGAGAACAGTAAAATTCTGAATTATGTCATTTTATCATATTTTCGTAAGATGACCATTCAAAACAAACATTGTTTTGGTACTTTGTAATTGGTGGTGCCGCCACCGCCGCCGCCACATCGCCGCCACGCAGCCTAATTACTCCGCCGCACCGCCACCGCCGCCACCGACCTCATTTTCAGCCGCCGGCGCAGCCGCCGCCGGCGGCACCTCATATTTTGCCGCCGCCGCCTGGCGGCGCGCCGGCGGTGGCGGCGATCCAACTATGTTCCCAACCAGCCACCCTAATTGACCACCACCCTACCTGGCCACCTACCTATCCTATAAGATCACATACTCTAACTGGCCACTACACACAAAGAAAGTTAAAATTGAATGATAAGTTTCACTTCCTTTTCGAGACAAAAAACATTTTAATTTTCTGAAATTCCGTGTTTTCTGTGATCCTGATTTTTTGGATCCTAACTTTGAAACCGTTATAACTCCGACCAAAATCATCATTTGTGGTTTTTTTTTCACACGATAGCCAATATTCTGCGCTACAACGTAACACAATGTTTTTCTCGGTTTTGCTTGAAAAACGTCAGAAAAGATCGAAATAATAGAAACGTGACGGAGAAACAAGTCCAAATACTATATAGAGATATTTGGCGCTAGTAGCGAACCCCCAAGAATCCGACTTTAAAAAATGCTGTAACTACCCTTGCAAACAACAAGTTTAGGCTTAGCCCTCAGGCTTGGGGTTAGGCCAGCGTACGGAAGTTGTGAATAATAAAGAGTTTACGCATATTTTCCGGGGTCTGGAACATAAATTTGGGCACTTTTTAGTTAAGTAAAAAATGTGAAAATCGTTGGGGAGGGGGAGAAGGGGTATTTGCTACTAGCGTCAGATATTCTAATACCCCAAAAAGTGAAAAACTTAAAAAAATTACTCTTTCTTTTCTTTCATCACCTAGTTGAATAATAAGCAGGAAAAAGTAAGTTAGCTGTTGATTATTGTGCATGTAGTCGAAAATAATGCCTGAGCACAAGTTGCAATCAAGCAAGCAATAAAGTACTGCTACATTTATTGGATTAGAAGTGACTGGAAAACAAACAAAACTAGGTTGATACTTACGTACTTTCTTTTCTCACTCCCAGATTTCCTTGGGTTTCTTTGTTAGTTTTTAGATATTGCTTAGGCGCATGGTATGCATGCATTAAAACGGGCATAAACATGATTTTCATATGTTTTAACTTGTTCACTAAATGTGTCGAAAAAAACTAGAAATATTCGGTTCTATTGCAGAGTCCGTTGCCAAAAAACAGCTTGGTCCCCCCTGTTGTTTTTATCATAAAAAATATTTTCATTTTGAATATTTTCATTTGAACAACAGGGGGAGGGGGGGGGTGCCAAGCTGTTTTTTGGCAACGGACTCTGCAGTAGAACCAAATATTCTCTCTAAAAACGGAAGAACTGAAAAGGGTGAAATTAATTTGTTCGCTAATCTGATTGCAAGTGTCATTTTTACTGGATTTTAAACCAGGTATATTGCAAGTATTGTATATTTTCGAAGAAAAGGTTTCACAATGGTATTCATAGGGTATTAGAGAGTGTTTTTAAAAATTATATGAAATTTTCGAGTACATTTTTTTTAATATTATAAGCGTTGAACACGATTTGAGTTACCGAAAAGACTAATTTTAACCACAATATTGGGGTGAGTATTAGCTATCAAAGAGTATATTTCCTCTAATAACTCGCATCACGAACACGCACTAATTTATGCAGAATCTTTTAGCTTGGATAAGAGAAGTCGACAATTAAACCTAGACATTCACCTATCATTCAAGCACAAAAATGCGAGAACAGGTTTGGTCATCAAAAAGTTCTAGGCTTAGGAGCTAAACATTTTTGGCTCCTTAAACAACAAGTTTGGCTCCTAAGCAAAGACATTTTTGATGACCAAACCTTTTCTGGGCATTTTTATGCTCGAACAGTAGCAAAAGGTATGAACTACAACCGTTTTTTTCATAGAAAACTTTAGAAATTGTTAAGCTTGAGAAGTCACAGCTCAAAAGAGCCATGCCGTATTCAACGCTTTATAATTCAAGACATTTTCACCATCACCCCCCTCCCCTACCCGCGAATACCACCTCCCCCCCCCTTTTGGTCACCAGGAAGATCTAGGAAGAGTTCTAGATTCAGTAGAAGTTCCTCAAATACAACCCTGTATCAAAAAATTGAAAAAAGGGCTGCGAAAAGAGTGAAAAAATGATTTCGAAGTCAGCAAGATGCAAAAATGGGGTGCCTAGGGCTGTATATGAACTCGTGAAATTTAAACTGGTAAAACATGAGACTCGTAAATCATGAAACTGGTGAAAAAAGTTTTTGAAAGACATCAAAACTCGATAATCAATGAACTGAAGAATCGAGTTTCGTGAAACATGAAATCCGCGAAAACGAGTTTTGAAAAACATGGAACTCGTATATTTGCTCGCTCAAGTTTTTTTACCTCATAAAACAACTTTCTAGAGTCTTTTTTTGTCTGTTTAAGTCTGTATTGGACGTTTTTTTGTTGGTTCATGGCTGTTATTGATTTACTAATGCTTTATTTATTATTGTTGTTTTAACAGGCAAATCGATATTGATAGCGAAAGTGAAGACGAAGTTGATGTCTTCGGCAACTCAAGTGATGAAGAGCTGGCATTGGAAGAAGCATCTCATCAAGAGCAGCGTCCAACTGAAGATGATCCTCGGTTTCCAGAAGATCGCCGAGAAAACCAAGTCAACAACGAAAGAAGGCAAGTGCTGTGCAAAGTCGTCGAAGGGCTAAGCTTCGTTTTATCAGCAGTCAAACAGGTCGACTGATCATGCTCTACGCAGGTAGACCTTGCTTTCGCACTTGACATAAATATGCATTAACATTCTTCTAGGTCGAGGCTTTATCAAGAATTTGTGATAGATGTGATGGATGAAACGAGAAATGTCACATCTATGGAGGTGCTATACTACTGTCGCAAGCCCTACTGCGCTAAAATGGTGTGGACAAGAATATCAGCAGACGAAAATCAACAAGTCTACGATCGAGAAACAAGCGGAGGTCACAATCATGAAGGAGATCCGGTGCAAGTTGAAATCGATATTGTTGTGGATAAGACACTAAAGTTAGCAAAGCAAAATCCTTTGGTAGGCAATTTGGAAGTGGTGGCCTTATCTAGAAAACACAGATCCTTGTTATTGTTAAATGTTTAGTTATGTTTACACTTGTTGAGTTCGATGAAGCACTTATGGAATCCTTGGTGTGTTAGTGCAGTAAGCATAGAATCTAATATAGTCGAATCTCTCCATAATAGACACCATAGAGACCGAATGAACCGACCACTATGGAGGAGGTGACCAGTATGAAAAGCCAAAAAAGCTGATCTGGAATAATACCACTGACTACTATGGAAGGGTGACCTCTTCATTCGACATTATGTGGTTTTCTGAGACAAGTGAGCAAAAAAGAACATCTGTTGTCGAAAGGGGTAAAAAAATTGTGGTATCTTGATGGCGACATTATGATATCCTAGCTTTACAATAACCAATGCAGAACATTACAGGCCATAGATTTCCGAGGAAACAGATTTACGAGTTCCATGTTTTCAAAACTCATTTCCGCGAGTTCCATGTTTTTCAAAACTCGTTTTCGCGGGTTCCATGTTTTTTGAAATGCATTTTTACCAGTTCCATGATTTGAGAGTCTCATGTTTCACCAGTTTCATGATTTACGAGTCTCATGTTTTACCAGTTTAAATTTACGAGTTCATATACAGCCGGTGCCTGGCTATAATGTGACTGGCTATAATGTGAATGTTTGATTTGTCTTTTATTTAACTGCTTTGAAAAACACAAAAAACTCTTACAATGCCATTACAAAAATAATTTTTTTAATATATGCTAGAGAAAAATTATTTTTCATCAAGCAATCAAATATTAAGGGTCAGTGCCCTTAACTGCAGATCACTATATCGCTATTGCCGATGTTGACCAACGGCCTACATCCTGGGTTGTTGTATACGCAACACTTTGGGTGTCTACACAGGCAACATCTAGTCTAAGCAGAGATTCAGGGCACTGGTTACCACCACCACCATCACACATTGAGCAACAGTCACTAGCAAGACCAATACCAAGCTGAACACAACCAACTTCATTGTTAAAGTTAAATATACTTTTAATGATGGTGTTTAGATGGAAGCAGCCAAATATATATACTCTTTCTATTGTTCATAAACTAATCTTGAGTGCAATAATATTTATTGCACTTTCCGGATGAAACAAGCTTAGTTTGCATAACATTCGTGCCATCACAAAAATATTGCACATAGTACTCCATAAATATTTTTTTGATGCGATAATGCAAATTAAGCTTGTTTCTTCAGGAAAGTGCAATAAATATTATTGCACTCAAGATTAGTTTATGAACAATAGAAAGAGTATATATATTTGCTGCTTCCATCTAAACACCATCATTAAAAGTATATTTAACTTTAACAATGAAGTTGGTTGTGTTCAACTTGATATTGGTCTTGCTAGTGACTGTTGCTCAATGTGCAATGGTGATGGTGGTAACCAGTGCCCTGAATCTCTGCTTAGACTAGATATTGCCTGTGTAGACACCCAAAAGTGTTGCGTATACAACAACCCAGGATGTCGGCCGTTGATCAACATCGGCAATAGCGATATAGTAATCTGCAGTTAAGGGCATTGACCCTTAATATTTGATGCTTGCTAAAAAAATAATTTTTCTCTAACAATATATTAAAGAACTGATTTTTGTAATGGTATTGTAAGAGTTTTTTTGTGTTTTTTCACATCAGTTAAATAAAATGACAAATTAGACCTTTACATTGCAGCTTTACAAAACTCTGCAAGAGATTTTTCAAAGCTGATTATGGGAATACCTGGAAATACCATTGGCACCTCAAGAGAGGACCTCTTAAAGACCATGAAACTTGATAAGCGCAGCAATTTGTGGAATTCGAATTCGCGCGGGACCACAAATCATGCGAATCATAGTGCAAATATTTTGAACACTCAAGTTCGAATCCGAGTGGGTGAACATATTTTTACTCTATATTTCAGTGAGTTTACTGACTTCTAGGGCCAAAAACTATTGAGGAATCGATTGCAGTCCTTTCCAGCACTGATTAACTGTCAGCAGCTGCCCCAATTTTGCGATTCCAACCAAATGACCCTCAAAATGAAAGGAAATCAGCCAAAATGATGCTCACTTACTTTTAACTGGTGACCATAAAGTTCGGAATGGACTTTTGAACTAATTTTTAGCAATAAAATTTATTCCCCAAAAATATTCCAAACATATGGTTTTGTAGCCCTTTTCTTCCTCTTTCAAATGGCATATTACACTTAGATTGATTATTTCAAATAAGTCACCATTTGGCTCCAAACACCTGTGAGGTCATTTTGAGAAGTTTACCAGCGTTTTCATCACTTTCAGTTATCAAATTTTTTATTGAATTTTAAGCATAACGGCAACATTTTATCACTATGTTGTAGCGCAGCTCAAGAGCTACAAAACCCTCGTTACAGAATGATCTTTTGATATCTGAGTGTTGAGATATGACCTTTTGGAAAAAATTGATTTCTTGAAAAAATGACCAAAAACCAAGTTTTTGCCAATTTTTCGGATTTTGGTCATTTTTTCAAGAAATCAATTTTTTCCAAAAGGTCATATCTCAACACTCAGATATCAAAAGATCATTCTGTAACGAGGGTTTTGTAGCTCTTGAGCTGCGCTACAACATAGTGATAAAATGTTGCCGTTATGCTTAAAATTCAATAAAAATTTGATAACTGAAAGTGATGAAAACGCTGGTAAACTTTCAAAATGACCTCACAGTGTTTGGAGCCAAATGGTGACTTATTTGAAATAATCAATCTAAGTGTAATATGCCATTTGAAATAGGAAGGAAAGGGCTACAAAACCATATGTTTGGAATATTTTTGGGGAATAAATTTTATTGCTAAAAATTAGTTCAAAAGTCCATTCCGAACTTTATGGTCACCAGTTATATCGCCTCAACCTCTACCAATTCTGTTTATTTGTCAACGCGTTTAATAACTTTCTAGATTCACAATTTCATGAAGAATCAGCTAAGAATATTTTACACCAAAATCTCTGCAGACAAATCAGGTGACTAGGGAAGTTTAGACCAGGGAAGAAACAAGTACTTTTGAGGGGTAGGATTTCGGTATTGTTCTGGCACCGACGTTTTTTGCAATTTTAATTCACATGCTCATTCACAAACATATGCTGAAAATGACGCCAAGAATTAGGGCTACATTTCAAGTATAAAGTTGTAAATGATCATGCGAATCAATATTCCAAAAAAAACGCCATTTCCAAAATAATACCAAAAAGTTGTGGGATAGTCCAAGATAGAATGGCATGGAAGTGGACATGGTTGTATGTTTTTTGAATCCTATTTTAACTTTGTACTATATTATTCTCTGTTCGATAGCTCAAAGAAGCGCTTAGAATCACGGCTACATCTTAATATGTCAAACGTGGGACTTGTAGAGAAAATTCAAGAAATATAAATCGAACCAGTCACAGAAAAACCCCAAACGAACGGTTTTCGATAGGTTTTCGATATTAAGAATCTATTTTTAAATTTTTAGCCACTGTGAAAATTTTCGAGAAAAATGCATTTGAAATTTTTTCGCCTTTGAAATTTTTTCAAAAAATCTTGCATCCTATATTTCAGTCATATTTGAACGTTTCAAGAATCGGTAGCATATTTGAATCATGCAAAAAGTAGGCATTTTTGGTATATTACATAGCGGATATATAAATGCTGCTAGAGGACTAAAAAATCGTATATAGTAAAAGTTACTATTTTTAAAATATCCAATTTTAGAAGTTTTTGGGACTAACGTTTATTGTGCTCATATTTCACTATTTTTTATTACAGATTTAGATAGACCTATCAAAGCTGAGCAGAATACTGTATTCATGCATGAGAAAGAGTCGTCAATTGTATGAAAAAAAGTTTTTAACAAGTATAAGTGCATTTTATTTTTAAATAATTTGAGAAAAACGTACTTTCTGCTGCATATTTTAAATTTGACGTCAGATTCGTGACCAGCAAATTTCAAAGGCGAAAAAAATTTTAAATGCATTTTTCTCGAAAATTTTCACAGCGGCTAAAAAATTCTAAAAATAGATTCGGATTCAGCATGAAAAACTGCACTAGAATCATCACAATCAGCCATTCTCGTGTTAAAGGACCATGCAACTTGATAAGCACAGCTATTTGCGAAATTAAAATTCGCGTGGGACCACCTAATTTGTCAATAATGTTTTCAAATTAATTATTTTTTGCATTTAAATTTCATTTATTTTTCAATTTTTAACGACAAATAATATTGAAGAGTTGTAGAACCGTGATAGTCGGCTAACTCGTCCGATTTGCATTGTCAAGCAGCTTTTTCAGAAAATTATCCGTCAACTAGGTGAAGCACTAGGCAAATTAGTTGCCCGAATCCACGATGCGGACATTATCCATGGTGACTTGACAACCTCCAACATTCTTTTGAGACCACGAAATACTCATTCTACTATTTCTGCTAATAGCATCCAAATCACAGGACAAGAAATGGTGTTGATTGACTTTGGTCTTGCCCAGATCAGTGCCCAACCAGAAGACAAGGGTGTGGATTTGTATGTCCTCCAACGAGCAATTAAATCCTCGCATGCAGATGTGGACTATGTCATGCCGGAGATACTTAAAGCATACAGAGAATGTGATACTGGTTCAGACAAGGCTAAACTCGTTTTGAATAGATTAGAGGAGATCAGATTGAGGGGTAGAAAAAGGGACATGATTGGTTGATTTGCAAATGTGATTGGTCTTATTACATATAAAACACCTCTATATGCATTCGCATCTCTGGAAAAAAAGATGCCTTGGTCCCCCCTGTTAATTTTTTTTTGAAAAATATTTTTTCTCAGAAGTCTCAAAAAGTGCTTACTTGAGTCACTGTAGCTTGGCTAAAACAGTCTCTTTATGCATTTTCGATCATGAGTCTTGCTCGGATTCATGTCTAAGATTATTGAATGCGCGCATCTCTAACTCTCAAGCCCTCTCAAGCCTCCTTTGGAGGCGCAGGGTGCTTGAGAGGGGCTTGGTGTTGAGATACGCACACCCACATACCTAGATACCTTAGACACAAATCACTAAAAAGTGACTCTGGATGCATGAAAAACATATATAAGTAAAATCAACGGAGGTTCTGCCTTCCAAGATAGAACTAACTGGTAGCTTTATTGGGGCACCATGGTACAATATAGAATGGGGTCCACTGGACCAGACATAACAGCACATACGGTTGAACTATTGGAGACTGGAGATTCTTCCATCTTGACTGGAGAGGCTGGAGCAAGATCCACCATAGCAGCAGAGGGAGAAGCTGGAGAGTCGCCGAATCGGATTTCTGAAGATGAGACCGCTGGCTGACGACTGGACTGGACCAATTCCCATAGCAGGGCACCAATAGAGAACCAGTTGGAGACGCTTCTACACCGGCGAAGTGGGAGCGCGAGCTGGAGGCGAGGACCGGAACCATACAGAGGGAGTCCCGTGGAGAATCATCTGCAGGCAGTTAGGAAAAGACTTGCGTGTTCGGTCCATCACAAGATTCTGGAGCATCTTCCCATTCATCGGTATCTGGAAATAAGGCAAGTGCTTCGGCATATCGGCCTGCACATTAGAGACTGGAGTAGACTGGATAAATATGTTCAGCAATGCCTTGCATAGATTCAATAGCAGCCAGCTAGTTCTGGACCTTTCAATTTAGAAATGTCGCACTGGAGTTCCGTAACTGAACTATTCAGATACGACTGACTGGACAAAGAACTAATATAATTTAATTCACTAACCTCGAACATCTTTGATTGAGCACGCTCATAAATCAAAATCCAGCAAAAAGAATTGTATGATTTATGAAACTTGCTCGCCATGTCGAGTATTTCTGGACAAGACAAATCAACGTTTGAAATAAACTATTTCGAACTAGACTTATTTTAGGCGCAATACGTTTCAATCTGAAACGTATTGTCCCGACTGGAAAACGTCGTTCAAACGACGGCAACATCCTTACACCTATCACCAGCCACCAGGTTCGTCCCCGAACCGTAACCAGCGAATGGGCGAAGAACATTCGCAACAATCCTTACACCGTGAACTCCTGCCACCAACGACAGAGTTCCAGATTGCTGCCTGGACATATTGAGAATACCCCAAAAGTAGTGACTGGAAAAATAAGAGTGAGAAACATAAGGAACCAATATGGCCCAGCATGATCCCACTGCGCACGGTGCAATCGTATCGACGCATCGGGCAAACTAGATAATTTGTTTTGAAAAATATTTGCTGACTCTACCCCCTTAGTCAGGGTAGCCTTCCACCCTACGTGTCAGCACCAGCAGGTAAAGCACACCCTACAGCTTTTTCTGGACGAATCCATAACGGATTTTGTAAAGCTGGACCTGTTTCTGGATTTTAGAGTGAGATCCTATCACCCTTGCCACCAGAGGCACCCTGGACAAATAGATTAAACTAACTGGACAATTTTGCCTATCACCCATGCACCAGATGGTACATCTGTTGGCTAGACTGGACTAGCGTTGACAAAATGTCGCAGCTAATTACTGGAACAAAATCTGGAGATCAAAACTAAGCACAAGAGGAGTAATCACCCACTGGAAATCAAAAAATCACCACCCCTTAACACTTTCGGGATCTACTTCTCCGGAGCAAAGTGGACCTTGGTCTCCTTTGTGGCCTATGGCTCTTGAAAACAAGTCATGAAAGTGTACTAACCTGCTACACAGCCTCCCAAGGATCCGGACTGCTGGAGAACTGCTTGTTTGCTTGCAAGAGACTGGACTGGAGAAGATGCTTCCACTGGCCACACGACTGGAGAAGTAGAGCTGTCGGCTTGGCATAGCGCTTTGACTTGTCTGGAAAGATAGAGACTGGACTTGAGCTTCTCGACAGAGTGACGAATTGACTGGACGTTTCGTATTTTTTTGGACCAGACCCCTGGCTTGTTATCGGATTGACTTGACGATGCCTCTTGGTCTTTGGCCCACTTCAGCTGGAATGCAGAGATGCACTGGACTGTCGGAATTGAGCACGACTGCTTGGCGATCCATCCGCTCGCATGACTGGAGAATGCGCTTGCTTTGCATCAGCTGGGAACTCTGGAAGCTCTGCGCTTCTGGAAGACTGACTGGTTCGCTCAATTGCTGGAGAGATTGCTGTTTGCTGGAAGAAGCTTGGTTGCGGCGGCTGCTTGAAATTGCTGGAGCTGCGGCACGGCTGGACTTGTCGAGGATCCCCCAATTGCTAGAGACTGGAGCAAACTTACACTTCATTGCTTATGCTGGAGCAACTTCTTAATGTCTCTTATTCTTTTTAAGCCAGTTAAGCGCAGTATAACTGGCCTAACTGCTCTACGGCTCCAGCATATCTAATGTCTCTTTTTCTTTGCTCCTCATTTTTCGATCCTAGGTGCGCCAAAGCAGCGACCATTCAACAACATTGGAGCAACCACAACTCTCATACCGAGAATCGAAAACCTGGATTTTCGTAACAGCTATTTACTGGACTTAAGACTTTAGATCATGAGACCATCAAGTTTTCTGGACCATAACCTTGGCTGACGCCAAATGCAACTGGACCAAATTTTATGTTACTGGACCTTAATATAAGTAATCCTATGTGATACTTACTGCTGATCTGGATTCAACTGATCACCTTGAGGAATTTCCTCAACCTGATTTGGCTGATTCTCCTGATTCTGGACATTCGGAACGTTCTGCTCCTCCTGTAGATTATCTACGGGAGCATCGACTTCCATTGAGACCTGTTCAATTATAAACGGAACTGGATTTTCTGGAACGAAGAGACTAGTAATTGAGCAGTCTGCCAACAAAGACTGTTCTTCAAACTGGAGCATACCGTCAATCGATCTCGATGGAACGGCCTGCTCATTAACAACTGGAATACACGCAAGAATATAATCCTTGGCTTTGACTGGAGGACAAATTTTAGCGACTGATTTCAAATACATTGAAAACGGAAGCTTATCGGATCTGGGCAAGTAGGTCATATTACCTATGATGAAAATACCTTGAGTTGCATGGCACAGCACGTGATTGACTGGACGATTCGATCTTGTGACATCGAAGAGTTTCTCCGGAACCTTTTCGTCGGTTCTTCCGGTCACAAAAACAACAACTGGAGATCGTTTAGCCGGTAAGTCTGCCATGAAACATACCGTTACAGTGCCAGCTTCGACTTGCTTCTGTAGCAATCCTGGAGGCAAAATACATCACTGATATAGGCGCCAACAACACAAACTGGGTTCTTGGTTCCCATGCCATCAGCCACCAAAAGCTTAGTGAGATCACTCGCTAACTTCTGTTGACCCTTGTTAACAATGTTCTCTTCTAGAACTATAGCCTGGACTTCTTCAGTACGAAGCAATGAGATTGGACATTCCACTCTTGCAACTGGAAATTTCTGGACCAATAATCCGAATTGATCGGACTTAGTCTTCATTTCAAAAGACGTGTTATAAAATGCTCCGCTACCAATTGTCCTAGAAGTGGATGATTGGTATAGCTAGAGGTAAACGTCAATGGTCCAGTCGTACCGACTTGGGACATTGCGACACTGGATAATGCCTTCAGGCCAAACCTGCGGAACTTAGAGCTTAGGTAAAGAGCCGAGTGAGGGCTCAATGACCTATGATCACCGGCAATGAGTAACTGTTGCAACGGATCACATCTGCACTTAATGCACATAAAGCTGGACAAAGACATATCGCTTGCATTGTCTACGACTATGTGGGTAATATTGCTTATAATTTCTGGAGTAATTTCAGCAATCGCCGTTGTAGTCACAATAACTCTAGGCTTCGAAAACTGGAGCAGGATCTGAATAATTCAAAAAGTATCAGGATTTTGGAAATGTTTAGAATTTTTCAAAAATTGACTTTTCATAATTTTTTGTCTTTTCGAAAATTTCAAAGACATAACCATATAACTTTATGCTAAAATGTAGCCATGCTTTCTGGCGTCATTTCAAGCATAAACTTGTAAGCAATCATGCCAACTAGAGCATCGACAAAACGTTAGTTCTGAAATTATTACAAAACTGCCGGAGGGCGTCTGGTTGGGATCAACATTAGGATCAAGGCAAATTTTTACCGAAAAAAAATATTTCGAAATTTTGATCTGATGTGTTTTTCGTCGGATGGATTTACGGTGATTTCGTTTGGCCTAAAAAACAGGTTGAAAAGAAAAATTAAGATCGAAAAATTCCATTTTCTAGTCAAAATAACCCCCCAACCCCTTGATGTCTGTCCTTCTGTAAAAAAAAACTAGAGTAAAATTTTTAAAAAGTGAGGTTTTGTGAAGCTGCAATGTAAAGGTCTAATTTGTCATTTTATTTAACTGATGTGAAAAAACACAAAAAACTCTTACAATGCCATTACAAAAATCAGTTCTTTAATATTGTTAGAGAAAAATTATTTTTTCAGCAAGCAACCAAATATTAAGGGTCAGTGCCCTTAACTGCAGATTGCTATATCACTATTGCCGATGTTGACCAACGGCCGACATCCTGGTTGTTGTATACGCAACACTTTTGGGTGTCTACACAGGCAACATCTAGTCTAAGCAGAGATTCAGGGCACTGGTTACCACCACCACCATCACCACATTGAGCAACAGTCACTAGCAAGACCAATACCAAGCTGAACACAACCAACTTCATTGTCCAATAAGTTAAATATACTTTTAATGTTGATGTTTAGATGGAAGCAGCCAAATATATATACTCTTTCTATTGTTCATAAACTAATCTTGAGTGCAATAATATTTATTGCACTTTCCGGATGAAACAAGCTTAGTTTGCATAAATTTGTCGCATTACAAAAATATTGCACATAGTACTCCATAAAAATATTTTTTTGATGCGATAATGCAAATTAAGCTTGTTTCTTCAGGAAAGTGCAATAAATATTATTGCACTCAAGATTAGTTTATGAACAATAGAAAGAGTATATATATTTGGCTGCTTCCATCTAAACACCATCATTAAAAGTATATTTAACTTAACAATGAAGTTGGTTGTGTTCAACTTGATATTGGTCTTGCTAGTGACTGTTGCTCAATGTGGCAATGGTGATGGTGGTAACCAGTGCCCTGAATCTCTGCTTAGACTAGATATTGCCTGTGTAGACACCCAAAAGTGTTGCGTATACAACAACCCAGGATGTCGGCCGTTGGTCAACATCGGCAATAGCGATATAGTAATCTGCAGTTAAGGGCACTGACCCTTAATATTTGATTGCTTGATGAAAAAATAATTTTTCTCTAGCAATATATTAAAAAATTTATTTTTGTAATGGCATTGTAAGAGTTTTTTGTGTTTTTTCAAATCAGTTAAATGAAATGACAAATCAAACATTCACATTGCAGCTTCACAAAAGCCTGCTTTTTGAACAACTATTGATGAATACAGTATATACTATGCTCGCAATTTTCTTTAGAAAGTCGGCCAGGAATATGCCGAGCCAAGTATCCTTCAAATTCCAATACCGGGAAAACAGCTGGTTTTACCTCTTCTACTGCGTTTTCTGAGTGACTTTTGTCAAACTTTTGTGATGATTTTCCGCTCATCTTGTAGCTCATGAACTTCTCAACAAGCATTGACTAAGCATTAAGTGGTTATAGACAGCAATGACCAGTGTTTGAACCTCGTACTTCGTACTCGTATTACGAGTACGAAGTACGAGAAGAAATTTTAAATTTTGACCTTTTGGAAAAAATCGATATCTTTGAAAATTGACCGAAAATCGAAAAAACTTGGATTTTGATAATTTTCAAAAGATATCGTTCTTCTCCGACAGTTCATATAACACGCCTCAAAACAAAAATTTTTACCATCGAGGCCAATTGGGGAGTAAATTACATATTTTATCCGGGGCATTTTGGTCTGTGACACTTTCCCGGGGCACTTTCGCTGTGAAGTGAGTGTGGTTGCTCTTAAACTGCGCTTCAACAAAGCCTCGAAATATGATCCTTTAAAGTGATTAAAATGCTTGACAATATCTCAAAATGACCCCGCATTTTTTGGACCCGAATGATGAATGTTCTTTAATATTCAAGTTAATTCAAGTTGAATATTCAAGTTAAAGTTCTTAAATATTTTAAAAGCTTTATGCACTATTTGAAAGAGAATCAACAGAGATAAAAAATCTAACCTTCTGAAATTTTCTTGTAGCAATCCTTTCGCTTTAAATATTCAACTCAAAAGTCTGTTCTGAACTTTTATACCACCAGTTATTTTGTAATTAATATAGTAAAACAAGTCATTGCAATATGCGCAAAGAACGAAGAAAAAGTTTCATGTTTTAGTACTAAGCCTAAACATGTCATTTCAAAGGGTGGTTACAGCGATTTTGGGATCGGTCACATTCTTAGTCAATAAGGTCACATTCTTAGAGGGCGGACGGTTATTTGCTAATAGCCCCGATTTTTTCAACATTTCAAATGCTTTACCACAAATTTACTAAAAATTAGATCAGTACAAAACTATGTCTAATTGACTAATGAGAACTTATGAATAGTGCAACTTTTAAACAGTTCCTCTGGCTTTAGTTCTGTACTTGGAAAATTTGGCTGATTGGGAGAGTCTGGAAAGTGCTGTGTTTCCAAGCAAAACGCTGTTCTGTGTCCATCTTGCACACCCCCTTTTAAGTTATTTTTGCCTTCTAAAAAGTTTCCAGAATATAGTTGAATTCCAGGTTCTTGGGTGTAGATTGTCATTTGGATGCCCGACAAATCTCCCACTGCATTTGCTGCCAAATGACAAACACCTAAGGAGCAGGGTATAGAAGGGGCAGTGATTGAGTTGAGAATGTAGTTGTGGTCGTAACCTTTGGCGAACTGCAACTGCTGGTTGTTCTCCGTGTTTATGCTAGCTCCGATGGCTTTAGAACAAGTAAAATCAAAAGGGCTTCCAGAGACGCTGGATAATTCACCTGGAAATGCTTATTATATATGAGTGTTTAAAAAATGTGTTTATTAGAAGTGTTAAAGAACTACATAAGAAATACAACTTCTTGTGGTTAAAAGATGGGATCGTTTTCAAATTTATGTTTCACAGCACTGAGAACAGGCCGAAAATCTGCGAATGAACATTAAAAATGCGTTTTTACCATGAATTTTTTTAAAATAATTAATTAAACCCTCGATTTAACGGCTGCCCTGGGGACCGGCCTTAGGGGCCCTGTCCTCTTGTTGAGTTTATTATGTAAATGAAGTGGTTGTAGCTGAAATCACAATCTAACCGAAAGCGCATTTGAGGAGACTTTCTGAACTGCACAATTTCCATAAACTTCTATCTCTATATAGTATTTGGGACGGGGGGGAGGGGGGGGACGTTGGTCCGTAACACGTTTGTGTGGTCCCAACGCACCAGCTATATCTTTTTTTATGGAAAACATTTTATCAGGCAAATTTGTACTGTCTCGAGACAAAAAAACATTTGAAAAAAAAATCGATATTTAAAATTTTATGACGAGTATCATATTTAATATTGCTTCGGTATGCATTCGACTACGCTAAACACGAATCCGGTGTCAGAATTCGGATTTTTTAACAGGAACGTCAAAAGATGAAATTCCGCGGAATCTTCTCCGGCGTAATCTTCTTCCGCGGAACTTTCGCCTTGCCGAAATTCGGGGTAAACACTTCCTTTTTAGAAGTTTTTTGACTTCAAAGGTCAAAAATAGTTCATAAAGGGAAAAATCACGTTTGCGACCAAACTTCAAAGTGTTCCTTAAAATGCCAGCTTTCGTTCAAAAAAAAGTTGAAAAATTCGTGTTCCAAGAGGGCATCTCCCTATTTTTATGAATCACCTTTTGCTGAAAACTTCCTTTTTTTCGAGCTTTTTTTACTTCAAAGGTCAAAATAGGTCATAAAAGAAAAAAATAAGGTTTGCGGCCAACTTCTTAGTGTTCCTTAAAATGTCAGCTTTCGTTAAAAAAAAGAAAGTTGAAAAATTTGCGTTCCAAGAGGGCCATCTCCCTATTTTTATGAATCGCCTTTCGCTGAAAACTTTCTTTTTTAGAGTTTTTTGACTTCGAAGGTCAAAAATGGGTCATTGAGAGAGAAATCACTTTTGCGGCTAAGTTCACCGTCTTCCTTAAGATGTTAGTTTTCGTTTAAAAAAACATCGGAAAACTCGCGATCTAAGAGGGGCAGATACCTATTTTTATAAAAGCTATTTTCATTAGAAAACTTCCATTGTAAGAGGATTCGTTTCTCACTCTCAAATTTCTCAGCTTGAGTTCAAGTATCAGATCAAATATTTTCATTATATCCCATGCGACACTTTTAACTGGTGACCATAAAGTTCGGAATGGACTTTTGAACTAATTTTTAGCAATAAAATTTATTCCCAAAAATATTCCAAACATATGGTTTTGTAGCCCTTTCCTTCCTCTTTCAAATGGCATATTACACTTAGATTGATTATTTCAAATAAGTCACCATTTGGCTCCAAACACCTGTGAGGTCATTTTGAGAAGTTTACCAGCGTTTTCATCACTTTCAGTTATCAAAATTTTTATTGAATTTTAAGCATAACGGCAACATTTTATCACTATGTTGTAGCGCAGCTCAAGAGCTACAAAACCCTCGTTACAGAATGATCTTTTGATATCTGAGTGTTGAGATATGACCTTTTGGAAAAAATTGATTTCTTGAAAAAATGACCAAAATCCGAAAAATTGGCAAAAACTTGGTTTTTGGTCATTTTTTCAAGAAATCAATTTTTTCCAAAAGGTCATATCTCAACACTCAGATATCAAAAGATCATTCTGTAACGAGGGTTTTGTAGCTCTTGAGCTGCGCTACAACATAGTGATAAAATGTTGCCGTTATGCTTAAAATTCAATAAAAAATTTGATAACTGAAAGTGATGAAAACGCTGGTAAACTTCTCAAAATGACCTCACAGGTGTTTGGAGCCAAATGGTGACTTATTTGAAATAATCAATCTAAGTGTAATATGCCATTTGAAAGAGGAAGGAAAGGGCTACAAAACCATATGTTTGGAATATTTTTGGGGAATAAATTTTATTGCTAAAAATTAGTTCAAAAGTCCATTCCGAACTTTATGGTCACCAGTTAGGATAGTATTTCATGCTGAGCACGAGTCCGAGTACAAATATTTTTAGGCAGTAGTTTTTGTATTTTCGAAATTTCTGTCTTCATAAAGTATTATGTGCCAATATAATAGAGGATAGGTGTTGATACCAGGAGAGTGGCTGGGTGTGCCAGCAGAGTAGGTAGGTGTGCCAATAGAGTAGGTAGAGGAGCCAGAAGAACAGGTAGGTGTGCCAGTAAAATAGGTAGGTGTGCCAGTAAAATAGGTAGGTGTGCCAGGAGAGTGGATAGAGGTGTCAGGTGAGTATGAAGGAGTTCCGGGAAAGTGGTTAGGTATGCTAGGAGAGTTGCTAGGAGTGCCATTAGAAAAAGTAGAGGTGGCAGGAGGTTGGATAGTGGTTACAGGGGATTAAGTGGGAGTGCCGGGAGAGTGGGTAGGTCCGCCAGGAGGAAGCATAAGGGTGACAAGAGAGTGGTAAGCGGTGCAAGTAGAGTGAGTAGGGGTGTCTTAAAAGTGGCTTGGGTTGACAGGAGAGTGAGTAGAGGTGCGATGAGGGTGGGTAGGCACAGGGGCGTAGCCAGAAAAATCTGACGGGAGGCTAAAGCCTCTGAGAGGTCATTCTCTCTACACCGTTTTCGAGTTTTATAGTGTTTTTAATGGTGCATTTTAATTTTAATAGACTTAGGTCATAAATATCATTTTTTTTCAATTTTTCCTATAAAATTTTGAGTACAGGTTAAAGGAAGGTGCAGACTTTACTTCAAACAAGTTACGTGAACTTATTTTTGGATGAGAGTGCGGAGGTCTGCATTTCGGAGGATGCGTCATATACCAAAATTCAGCCCCAGGATTTCCTTTACAAAGTTGGCGCTAATTTTTACAGAATCGGGTATCTACGCAAACTAGAAGCCGTTTCAAGTCGAAAATTCATTTTCCTAGTCAAATTGCAAGAGTTTTTTTAAATTTACCGCAAAATTCTAGCTATAGAAAAGCTAAAAGAAACATTCTCGGGCGTTTTGGAAAGCCGTGCCGATAGAAAATTAAAAGACAAAGTTGCAAGACAAAGGCAAATCTCAAACATTTTAATTTTTTGATCACTGCTCTTTGTTATTCAGAAAATAACCAGGTGATTTGGATACTTTCTTAATCGTTTTGGGTAATTTCTGGAATATTTGGATCCTTTCTATGTGATTTTAGTACACTCCAGGTAATTTTAGCATCCTTATGTAAACTTTAGTATTCTTTTAGGTAATTCAGTGTCCTCCAGGTGGATTGGGTATCGACTAAATAACTTAGGTAACTCAGTTTATTTCATTGCTCTCTAGATAAATTAAGTTCAAGAAGCAGAACGACGACAAAAAAATTATCAACTAAATTTAATTTAAATTGAACATAATTTGTGAAAAATTTGAATTTTTTTGTCGGGCTTGGAGAGTGAAGAAGAGCTCAAAATCCGAACCCTGATTCAAATCCTCACTCCTCCCAACCTTCTTTGCAAACCCTCACTCGTTCATCGGGGAGTGGAATAAGGGTGCATCTAAGTGAGGAGTCAGAGTTTGGAATTATGTACCCAGTGAAGAGTGAAGGTTTAGATCAGTCATTGGTGGCGCAGCTTATAACGTATTCTCTCACGTAGAAACGTAAGAGCCTTTGTGAAACCCACAAGTATCGTACAAAATATTTGAATTGGCGAGTATAAACTTGGCATTATACGTTTCCTCCTATTTTTCCTATTTGGGAAAAAAAGGAGGAAACGTATATACCCCTTGTTAATTAATAATTTTTTTTGAAAAATCTATAGCCCTCCCCCGGTTATAGCTCCTCCCCCCCCCCCAGCCCCCTGGCTACGCCCATGGGTAGGCATACCAGGAGAGTGCAGAGTTCAAGGAACTTATCAAGTAGGATAGAAGCGTCATCCCCGATTTTCGGTGAGTGCCTCGGACAGCATATGAGTATAACCACTTTGAAGGCATCCCAACCATAAGGTTAGCACCCTGACTACTTAATGAATACCCTTACCATCGGATTGTAACCAACTACTCAAGGGAATCAACCTCTCTCGAGGGTATCTCAGGATTTGAAGAGCACCCCAACTACTGAAAGATTATTCCAACCAGATGAATGATAACCGATTTAATCGGAATGTCTCTGTAAAATGCATGTCTCTGTGTATTTTCGAATGCCTCTGTGGGAGAATTCCTTTTCGTGGTTGTTACGACAATTGACATACTGCTTTTGTGAGAAGGCGTCTGTAAGGCGCAAATCAACCTAGTAAGTTATAGCTTCACTGTCACTCAACATCTTAAACCATGAACCATCGACACAAAAGTGCTAATTCAAAATGCAGAAAACTAAAAAAACACTTTTAATTATGGCTGATTTTTGACTGAAAGTGCAGATTTCAGACGGTTCCGTCATGAAAGCCCTGTTTAAAATAGTGAAAATAAATAAAATAATCAGGCAAATAATGACGATAAATCGAGAGGCCGTTAAATCGGGGTATAACTCCTTATGTTTTAATCAAATCCAACCAAACTGAGCCCAGAAGACCGTTAAATCGAGGGTTTACTGTTCAGTTGAATTTCTCTATAACGACGCTCTTTGTAAGGACCCGCTTTTTTTAATGTCCCAAAAATATATTTGGTTTGTTCACAAAGATTTCAGGTTTAGTTTTTTTTAGAAACTAAGTTGAAAAATCTGTAGAGTGGTTTAATGATTCGGAAAAATGTTTGAATTGGCGGGGGCAAAATTTGTAACAGGTGACCATGCCCCCTTAACAGTGGTTAAGAGAGCGTTCGACTGTAAAATCAAGCATTTTTGTTCTTTTTTCGTAGCGAAAGCCTGCTAAAATTTTCTCTTCTAATGGGTTTGCTCACCCACATTTTTCTTTGCAATCTACCCATACATGTAATGTAATAAGCCTTCCATGACCTTCTTTTTTAACGTATCATTCTTATGACTTCTATCAAAAAACATACCAGTTGGAATTTGGTTTTCATTGGCAGGCAAATATGTGTCAGCATAAATTTCTAAGCAATGTTTCATAACATCGGTTCCACTTTCCACTCCATTCAAATTAAAAAATGCATGGTTAGTCAAATTGAGTACGGTGTTTTGGTCTGTAGTCGCTTCATAATTTATCGCTAATCCACATCCTGCACTCTCCTCTTCCAAACTATAGGTTACTTTCACTTTCAAATTGCCTGGAAATCCTTCTTGCATGTGCGGTGACAGATAAGTTAGCACAAGAGTCCATTCATTTGGCTGTTCCACATCCCAAACCACACTGTGAAACCCTTTGAGCCCTCCATGCAAGCAGTTAGGACCGTTGTTTTGAGCCAGGGTATATTGCTGACCATCCAAACTAAACTTTCCATCAGCAATTCTGTTTGCAAACCTACCAATAGTGGCACCAAAATATTGTTCGGAAGAGTTCAAATAGCCTTGTAAAGTGTCAAATCCCATGACTACATTGACTAATCGGTCGTCTTTGTTAGGAATATAGAGACTGACCAGTCTAGCTCCGTAGTTGGTTATAGTAGCATAAGCGGGATGAGATCGGGTTTTAAGAGTGTAAAGTTGAACTCGTTTTCCATCTAATAATTCGTTGGAAAATTCAGCCATGTTGACTGGAAACCAAATCTACTTTATTATTTTGCTTAAAACTAGTTAGAATAACATTGAATATTTTTCCAGATGCCCACTTTTTAGATGATTGAATTTGAATGGGCATGGTTTAAGCGAAAGGAACATTTAGGTACATCCCACTTTGCATCACAGCTAAAAACGGTAGCTGGCAAGTTTCGAATGACCCGAAGAATCCTTCCGAAAATTTTCATTGTCGTATTGTTCCATTCCTAGTAAAGACCCGAGGTTAATGGTTCTTCGAAATTCTACTTGTCCCAGAACAAAATATCATTTATTTCATTTTTGGGGAAAATATTGTTTTTACTTTTTTCTTATTATTTTTGCGATTTTACGCTGATGCTATATATAATTATTTCGTTAATCGTAATATTTTTAATCGACTAATAAACACCCCCTCTAAGTTTGATCACCCAAGGCTCTACCCGTAATGAATATTTTGCAAAGCTTTTATGCGTTTCTTAGATACAACAATTTTACCTCCCGGTTTCACAATCTTTCTTTTAACAAAAATAAGCAAAATTTGTAAATAAAAAAATAATTTTTTTTTTCATTAGAAAATTTTAATGTATACAGATTAAAAAAATGTTTCATTTAGTTTTAGGGGAAAACGATGCTTTTGATTTATATAAGCTAATAAATCAACAAAGATTAATGAGTTGACTCTTGTACTTAAGAGAGACTGAAAATCAGTTTAAAAGAAACTAAAACTAACAAGCGAATTGCCAAGCAAAATGCCAACAAATATTTAAACTAAAATTGTTTGATTTTTAGTTGTTAAAAATGGGCACCGTAACATTTGAACACGTATTTGAGGCTAGTATACCGTATTTCCCCTCAGATGAGTTGAGATGGGTTGGCCACTGCATGACTGAAAATAGCACATTTTTCATCAAAAAAGTATTGGTTTAGTTATCGGTTTAATAGAGAAAGAGGCCCTATCCAACGAGGGGTGGGGTTTGAGGGTGCGCAGGACCACATTTAGAGCCCAAATAAATTTTCTTTTGAAAAAAATGACAACTTATGGTCAGACTCTCTTATTCGGTGCTCTCTAAAAACCCTAAAAAAACCTCTCAAAAAATTTAAAAAACGTGGTGCAAATCTGATTTAGGTCTCGGAATGGTGCAGCCAGTGTCCAGGCTTCATAAAAGGAAATATTAATATGAATATTATTTTTGCACCTCATTTCTTATAAGTATATCATTTCTTCTTACAAAAAATTATAAAAAGTCATTTTTATAAAAGTTCAGTTCGTGAAACCTCACCTAAGACAACCTCTTTTACACTATAAGCATGAAAAAAGTTGCGTATGAAAACTAGAAGCCACTTCAAGAATTATCAAAAATCACCTACTGACTATTTTTGACTTGGTTGAAAGACATTTGATGATTTTTCGAGACTTTCAAAAGCTTTCCAACGAGACTGGGAACATAGATCAGCCTGGGTGAGACTTTTTGCCCAAATTCAGATCCGGCGAGACTGAGACCCGAGACTGAGTCTTCTTGGTCTCGTTTCTGTCTGTATGAGTAAGCTATATAATTGCATGTAATATTCGATTAGATCAAATTTCGTTTTTGATCTTTTCTAGAGTGTTCAAATAAAAAGGTTTAGTGAGCCACTGTTCCAATGGGAACAAATGTCGGCATGCAAAGAGAAAAGTAAAAGTCAAAACCTTTTTCTTTTTACAATTCAGCTCAAATTCTATGAAGCAGCCAGGATGATCAGCTGTACTAAAATTTGTTAAGCCATAACTCTCAAGTTGCAATGCTACTGGAAGATATCAGAACTTATAAGAATTTTTTTAAGTTCCTTTACTTTCAAGTGTCCTATTACTTAGCCTTGGGGTTTGAAAAAGCATTCGTGGCCAATTTCGCTTAGAATTTATCAAAATTATTTTTTTTTCGCAAACATCTTTATTGCTTTTGTTAGTTTACATGAAATTTAACATAGTTGCAGCAAAGTGTTTTAGAAATTACAGGAAGTATTTTTTACTTTCCCAGCAGCATCAATTTTTTTTGCCTGCTTTTCGCTGTTTTATACCCTAGCATATTTCCCATGGCTAATTTGCATAAAGAACTGACACCTATTTTTATTTTGTTGTCTGTATGTTTTTTGTAGAATTCAGCGAAAAGAATGCCCACAGAAAAACAACATTCTTTTAGCAAAGATTGTAACTGCAGTCTTAAGTAGTCTGTCAAAATCTTTGTTGACAAAAAAACTTGTGAAAAAGTCAAATTGTAAAATAATTCTAAAAATTTTTTTTTAATAAACCAAATGTTTAAAAACTAAATGTTTGCAAGTACAGTCAAGTTTTGGTACGGCAAACTTAGGAAGTCGCGCGTAGCATAAAAAGCTATTTTTAAATAATTTCTTCGATTTTGTGAAAAAACATGTCCAAAGCGCCGACGAACCACTGGCGTTTGTTCTATATCAAGGTTGGACTGTATACTCCAACTGTTTAATTAATAATATTGTATGAATTTAGTATCGTCCAGACATTCACTCGTGTGGCTAGGTCTATATTGAATCAAACTAAAATTGATTTTGAAGATTGCACGATTTTTAAATGCTTACTTTAAACGGGGGGGGGGGGTGTTGGGACCAGGGTGGTATACTCGACAATTACCTCAGCCATCAGCCTCAGCCGGCTGAGGTCTGAAAATTTCTCTCAGCCTCAGCCGTCCGCCATGCCCGAAAAATTTTCTCAGCCATCAGCCTCAGCCACAGCCGGCTGAGGTCTGAAAATTTTTCTCAGCCTCAGCCGTCAGCCATGCCCAAAAAATTTTCTCAGCCGTCAGCCTCAGCCGGCTGATGGCTGAGTTTAATCTCAGCCGGCTGAGTTTGAATTAAGCCGGTTGTACTGTAAAAATCATCAAGAATGAGAATTTTATTGGTTGGGTGTGAGTAGTAATAATCAGCTACCGTTGAGCGATTATTTTCACAGGTCACTCTAAATTCAGTCGGATTACGGAGCAACACGCAACCATGCAGTCTAAAAGAACGTGCATTGCTTAAATTTAACAATAAGCCATAACCTGTAATAAAATTCAATTACTAAATTCATGGTCACTTAATTACTCAACTGTTAACCTTTTAATTACTGAAATGAATAAATCAATTTTTCTCATCTCTTTAAATTGTCAGAAAAACAGTGGAAATTAAAAAAAAATTCGAAACTTTGATAAAAAAAATTCAGAAAAATTTCTGTTAAAGAAGTTTCGAAAATTTTTCTCAGCCTTAGCCGTCAGCCAGGCTTAAATTTTTCTCAGCCATCAGCCTCAGCCGGCTGATGGCTGAGTTTAACCTCAGCCGGCTGAAGTCAGCCGGCTGAGGTCACCACCCTGGTTGGGACTTTGCATACGCATCGACTATTGTAGAAAGTTCAGGTCACTCTGGGGGTGTTTTAATTTACTTTTTTAGTTAGTTTTTTGATTTTTAGGTCTAAAAATCATCGAGCAATCGATTGCAACTATTTCCAGCACTGATTAACTGTCATTAACTGCCTCAATTTTGCGATTTTTGGCAATGACTACCAAAATCAAAGGAAACTAGCCAAAATGATGCGTATTTAGACTAATATAGCCTGAGGCTCCACCAATTTTATTTATTTGTCCACGCGTTTAGTGACTTTCTGGAGTCAGAACTTTGTTGAGAAATGATGTTGACAACATAATGAAAAACTTTTTTTTTACTTTTAGGTCTAAAGATCATCCGGCCCGGAACTCTCCGATTTCATAAAATCCATCCCTGAAACGAACCGCTAGTGGCACTTTTTCAGAGAATCTTTTTCTCCTATCTTGTTCAGCGTGAAATTCTGGACAAAACGCTCGCATCGTTACAAACAGCCTTTTAAGTGTTAACGGGTTGCAAAATAATTTGAAATATAAAATTTCTTATGTTATTTCACGATGCGTTTCACTAAATAATGTTGAATAATTTAGTGAAACCCATCAAGTTTTATTGGTAAAATATTTTGTAAGCGGTCAACGATTTTCTCATCATGTTGAGGTACCTACCCCCTCCCCCTCAAATGCCCCCCCCTTTAAATTGAACATCTTAAATTTTTTATCATAAACAGCTCTTCTTAAAATTACGAGTGCTTTTCCCAGTTTTCAGCGATTTCCAGAGTAGTGTTGTGAATATATTTAGAAATCTTATTAATCCTTTATAAAATATATAAAACCTTATTCATCCTTCGTAATTTTTCGCGAAAAAAGTACAATATTTTTGTGTTATTATCAGCTTAGCTACCACGACCAGGTTAGGCTGTACTCAAAGGTGTGTGCCAATACTATCATAAGAAACAAAATGAAAACAAAAAAAGTTAACTTGAAAATCATGTTGGAGGATGGTAATCACTTTTAGGGTCAAATTCAGTAAAAGCGTTATTAATTTAATAAAATTCAATTGATGATTCAAAAATACTAGTTTTCTTCTTAGAAAACAGAAAAATTGCTTATAACAAATAGGTTCAGACCATTTTCACACATAAATTAACTGCTGCTACTACCACTGCTATGATCTATCTGCTATTTAGCCTGTCAGTTAGTTATCCTACGACTCATGGGATGACTTTTCAGTAACTGCCACGTTTGCATCACCTTTTTTCTTAAAAAATCTGCTTTTGTTATGAAAAATCCACTTTTAGAGTTTGTTTGAACTTTAATTTTTTTTGCAAACTAAACATTTTTTTCTTGATTTATAAAGTCAGCTTAATTACTTAATGCTTTTCTGTTATTTTTCGCCATAGCTATCTGGAGACTTTTAAGACCTTTTTTTGCTCTTTTTTGCTTGACTAGGATTTTAAGATTGGAATTTTTTTATTTCTTGCTAATTAAGTCTGGTGCTAATCAGGATCTTTCTAAAAAAGCGTAATTAACTCTCCTGTTTTCTAATGTGATTAGCTAAGGTGCCATCTCTGTATTGACTTTTCTAGCCTTCTTTCTTAGCTGTTTTTTTTCTAGCACGGTAATGGCCTCACCTAAGCTTTTCGCGTACTTTTTGAATAAGTTTATGACTCAAACGACTTTAAAAGTTTGATAAGCATAGCAATTTGCGAAATTTCCGCGGGATCATCCTAATTTTGTCAATAATGTTTTCAAATTATTTTTTTGCATACATTTAAAATTTAAATTATACAAAAATTATTCAATTATTCTACGAAGCATAAAAAATCAGAAAATATTACTGACAAAATTAGATTGGTCCCTGAGTGGTTTGTATTTTAAAATGTTTATATTTTTAAGATGCCGACAAAAATTCTAATCCCCTGGGGTCACACCTTATTATTTGCCACATTTTACTTAAGTTAAACAGTTTTTTCTGAGGCCAAAAAGGGAATCGATTCGAATTGTTCCGGCACTTTTTTATCGTCGGCGTCTACCTTAATTTTGCGACAAAAGTCTTAATACAAATTAGCATCAAAATATAACTGGTGTCCAAAAATTTCCTGGTGTATATCTCTATATATTATTTGGCATGAGTGGGTGCGTGTGGGTTGGTTGCCACTTTGTGTCTAAGCCCAATTTTCCGCCATTTTTCGTGAACCAATGTCAGGTATCTTTTCGGAACCTTCAAGAACAACATCTTGATTTTTTTCGAGCACAAACACGTATGATTGAACTTGCGTCAAAAAAAATTTTCTTGCAGTCTGATTTAGAGGTGGTGCATTTTTAGCCTGGATTTTGGGTGGATTTTTGTGTTCAAACCAAATTTTTAGATATTTTTTGCAAATCTATGTCGCATTTTTCTGGAGAACCCCACAAAACAGTGATTATAGGTGCCAGCAAAGTGGGTAACTGTGCCAAGAGGGTAATCAGACGTGCCAGTATAGTGGGCAGTAGTAGAGTAGGTAACGTCGCCAGGAGGGTGATTAGTAGGGTTGTGGAATTCTCCAAAAAAGTAAAAATCGGAGAATTCTCCGGAGAATTCTCTCGAGTGAATTCAGGATTTTATAAGGAAAGACTGGAAAATCCAGAGAATTCTACGAAATTCCGGACAATTTCACAACTCTAGTGATTAGGGTGTCAGAGACATAGGTAGAAGTGCCGGGAGAGTTTGTAGGTGTGCCAGAACGCTGTTTAGGGGTGCGAGGAGAGTGGTTAGGTGAGCCAGTAGAGTAGGTAGGTGTGCCAAGTGAGTGGCAAGGGGTCGCAGGAAAATGGGTTGATATGTTAAAGAATTTGATTGAGTAGGATAGGAGAGCGTTTAGGCAGGGTATGTTTGTCGCATCGCAACGTTCTCAATTTTATGGTGGTCTTCATACAATAAGTAAGTTTAAGCACTTCGAGGGCACTCCGACTATTGGGTGGGTACCCAACTACGTGGATTGTAACCTAATCACCTAAAGTGCACAACTCCTATCAAGGGTATTTCACCCTTCGAAGAGCAACCCAACTACGTAGAGCGAATTTTAACCCGATAAATGATAAACAATTGACCCCGAATATTTTTTTCCAATGTCTCAGTAACAAATTCTGTTTTCGTAGGTGTCATAACAATTGACATAGCGATTTTGTAAGAAGGCGCCTGTGAGTCAAGCCAATCAACCTACTTTAATTAATGGTATCATCATATTTCTTTTCTTTCAATACCATTTTGCAGCCCTACATCTCCTCTTTCATATGGCATATTAAACTTTGTTTTTTTTATTTTGGATAAGTCACCATTTGGCTAAAACACTAGAAAGGTCATTTTGATAAGTTGACAAGCTTTGTCTGACTGATCAAACGTTGTATCGATTTCAAGCGTCACGACAATATTTTATAACCATCTTATAGCGAAGCTGAAGAGCTACTAATCCACGCTACACAGTTTTTTCTCTCAAACTCAGTGTAAAGATATGGCCTTCTGCAAAAAAATAGGTTTTTTGAAAAAATGACCAAAATCCAAGTCTTTCCTCTTTTTCTGATTTCGGTTTTTTTTAAATCTATTTTTTGCATAAGAAATTCTGTAATGTATGTTTTATAGCTTTAAGCTCTACATCATAGTAATATTATTTTGATAATTACTATGATTTAACAAAACGACTGATCACTTAATGTTATGAAAACGCTTGTGAACCGACAATTGTTTGAAGCCCCATATTGAGTTAACCTATGAAAATCAAGCTTAGTTTAATATTCCATTAGAAAGAGGAGATGCAGGGCTACAAAACGGTATTATTATAAGAAAAGAGATATGATCCTAACATTTATAAATACCCGATTTAATCTTGCAAAAACTTGAGCTCTCCAATTTTCGATATGAGGCCATCTTTAGTCGGTCCCCGGGTGATTTTATATTGAGCATCGACTGTGTGTCAGCTTTATCAAGCCTCACTTTCCGAATTACTTTGTTAAAAAAATTAGAACACTAATTTTTTCTTTCGTGTGTGAAAAATGTCTTAAAGGAGCATGATCGTGCCCGATGGGGTGAAAACCAGCAGTTCTTTTCTTTCTCGATTAATTTTTACATTCCTTCTCGTCTAGATTTTTTAAGTTTTCTGTCTAGTTTTTAAAAGCAGTATAAGGTCATCTATATCAGATTTGACGCATTACGAGTGAAAAATGGGACGATTCGAAAAAATTCGAAAAAAACTGCTGGTTCGCGCCTTAACGCACGGGCATGTTCCTTTAAAGATTATTTTTTACGCAGTTTGCATTGAATTCCCAATTTTTTAAGTCAAAACAGCGAAAAAGTTGTAAATCTTTGATAAAATTTCTTCGATGTCTTCGGCCATTGAAAAAGGGGAGTTCAACGAGGTGAAACATTGATTAGGCAGCACCTTTTGTAGAAATTCAATGATTTCTCCCTCTCTGCTCATTTGAACAAGATTTTAAGAACCTGGGTGCAAGAGTTGTTGAAGAAGAAAGAAGAAAGAACAAACTTTTGTTGTTATTGTCCATATTGGTGCACATCATATAAGGAATAAGAAAGTGAAATAATTGTGTGTGAGCAGCCTTCACAATCGCAATTCGGGCATAAGAGAGTGAGTAATTTTCAAAGACAACTCCAAGAATAAGCACCTTAACAATAAGTTTTTTGAGCAAGAACAACAATGCAGAATTAAATTTTTTGTACAATTTTTTTCCGAGTACATGGGTTTTTCGAAGTTTTTTAATTTGGCTCAATAGCTAATAAAAAAGTGTTTTTCATCTTTTCTGAATCCAGTTTATATGTTTATTTGACTATTCAACATTAGGATGATCCAAAGAAATTACATGATTTATTTCGATTTTTTCCTTTATTTTTTATAAGAAACTTGACGTGAGAGATTGAGCTTCTTTTCACACTTTGCCTTAGTTTTCACTTTTTCCAAATTAATTCAAAAAACTTGGCAACTTTAATATGGTTACATTTTTTAATTCAAGATAATCGAGCAAATAGAGAGAATACATTATTTCAATTTTTATAAAAATTGTATTTGTTTTCATTTCTGACTTAAGAAGTTAGATAGAACACAGTATTCTATTTTTGTACCATTTCTTCGAATTCTTTTTATAATTGTGTTTGTTTTTATTTAACACCAGTTCCTATCTTAATTGGCTCTGTTTTTGCAGTAAAAACATTTAATTTACAGATATAGAAAAGTTAACATTTGCAGTGATTAAATGCCAAGAAAATTGTTTTTCGACGTTACTGAATACATCCAACCCCGTATTCAAAAGTATGTTCAAATACCATCTTTTTAGGGTATTTGGGTTTTCTTTTGAGGTTGCTTTTACTTTAGTCCCTAAAGCAAAATATCGAATTCTGGTCGAATTTTTTTAAAGTGTGGGGTGTGACCTAAAAATACGTTATCTGCAAGTTAAAATTGCTAAAACATTAAAGACCTAATTTTAGGGTATGTGCTAATGATAGGGATAATGATGATAACGATAGGAGTTAGTTAAATGCATTTTTGAGACAGGAGGAGGCTAAACTACATAATCTTGAGCTCGCCCAGAACCGACTTAAAACGAAAAATTTCGATGTTTCAAGAGTCGAAAGGTGTAAAAACGACTATTTGAAAGAAAAACTTTTTTTAGCAAAATTTGACTTTTGGTTGGTCGTTGTTAGGGATTTTGAAGCGCGGGTATAGAAGCAAGGCTAGCGCATCTACCTTCCCCCAGTCAGTCGATGACAGTTTCGTAAAAAACCTAAACCCTCCCCCCCAAATGGTAATTTAAAGTTGGTAGTGTACCGAAATAAAAATATGCCATCAATTATGAAATAAAAAATTCTTTGAGCAAAAAATAGAGACTAGAAAAATTTGTTGACAAAAAGTTTTTGAAATTCAGAAGTGAGACTTGACGAAAACCAGACTGAGACTACTCATAATTTTCCACCAATTCCTGGGTACGAGACTTTTTGGCGAAATTTCGACCCAACGAGACCAAGTCTCGTCTCGTTTCTGATATTTTCGATATTTTTTACAAATGTTAAACTCTTGTCAACAAAATATAAACCCAAAATGATATAAAAAAATAAAACTTAAGCTAAGAATAGGTCTAAAATCAGAAAAAACATTGGCGCTACTGTAACATACCCCACCCCCAATCAAGATTTTTAGAAGTGGTCAAAAACCATTTTTAAGTTAAAATTTTTGCATTAAAAGGCCAGAAAAGCGATTAAAAAAGAGTTAAGGGGCTGTATTGGGAAGGGAAGGGACAAAATAGGGCCACTTTAGAGGGCCTTTCAAGGAGGACCACCGGCAAAAAAAACTAGAGATGTCAAACATAGTTTTGAATACTGGGGCCTACCGTATAAATAAACTCTGGTATGTATGTTTTTTTAATGCATCCAGAGTCGTTTTCGAGCCCCTTTTGGAGGCGCAGGGGGCTTGAGAGTTAGAGATGCGCGCACACACTCACCTTAGACATGATTCCGAGAAGTACTCTTGACCATAAAATGCATAAAGAGTGTATTTTTGCCACGACTCATGTTGAAAAACATGGTAGAAAAAACCAAAAAAAAAACATCCAAAAAGGTCCCAAAAAGTGGTCCCGGTTGTGCATGACAGCAGCGTCAAAACATTTATAAACTAATATCTTACATGAATGAATCTAGATAGCACTTTGGTACAAAATAAGCTTGGTAGTACCAAGCTTATTTTGTATTTGTAACCAAAGATATAGCTGAACTCGAAGTTATTGACCAGCATCAAGTTTATAGCTCATTACCCTTGTATCCGTAACGAACAAACTAGAAAGTGTTTTATCTAGAAACCTCAAAGTATGATAGGTTTTTAATTAGGCTTTACCCTAGATGAATTAAAAACTTACAAACTTTACAAATTCTCATCTGCAAACATCGAAAAAAAGTAATTTTTTGTGACCTGAGTGAGAAAGGGCAATATTTAATTCTACCCCGTAATTCCTGAAAAATCTCCCCTTATTTTTCTGTTGTCTTATTTCTCTTGGTATCTATTTCACCATCATCTAAAAGCCCTCAATCCATTTTTTGGTTTTCAAGCTAATTAACACTAATTATCATCGTGATTTGGGCCAACATTTATTGATGAGGCATACTTTAGTGAGAAGAGGTCAAAAAGCCCTGTCGAGGATGTCCAACAGTTGTGATGCTCATTAATTGGCCGAGTCTTTTTTTTAGATTTTAGACACTCTTTACAGTACCTGCAATTTGTGATTTCAGGGTGATCAGGTTAGTCTTACTTTTTTCACAATTTGCATTGCAGCTGCATACAGCCCTAGTCTACGTGACTTTCTGTGTCGTGCTCCAAGACAGTATGACTGTGTAACATAACTGTCAGATCACGTGAATTAGAAGAGGCTGCCTTGCGAGAGTTGTCTACTATGATATTTACTTCACTCATATTCAGGAAAATCAAGAATACGTGAATATCAAGCTTACCGTATTCCTCTAATAACTCACGTGAATTGGAGAAAAATTTGAGGTCGATCTCGAGATTTTTGTGAAAAGTTAAATTTAAAACTGGAATCGGTAGAGCTCGTGGAATTAAGAAAACGCAATAAGCAGCTTTGCATATTTGTACCGAGCTGAGATATAGGCGCTCAAAGTTGAGGGGTGAGTTATTAGAGCAGGTGAGTTATTAGAGGAAATACTTAATTATTCTGTTGATAATTTTTGGTTGGTTACCGAACCTCTTGTGAATGATTTTTGATTGGTTTATGACTTTCGGTTGGCTCTTCATACTGCATATTTTTTTCAAGAAGACCTGAAAATGAGTAAAGCAAATATCATAGTATACAATTGTCGCTAGGCAGCAATTTATAGTTAACGTGATCCGACAGTTATATGACACAGGCTTATAGAAAGTATCATTGCAACCACATACAGCTAGAAAAACTTCATAGGTGTCACATAGAGGAAAAACTTGGACTTGAAGTTACACGCATGACGACTTTCTCAGGCTGCATACAGCTGAAATGCAAATTGTGAAAAAATTAAGACTAACCTGACCATCAAACCTGAAATCGCAATTATAAGTTACTGAAAGAGACTCTAAAAGCTGAAAAAATAAAAACTCAACCAAGCAATACACGCATCCACGACGGTTGGACATCCTTGACATAGCCTCTGAACTCTTCCTGCTAAAGTCCGTAGTGACGGGCGGGGTCACGCTAGAATGACACGAGACCAAAAATGGGTTGTAGACTGAAAAATAATTTTTGTCGCTAATTCCATCGTGTTCCTCAAAATGTCAGCTTTTGTTTGAAAGCGGAATAAACCAGAATAAGCCTTACATAATAAGTTCTTAAAGTGGCGGGAACAGTTGTTAGTTAACTATTTGATATTAAAAGCAGTTTTTTGTAATTTTGAACCAGATTCTGTTATCTTGATTTCTGACCCTGATTTTTTTATGCCTATCATGTAGAGGAGGTTGTTTTAGCAGGGTTTTACGGTTTAAGTGACGGAAAAAGTCCAACTTTCAGAGATCACTGCTCGCTGGTAAGAACGGAGGGGCGAACTTCAGTTTTTTTATATTTTGTCTACTTCACAGCAAATATCAAAAGAGTATGTAAAACGTGATATGTCATTAGACGCCAAAAGAGACGATCTTTCATCTTGCAGAAAAAAATTATCTGGAACAACAGAAAAAAAATTGAAAGAATGCACTTTTCGTAAAAAAGTCATTTTTTCAGCGGGAGGGGTGGAGAGGAATTTGGCATTCTTTATCGTCATTTTATCAGTCGCTCGCCTTAAATTTAAACTAATCTATCAAAAAGCCCTGCTTTCTCTCTGTCAGATTAAAAACGAGTATGCAACAGAGAGCTACGGTCAAAAGAAAATCACCCTGCACCATTTTCTCAAATAACATTTTGACGTAAAACTTTTTTCGCTAAGCAAACCTGAAAAGCTGACACCAGATTCGTGTTTCACACAGTAGATTTGCATGTGAAACTGCTCTTGAAGTAATAAAATACTTGTCAAATTTCAAATCCGCTCAAGACAAACAAACATTTAATTCATAATAATCTTTTAAAATTTCTCATTTAAATGGTAGTTTATCTCAAGCCGGTTTGAAAATTGAAAAGTACTTTATAACTCCAAGAACTATTTCACATGCTAATCGATCATGTCAAACGGAACCGTAAAACCCTGCCTAAAACAACCTCCTATACACGATAGGCACAAAGAAGTTGGGGTTAAAAATCGAGGTAACAAAATTTCCTTATATCTGGTCTAAAATTACAAAATTCGCTCTTAAACAGTATGAAAGTTATCTTTTTAAAGGTTGCTATAAATAATTGATGCAAATCTTTAAAATAACATCAGGGGAGACCAAGTACGAAAATCGGTACCCAATATAGGATATTGCCATTTTTTCTAAAGGAGCAGCACTATTACAGCGACTTATTTTTCGTGATTACTACAGAGAGAGTCGACAATAATGCATAAAATAATAATTTTGTGCATCTACAGTAGTGCATAGCAGTTACTTCTGCTATCCCATGTTGTCGGCAAATCCTTTCTTTTATATTACATCAAAGCTAGATTTGCTCAGTATTCCTGCTCTTTTTTTCTAAGTGCCTCATCCGATTCTGCCTCCAACAAAATATTAGCATGAGAAAAGAGAATATTAAATATGAAAAAGTCGAGCTTTTTCTCCACGCTGTGCTTAGAATTGCAAACAACTCTTTTTTATTTTAATAATTTTTTTTCAGCCGAAAAAATAAGCGGTTGTTTCAAAGAATATTGTTAAGCTTTCGACTGCCAGCATGGAATTATAAAAGCTAAGAAATTTAAAGAATACATCACATTGTTTAATCTTTTTTTGTTGAAAATATTAATTGAATTTTGTATAAACTTTTTTATTTTTTCCAATTTTAAGACTCTGCTTTTAAAAAAATCCAGGCATTTTTCTGAACTTAGATTATTATTATTGTTGTTTTTCTATTTCTGTATTCTAGATAATTCATTATTATTTTTTCAAACTCTAGAAACCCGGAAAAAATTGGGGCCGATCTCGGAATATTTGAACTGAACTAAAATTAAAAAGCTTAATCAATAGAGTTTTAAGTAAACACAATGAAAAGTTTTGTTGTATATTATTAGGTAATATTCGACTCTGTATGCACTGGCGGTTTATTTAAAAAGTGCTTGATCCTACAAGCTGATTTTTCAAAAAAATCACAAAAGTCACAAAGCACCTTTTTGCAAAAAAAGAATTCCCACAAAAATCAGCTTGGGGACCAAGGCGACTTTTCTCAAAGCTGCTTCCCGAAGGAGTTAATAGGAAAGTACGGTGATTTGCCCGTTTTTAAAATTCTTAAGCACATGCAAAATTTTGATCTGTCATTTGGGTTGTCTTGATATACAAACTGTAAAGAACACTTTTTTCACCTTTTTAAGAGGTGCCTAAACTTATAATAGAAAACTGCTTCCTACATCTATTTATTTAATTTTAGTCGTTTGTGAGTGAAAGTTTAGCATACTTGGCTCTAGTCTGAGCTTAAGATTGATAAGCTTTTTCAAATTTACGAATTTTATGTTTAAAAACTTTTATTCAAAAACAAATGTTAAATAAATTTGGTTCTTTTATTTAAACAATTTACTTAGCAGAAGTTCAAGCTGATTTTGAATGAGAAGTAAAAAATAAGTTTTTCTAGTTTTTTGTTTTCATATTCTTAACGTTCAAAACAAAACCTTTTTTTAACCTTGAAAATATCACCTTTGAGTATTTCCAAATCAAAATATTGCCAATCTCGAGTCTCCCGCCTGTTTTGCGTGTTTATTCAAGGCCACTCGGCTGGCTTAATTGCATAATAATTTAGTGAAGCAAAACAATCAAACTGACAAATGGGCATTTATGCTTTTTATCTTGAATTATAATCTTTTTTTATTAATTGTTGTTTGGAAAAAGAAATCTTGTCTCGACAGTATCTTCAGACAAATTTTCACTTGTACACTTTTTTTGTGTGTGAAAACGGAATAACTGACAAATGCAAATCCCTAACTCACTGCTCATCAATCAAAAATTGTGAGAAAAGAACTGTGAGACTGGGAGGCGACACGGGGAAGGTGATATCTTGGTAAAAAAACAAGTTTATCACGGCTATTGGAAAATGGTTAATATTAAGTTAGATAGAAATTACCGAAAAAAGGACGATAGTCAGGGTTGCAGAATATAAAAAAATCAGAAAATGTAAGAAACACGGCAACCAGCTCAAAAGACTTAAAAAATATCAAATTTCGGCACTTCAAACACGGCAAGCCCACGGCGAATGAAATTGGTTATTCTACATATATACTGCCACTGTTCACCAGATCGCACTAAAGCCTCAATAATGAAATGAGCATTCTGTTTGAAGTGGCAAAAAAAGGATTGAGCAATTTCAGTTCTATGCGACTTCTTACTAATTCTCACTTGTTTAATTGCTGACAATCGCCCGTATCGGAATCTGTTCGAAATCCGGTTCGGATTCTGGTCCCAACACCGCAAATCCTACCCAGAATCCCTGCGGTCGATAAAAAACCGGAATCCGGCCGGATTCTCGGATTTGATCATTGTTTGATAACACTTAACCCTTCGGTCACACTCCTTGGTCTTGGTCGACATATTTGAACTTCATTTATGGCCAGAGGTTTTTTACTAGTATCATTCTTCTGTTTTTTTATAGCAAACAATAACTTAGGAACTAAACTATCTTCTACATCAACAACTTTTAAAAAAATGTAACAAAAATGTACACAATGGCTTAAAAGTTGAATGTTGGTTGATGTGACTCGATATCGACCAAAACCAATACCAACGAGTGTGACCATAGCCTAAGATAAATGTACATTGTTAACTGTAGAATTATACGAGAATTTATACAGTTATTGAATCCGGAAATACGGATAGATTTCCGTTTTTTTACCTAACGGAATCCCAGACTACTAAATTTTCCGAAATTCGGTCCAGATTCTCTCCGGTAACCCGAAGCTTCAGCAACTCTTTTTGTTGGTAACCGGTTAAAAGAAAATCATAAATTGTTTTTAATGTTTTCATATTACTCAAAATCCTGGATTAGCTTACCTCTAAGCTTGGAAAATGAACAGAAACCCTTTTTAAGCTGACACGCTAAGGGTGGTACCGTGTGGTGTCCGATCTGATAATTTTTGACTGTAATAACAACAAAATATTAGCAAATAGATAGCAAAAAACGAAAAAAATTCGGCGCTAGTAGCGAATAAACACAGGTATGTGGGTGTGCGCATCTCAACTCCAAGCCCCCTGCGCCCCCGAAGGGGCTCAAGAGTTAGAGATGCGCGCACTCACTTACCTTAGACATGATTCCGAGCAGGACTCTTGATCATAAAATGCATATGGAGACTTTTTTTGTCTAGCTCCAGTGACAAAACGAGGTAGAATACCTTGGTCCCCCAAGGCAAAATGTCGAATTTTGGTCAAAAATTTTTTTTTCCAAAAATCAACTTTTTAGGTCAGAAAATGCCCGAAAACACCTCTTTTATCGTTTTCAGCGCATAAGAATTACTTAGAAATGGTTAAAACCTGATTTAAAAAAAAAATTGTTTGGGGGGGGGGTCATTCTCTATTAGGGTCAAAAATTCAAATCAAAGATACCAATCTTTATGATAGTGTATTTATATCCTATCAATTGTTTCAATAAACTTTGCACAAATCTTCAAATTAAATTTATTAAATGAATTTGTATAAATTTTTATAAAATAAATAACAAATTTGGTGAATTTTTAAATCTAATTTTTTCATTGCACAATATTTTTATTTTAAGCCGAAAAAAACGCAATCGACGTGGTTACTATTGTTTATTTAAAATCAGTTTCTTGAGATTGCATTTCACAATGTCAGAGCTCTTGTGATTAGATTATTTTGTGTCTGAGTATTCATATTGAGCATAAGTTCAGGTCTTCGTTTTTTGTCTCTATGCCAAAATTTGTCCCTCCAGAAGATGATGCACACACTGTTTTAAAAAACTGTCAACCTTGTCTTCTGGTCATCATCAATCCTTTTCTATACTCTATAAAATCGCATGCCTAAAAAAGAAAGCAAGTATTTTGGGAGAAATTCAAAAAAGAGAAGGATGACTTTCTTTATTCAGAAAAGCTTTTCTTTTTAAAGTTTGGACGTTCGAGGTCATCTTTTCCTCACCTTGCTCTTCAATTCATTATAAACTTGTAATCGGGAGAACGGGATGGAATACTACAGATTATTGTGTGCAAGTTAAGAGACTTTTTAGGGTGCATGCAATTTAACGCCTTTTTGATTGAGGCTACTGAAGACCTTGTGATTTTCTGAAATTATTTCAAAAAGCATCTTTGTTTTGGGTGATTATAATTGTTTAAATTACTTTTAAAATTTTTTTAAAAGATTTTATCATCTCACTTGTCTAATTAAGATTATTTTTCAAATCGAAACTTTTCTTGCCAGAAATTTTAGTTTCAGGGTCTATAAGATATTCCTCATTACATTTTCGACTCTTTATTGCTTAAAAAAGTTACCGTATTCACTCCAACAACTCCCCACCCCTGCTTTTTTTTACTGTAGTAAATTTCAGAGTTACGGCCATTTTTGATTAACAATTTCAAAATTTTTTAGGGCCTCCCCATGGGTAGTTAATAGCGTGAATACGGTGATATAATTTCACAATAGAAGCAGGGTTACCATCTGTCACTTTTTTAGGCCGATTTTTTGAATTTTTTTTGCCAGTTTTGTTTTGACAGTCTGGTTGCAAATATAGCAACGATTCCGATTTTGCCGATCATTTTTTAAAAATCATGCACTTTCATCATTAAAAAAGCAAAACCTTGATTTAAGGACAGGCTTTTTCAAAAACCCTGTCCTTGAATCGAGGTTTTGCTTTTTTTTAATTATGAAATATCTATCGAGTACCGTCAAAACAGACCTAACAAAAATTTTTAAATGTTTGAAAATCGGGCTAAAAAAGTGTCGGACCCTAGGTGGGAACGAACTTTTGGAGGTGTCCTTAAATCGAGAGTCGACTGTACCTCAATAATTTTGTATGTTTTACACCTTTTTTCCGGACAAAGCTTTTTTTTTGCTGCAAAAAGACTTTTTTTTGCTGCAAAATTTGTTGATACAAAAAGACTTTTTTTTGCTGCAAAAATTTGATGATGCAAAAAGTCTTTTTTTTGCTGCAAAAAGTCTTTTTTTGCTGCAAAAAAACTTTTTTTTTGCTGCAAAAATTCTTTTTTTTCGCTGCAAAAAGACTTTTTTTTGCTGCAAATCGCCTTTTTTTTTGCTGCAAATCGGCTTTTTCTGGTCCAAAATATTTTAGCTGTAATTTTGGCGTGCGGTCAATTGGTCCACAGGTCAATTGCTCCACAAAATTATTTTCAAATTAATCTTATTTGTCTTGTGAAGAACTTCTGTTATTTTAACAGTTTTTCGATAATTCAGCCTTAACCCTACTGGTTAATCCACGCACCAACCAAACCAGGTGGTCATCCCTTTGTTGTTAAATTATTTTTTATGTTTTTCGGGTTCTATTACCTGTTTTTTACACTAATTCGAGCATTCTAAAGAGGGTTTGATAATAGTGAAATTCCATTTTTGCGGTACTTTTATAGTTTTGTTAAAATTGCTGGAATGACCCTGAAAGCTGAACTGGTGTTGAGGTAGTAGTACGGTACTAGTACCAAGGCATTGACCAGGTACCGGTATTCAGGAGTAGAAGTGCCTAGGTAGTGGTGCTTGGGTGGTGGTTGTTTCTAGGTGGTACCCAGGTTGTTAGACCATTTTTCATTGGTAGCTCGATCTTCTGGATATTCCAAGTACCAACAAAAACCGACTGGTAAAGAAATTTCAAAATTTACAATGTTTCTCTATGATCCAGCCTCAGTTTTCATGGATAATCTATTTACCGACTAAACCAAGTGGTCGTCCACTTGGATCGATTTTTTTCACGTTTTATGTTGCAAAATTGTTTTTTCTGGACTAATACGGGCAAGCTGAAAATGGTTTGATAATAGTGAAATATTGGTTTCTGGAATATCTTTTGAGTATTGGGGAATAATTGATTTTACCAAAACTCTATTTCACCAAAACTCAAAAAATACTCGAGAGAGTGGCATTTTACCACTATCAAACCATCTTCAGCATGTCCGAATCAGTCCAGGAAACGGGTTTTGGAACATGAAAAACGTGAAAAAATTTTGCTCCAGGTGGACGACCACCTGGTTTGGTTGGTGCGTGGATTAACCAGTAGGGTTAAGGCTGAATTATCGAAAACTGTTAAAATAACAGAAGTTCTTCACAAGACAAATAAGATTAATTTGAAAATAATTTTGTGGAGCAATTGACCTGTGGACCAATTGACCGCACGCCAAAATTACAGCTAAAATATTTTGGACCAGAAAAAGCCGATTTGCAGCAAAAAAAAGCCGATTTGCAGCAAAAAAAGTCTTTTTGCAGCGAAAAAAAAGAATTTTTGCAGCAAAAAAAGTCTTTTTGCAGCAAAAAAAGCTTTATCCCTTTTTTCCCTTTTAATCGGTTTTTTGCATTTTTAAAGAGAAACCAGGGAAGAAAGGACCAACGGCGAAAAATAATCTTAAAAAATTCAAAAAATCAACCTTGCGCGCCTCATATAAAGTTGGTCTTTTTAAAGTATTTCGACAGGCTGCCGTATGTTAAAACCATCGTAAGCAATCATTTTTTCTGCATCCAGAGTTATCTCAGCTCCAAGTTGTCCAAGGCCTAAGCCGGAAAAAATACAGAGACAAACTTACTTGTTAGGTGAATTCGAGCTAGACTTTAAGTCATACATTTATTAAGAAACTCTTTTTGTTCAGCTTTTGCGAGAATCACTTAAAAGTGATGCTTACGTAACTCAATCAAAACACATTTTTAAGAATAAAAAGATTTTTAGTATAAAAAGTAATTATCAATGTATCTTTAAACATATTTAATAGAGAAAAGTACTTTAGGAGGTGCTTTTTGGTCCTCTTCCAAAGAACTCGTAAACTCTTGTTATTGAAATCCCTTTTGCAATATATATTGAAAGAAGAAAAATATATATAAATTAAGAACTTACAGATTAGAATATAAAATACTCTAGAAATTGAAAGAAACTATTTACAGTAAAAACTCTAATAAAATAAAAAAAACCGAACTTTTTAAACATTACTTTTCTCTTATTTTGGAATGGCAAAAACTATTTTCCTAATTCTTTGCTGCTCTAATCGCTTTAAAAATGTTTAAAAGAGAAAAAGAGAGAAAGTTAAACAGACTGCCAAATTGAGGCTATTGAACCGGTTATTGGTGACAGCTGGAGCACAAGAGTTAGTCAGTTGGTTGAATGTTTGTTTCTAATTCTTTGAAAATCTTGCATTCGCCAAAAGTGTCCTGAGAAGCGGAACATGTGTCCAAATAAATCATTAAAACACAACAGAAAGATATTTATTGCATGAGTATGAGTGTCAAATCGTTTTTTGTGTTTCAAAAACTACAAGAATTTAAAAAATTGGAATTGCCATTGTCATCAATGGCGATGGTCTCTTAACCCTCTTTTGCCGGTTGGCCATATTTTGGCAAGTTCGAAAATTCATACAAAATACGACTTATTTTTCACGTTCAGACATAATTTTTTCTGAAAAATATAGAGAAAAAGTTGGCAAACATTTTAGTGATAAAAAGACTGAACAGAAGACAAACAAAAATTGCTAAAAATGAAGTCAAAAGTTGTATTTTTGGACATTTTCTACTACACGATTTTATAAGTTTATTTGGTCTAATTAACCAAGAATATCATTTACATTATGCCTTTTATTTATATAATATAAAAGAGCTATCTCTGCAGCTCACAATGCATTTTTACTTCCAAGTGTAGAAATATAAAATTTATATCTTTGAAGCAATTATAATCGTGGCCATATTTTGGCCAACCGGCCCAAAGCGGTATTTTTTAAAAAACTAAGTAAAACATTTTTTATTTATCCATTCATCGCTTTTTTCTTACTCTTTTTAGTGAATTTTTGTTCTGTTCACCACGTCGTTACTTTTTCAAACAAAAATGAATGAAAAAATCAATTTAGCCATAGTAAAAGATGAGTTAGAAGACAAATTTTAAAAATCAGTCATTTCGCGCGCTAGATGCAAGGAATTGAGAAAGCAATGTGCAGTGACGTGCAAAAGGTGTCAAGTACCGCTTAGCATCGAATTTTGTACGTCATTTTATTATTTGTATGAAAACGTTTACAAAATTGTATAAAAATTTCAAACACTTGTCCTCAAAACAGCTACAGTTTCCGAATGGGCGCCGATTGGCCAAAATTTGGCCAATTCAGAATTTAACTTTTTGGAATTTTTTTTCGGCCGTTGTTATTTTCTTCCCTGGTTGTTTCATAAAAATGCAAAAATTTATTAAAAAAGAGTCATCTAAGAGACGCCGGCAAAAAAAGGGTTAATTTTGTCTCCGCCTAACATCCCACTCTTTTTACATGAATTTTTGAAGCCTTTAAAGACATTTTCTAAATAATTTTGACCTATCCAATAAACAGGGTTTTTTCCTTGATCCCCGTTGTTGTCTTTTATTTTTATTTTTCAGGCTTAGGCAAGGGTAGGCCAGCGTATGTTAGGACGGATTCAAACATGTTTTAGACCCGTGTTTAAGTCCGTCTTAACATACGCTGGCCTACCCTTGCCTAAGACTGAAAAATAACAAAAGAAATTAACATGGGTAACCATGGCCGCCACCCCCCCCCTTAATTGGATAGAGCCAAAAATTCGGTTTCAAATTCTAAAAAAAACTGCTGTCATTTACAGAAACGCTGGGCAAATCGAATCTTTTTGACTAGACTTTTGAAAAGAATCAACAAAGATTGTAGACATTAAGAAAAAAGGTGTCAGAAGCTAGGCGGCTTTGACGACCTGAAAAATTAAAAGTGAAAAAAGACTATGAAGAAGACCAAAACAAATTATAATTCACAACAAACCTAATTTAGCTAATATAAATCCTTTTTGTTCCACCTTGTACTCTGATGGCATTTTACATTGTTCATACAAAAATTACAGTAGTCTGAAGAGAAAATGAGAGAGTATCTGTCAATAAGAAGGCAGAGAAATGGCACTTACTAAATATCTGGTCTTATCTGCTTTTGTATCTTCTTTTATTTTTCTGTTTCTCTTTTTCATGTAGGAGGAAGTTGGCATGAAGGTAGTTGCAGTGCTTATATAAAGTGTTTTGCAGATTCATATTTTCATTTTTATTATAGCTACTGTGGATTCTTTTTAACTAGTAGCTTTTATATAACTTATATAACTTTTGACTATCGTTTGAATAGATAAAAAATATGCCTACGTGCTATTTTTTATTTTTCCATCAATTGTTTTTTTTCAATTTTTGTTTTTATTTAAAAAATTAGACTCCTTCAACCCCAAAGTTGACTAATCGGGGAAATCCCGAAATCCTTAATTTCGCGACTGAGTGTCGCAGGTCGAAATTTTAAAGGAAAAAAGAAATAGTGAAATAACTAATCGATTGAGAAACAGAAAGTAGCATATAGGAATAAAGTTTTCACCTAACATTTTTTTTCTAAATTCGTTTTAAGCAAAACCCTGAAACCCCGATTTCTGTCTCTAGTTTGTAACTTAGGGAGAAAATATATTTTGCATTTTTCTTTAATACGTTTCTTTTATTTTCTACAAGCTTTACTGATCCTTCCACTTCGTTTTTTTATTTCTACACCCAAACATGATCGTTTTTTAGTAGCTGCAAATTTGAGACATGTAACAGCTTTTTCGATATTTAAAACAGGTTCCACAAAAAAATTTGACTTAAAATATGCGAGCTAATTTTTTTTAATTTTATGCCGACGAAAATTACTGTACAGGTTAAGATATGGTTTTTTTAAAACAAAAAATGACTAAAATTCATTTTTATGTATTCATTTTTTCAAATTTTGCTTATTTTTCGCAAAAATTTGTGGACCATATTTTGGACTATATCTTAACGTCTTTACGATGGAAAAATGTTTAAAGTAGATTTTGCAGCGCTTGATCTGCACAGCAACATTTTTCAAAATCATATCATAACACTTAGAAATAAATCGAAATTTTGATCAAATTACTTATGAACTTGTCAAAACAACTGCATTCTTTAAGTCAATTTTTTCACAACCAAAATTAATCGCCCATGGGCGATTAATAGAGCATATACGGTATTAATGTTCAGCTCAAGGTTTCCAAACCATCATAAACATTCTTTCATGTGTACGGATGAAAAAAATTTAAAGACTAAAAAACACTGTTACTGGTAGCTATAGGTACGTCTCAGCCCACTACTTTTTAAATAAAAAACGGGTACTATTCCATTGTAAAAATAGTCTCAGCTGTAAAATCACAAGTGAAAAAAAGAAATTGGAAAAAGGAGGGATTAATTTAAGAAATATGGTATCTGTATTTTTAAAAGTTTTTTGCTAGCAAAAAACCACATAAAAAGAAAAAATCTATTTCTTTACACAACTTCTATTAAGTCTCTATAAAAAATTGTTTTCAAGGAAAGACATTACCCAAAATTTAAAGCAAAAAGCTAGGAACATTTTCGGTGATTGAAGAGAAGGACTGACTTCCTTTTGTGCCCCTTAACAACTAAGTAGAAGTGAATTGGAGCTCCTAAAAAATAGTACCTGTTTTTTAAATTTCATCAAAAGGGAAGGAGCCAAAGGAGGAGGTTCGCTCATTTCCAAGAAAATCACGACAAAAAACTTAGATGATTTACGAGCCATTTCAATAGAAATTAAGTGAGAGCAGGAAACCAGATGATTCGGTGGGCGTTAAAACAACTTTGTTTTGTATGTTTTTGGATATTTTAGGGTTTTAAGGGAGAACATCATTGTATCCGCATAGCCTAAGTAACAGGTTCGGATACCCATGGGTATCCGAATATTTTTCGCCAACTTTTATTTACAAGTTTGGTGTCAAAATGGTTCTCAAGCTCTTAGCTATCCGACAGGATTAATCTTAGCTATCGAACAAGATTATTAGCGCATCGTCAAATTAAAAAATTATAGTAAAAAAATAAGGTGTGCAGCCAATAATATTCGAACCTGTGACCTTGAAATTTTGTTTAGTGTGGTGCAAAACTTTATCGTCTTCTTTATCTCTTCTATATCTGCCCTATAATAAGAAAACTTTTGCTTTTTCTGGCTCTAGGTAAATTCGCACACAGTAAATTCGCCCACAGGTAAATTCACCCACGACTCAAATTTGATTTATCTTCTTTATATACAAAAGATTATGACTAACATACTATGACACCTAAAAACGTGTTCCGGAAAAGGTTTGCATTTTTGATCAAGAGTCCAGCTCGGAATCATTTCTGAGGTATCCGGGTGTGCGCATCTCTACTCCAAGTCCCCAAGCCCCCTGCGCATCCGAAGGGGCGCAGGGGCTTGGTTGGTTAGAGATGCGCGCACTCACTTACCTTGGACATAATTCCGAGAAAGACTCTTGATAAACTGTTTTTTACCATGTTTTACCACATGGACTGTGGCAAAAATAGACTCTTCATGCATTTTATGGTCATAAATACTTCTCGGAATCATGTTGAGGTAAGGGAGTGCGCGCATCTCTAACTCTCGAGCCCCCTGCGCCCCCATCGGGGACGCAGGAGGCTTGGTTGCTTGGGATTGTACCTTAGGTTATACCTTAGACACCAATCACTCGAAAGTGACTCTGGATGCATGAAAAAGCGTGCATACCAGAGTTTTTTTATGCGGTAGGCCCCAGCTAACATAACAATGTTTAAATTAAATCTTTTTTAATGTTTCGAGGATATACGCGTTCCCTTTTTGGTTGAATTTAGCAAATTTAAAAGTTATGGCCCATTACTTATGGGCGAATTTACCTGTGGACGAATTTACCGTGGGCGAATTCACCGTTTCCCCTTTTTCCTATTTAAGAACGAAAACGATTAAAGAACGCATTATCTTGAAAAAATAACTGTAGGTCGTTCAACTTTTTAAGGTCGCTATATACATCTACCGTATTTTCTCTAATATATCGACCCTTTCTAAAATACAGACCCTCTCTAATAAACCGACCCCCTAGAGGGAGGTTGAAAAATAAACCGACTCTCTTTAATAAGCCGACCCCTAGAAATCCAAAAAATCCAGAAAAATCATCACCAAATTAGAAGTGTCGTACTTTTAAATATCAAAATTTAGCCTTTTTGGTCTCATTTTTCATTATTTTTCTGCCGCCATTTGAAGAAGTCGACTTTGAGAAGACGAAAAAAATGAATACGCCAGCGACCGATCACTCGAAGAAAATGAACTAGATACTAAATGAAATAAACTAAATGAATTATTTCCAATGTATGTTCATGTTCTTCGTGCCAAATCCTGGTTAAGTTTTTATCATTATTATTGTTCTTGCCGCTTCCTTGCCTTTTCCTATGCTAATCTTGTACTAATAAAATTGTTTAAAAAAATTTGCCGCACCTTCGGCGTGATGATGTTGAACAACATCGTGACCCTCTCTAATATACCGACTCTCTCTAATAAACCGACCCCCAGAGGTAGATTGAAAAATAAACCGACCGGTGGATATATTAGAGAAAATACGGTAATGGTTATACCATATTCACTCTGATAGAGCCAGATCCGGCTCTATTATATTTTCAATTCCGCTCAGGACAAAAAAGATTTGATTTTCAAATTCGGATATTTATTGTATTGAGCGGAATTCGAAATGTGATAATGACTTTTTAATTTGGAAAGCAGTTTTATAAGCAAATCGACAACGCTGAACGCAAATCCGGTGTTAGACTTAATGGTTTTTTTAGCTAGGGCAACGTTAAAGGAGACTTGTGGTACGGCATAACATTCCTTTTACACATTTTGTAATGACTTTATAGCAAGCTATTGATGTATTCAAAGCCAAAAGATCCACCATATTCTGGTCTTTCTTTTCGATATGATTAACTAGCTGAATGCCATCTCTACACAAAGTTATGGCCATTGCAGTGTCGAAATTGCCTATTTCTAAAAATTGGCTTTCTGAGGGAAAATCAAAAAATCTCTGTGAAATTGTGATCACTCAGAGACAAGTTTGTACGCAATAGATAGCCCTATTTTAGCCCAATCACGCCCTCCATTTTTAGATGTTCCACACTTAGGTGGCGCATTTGTTTGAGGAATTTGGGAATACCGTATTTCCTCTAATAACTCACCCGGGTGAGTTATTTTTTGGATCGCTGAAAATTGGAAAAATTTGGGGTCGAACTCGAGATTTTTGGGTGAAAATATTAAATTTAAAAACTGGAATCGGTAGAGCTCGTGGGAATTAAGAAAACGCAATAAACAGCTTTGCAAAATATTTGTTCCGAGCTGAGATATAGGCCCTCAAAGTTGAGGGGGTGAGTTATTAGAGCAGGGTGAGCTATTAGAGGAAATACGGTATGTGTAAATTAGCTATTTTCAAGGACAAGGGTCTCTTCGGTGCACCCGTTGATTCGGAACATCGATCCGGTACTAACGTCGGTTCGATACGTCGATTCGGTGCAACCGCCAATCCGTACTAGGGCCGTTGGGCTGATGCTGACATAACGAAATTTTGGGAAATATTTGTCCCACATCATGTTTTTGTATGTTTTAGCGTCAGAAATGTGTGAAAAAAATGAAAAAGAGAAGGAAAAAGACATTTTCAATCACTTAAAAAGTATATTTCGACCGAAATTTGACTTTTCGCCTAAGAGGACCAAAGTAAATTGTCGGTTTAAGGATCTTCTACCATATTTTTTACCCTGGAACTGAGCAATAAGAGCCTTCAATGCATTCTATGATAAAATTTGACGGTTATACCGAAACGAATCACCCAACCGACGTTTGTACCGGATTCGCGTACCAAATCGACGGCTTATCATTTTCAAATGCTGTTTCACCCGTTCGAAGCCGTCGTCTTTTCGAAATTTTTTAGCCATCGTGTTTAGCATGAAATTCTGCACAAAACACTTACAGTCGACTCTCGATTTAAGGACACTCCAAAAGTTTGTTTCCACCTAGGGTCCGACACTTTTTTTAGCCCAATTTTTAGATTTTTGTTACCAGTTTTGTTTTGATAGTCTGGTAGCAAATATCGCAAAGATTCTGATTTTGCCGATCTTTTTTCAATAACTAAATAATTTTACTACTCAAAAAGCAAAACCTCGGTTCAAGGATATGGATTTTTGGAAAACGCGGGTTGTGGTGGGCTGCCGGTGACCTACCGGTCAGTATTCTTTCAGTGCATAAATCATTTTGGCGTCAAAAATGTTAATTACTGAATAAGTATTAGATATTGATCGAAGAACGAGTACTGTGTGATTAATGTTGACCGTCTTTATATTTTTCTCTATTTTTCCAGAAACTTTCCCAGTCTTTATTTTCCGAAAAATTTCACAAGTTTTGTTTAAATTTCAGTTTCGACATCCATCAAACTATTTTAATCCAGTTTTTTTAGTTAAATTGGTACTTATTATATATATATTATAATATTATATATTATGTAGTATGTATAAGTAGCTCCGAACTTCTGCACCACTCCAATATTACCTGCCTAATATTTCCTGCTCTAGTCTTATAGTGACGTTGATAATTTTTCGTTGTCTTCCAATGTTTACTTTGATAAGTTTTTCTATTTAAATGATGGTAGAAATTTATGTTGTGATGATAAGACTTGATTAGCTTTTTGGCGTGTTTAAGCATGCAAAAGTAATGATCAAGTGAATCACTTGGGAGTACATATTTTTCCCCAAAATTATGGTCTGTAAATACAATTTTTGTGTGCGACAAGCAAGGGCGTTGCCCTGCAACAAATGAGCATCACAGATAAAGAGAAAAAGCTAAAATTTTCCAGAGTTACCAATAGCAGAAAAAGATTTTGAAGTGTGCTCGTGGACTTTTCGGAGTCTTTGGATTTTTAGTTATTTTATTTTCAATGTTTTATGTCACACAACGTTTTAGCCACTATAAATTTATTGCAATCAAAACAACGACAGATCGACTTACCTTTTTGAAATAATTTTTTGAAATTTAATGTCACAAACACAATTTTTGATTTGTCCCCTCTGTGGTTTGGGTCTTGATCTGTTAATGAACTTTGTGTGTGGGCACCATGTATCAGTACTCTAGGTAGAAGAGTAAATATTTTGTAGAGCTGCCTGTCGCATTTTCTACTACTACGAGCTCACCTGAAATCGACCAAAAAAATTTCCGATTTTCGAGGAGGTGAAAAATATAAGGCGCTAGACTTTTTTTATTTAAAAAATACGGTTACAGGCGCCGTCAGATAGAGGGTAAGCTGTGTTGAACTCTTTTGTCAGCCCAATTGGGCAAAAAACATTGTCGTTATATCCAGATCCGACTGTATATGCAATTTTGAAAGATACTTTTAAACTATTTTCGTTTACAACTACGTGTAAATATGTAAATTCAACTTTTATATAATTCAAAGTTTTGTTAGCAACATCATTAGATCAGAATTGCGCAATTTTTCTAATGTTTTTTGTTTTATATTGGCACCCTAAACCTGAGCGTTTATTTTTATTCTGAAGCTAATCAAAGGCTAGCCTACATAACATGTGTAATTTGAGTATTCAGTTTTGTTTTCCTGAACAAGTTTATAGGAATTTTAAAATTGATTCAATATAGAATTCTAAAGACTTCGCTTAAAATTTTTGGCTCTCATGTGGTCTAAGCTGTCATATTTGTTTTCTGTCTTGATGTAATTTTTTTTTGCTCTGATTTGGAGCCTTCCTACCCACTTCTGCATCTTCTTCGAAATCCATACACTCTTATAAAACTGATTTCAACAGTATCATGAAGGGTGCTCACATTCTTAAAAATACACTGCTTCCTTAATCTGCAGCTATTGCTGCCCTTAATGACCTTCTAAACATTCTTTCATCAATAATAATGCTAGTAATAATAACACAAAAAGCTGCTCTCAACTAAATCTCAAGCCCAGCTGTTTTTCCAGCCAAACAAATTGGCGTGTAGACCCACAAATAAGTAGGTTAGAAGACAGTAAACTTTGTGCTAATTACTAGCCTAACTGTACAACTTGTTTTAGTTTAATAGCACCTTCGTGTCCTGCTAATTGTTGGCTTCAAAGAACGGCCTTCGTGTTGCCACTCTAATTTTTTTGCTCGCAAGAATGCAACAATTGGTGCTAAGGGCACACTTACAAAACGACACGAAAGCTGTTTTTTGAGCGTCTCTGAAAATGCTGTCCTATTGCAGCAGTCGTTTTTTGAGCGGTTTACATGCCTATTTTACGCAGTATATTGTGAAAAGTTAGTATAAATTTTTCCTTTCTTGAATGTAAAACTAAAGTATCTGAACATTTGAAGCTGTTATCAATCAACCCTCATCCTGCGAACTTATTCATAATGACCCTAAGTCAGTGTCATATGCAGAAATTTCTGGCGGAAGAAGGGTGGGCAGAATTTTTAAGACCATTTCACCTACACCATTTTTAAAAAAAGTTTGACAGGGGAGGGATCACATTCCAAATTTCTGTTTTTTAAATACAGGGTGATCGACTCTTTTGTGACACATTTGTTTTGCTCAAGATTTTTAGGTTCGCGTTTAAATTTCTGAAAAATCCGAAAAAATATTTGTTTATAAAAGTGGTTTCGTGCAACCTGCTTTAGTGCGACTTGTGTTTTATCTGTTCTTTTAATAGTCTTCTTCTTTTTTTAAGCTATAATATTCTTGTAGCGCTCTGCTAGATAGAAGATAATCCCTAAAGCCGGCGTTTGGCATTTAGCTCATGTCGCCATTAAAGGATGTGAGGGTGGTGCTACTAGATATGCATCCTCCTTCTTAAACATGATCATTTAAAAATAAAAAGAAGAAGATTATTACTTGTTCTTAAAGTAGTGTTATTTGAATTACATTTCTTTTCTAGCAAAATTTTGGCTTGCAAATTTATCTTCTGACAAGTTAGTTTGATTTCCGAATAATTTTTTCATGTTGAATATTTAAGAGTCAGAAAAAATTTTGAGAAAAAAATAATCACGTTTCTTCATTAAAACGCGGAAACCTTTTTTTGGCATTTCGTTTTACAAATCGACGTTTTTAAAAACTTCTAACAAGATTTTTCAAACTTCAATATTTTGGAAGTTTTTTAAAGTTAATTAGTTTGAAAAATGTTTTCGATAAAAACAGTTTCTAAATAGCACTATTTGAATGCACGAGTGAAAGCTTTTCTGCAATAAACCCAAAAAATGAATTAATTGTTCAGTAATGTCTTAAATATTTTTAGACATTTCGAAGCGATCACTTAACAAATGTTTAAATCTCGATATGCTGTGTAGAAAAATCTAAACAATGAGTACTTCCCGAGCTAGAATACTTTTAGACGATACGATTTTGTAAAAATGTACAAACAATAATAAAAATAGACAGCCTTTAAATTTTGTTTTTTGTACTTACATTTTAAACTTTTTTCGGTGTCTGCAATGCATATCATAACATCTGATTCATATTTTAGTCTGACTTTGAGAAATTTCATGTTTGTATGCAGCATTTAAGCACAAACATCACTTTTGAAATAAATTTCGAGTTGAATAAAAACTTTGTAAAAGATCAGTAAAAATATGCTTTTGCAAGCATTGAGCTTTCTTTTCCTACCGTATATTCTCGATTAGAAGGCCCCTCTCTAATAGAAGGCCCCTCTCTAATAGAAGGCCCCTTGAGGACCTATATATCAGCCTAGAAAAAGAAATTTGCAAATCTGTTTTTCGCGTTTTCTTAGTTAGCACGAGCTTACCTGATTCCACTTTTAAAATTTTGGTTGAGCACGCAAAAATCTCAAAATCTACCCAAATTTTTTCCGACTTTTTTAGGGTTGAAAAATAGAAGGCCCGGGCCTTCTAATAGAGAATATACGGTAATTATTTTGTGCATTGTATTCACGAAAGTTTTTAGTGGACTCACCAGTTTTTAGTACAAAAAATAATGAAAAAGATTCTAGACTGCAAAAGTACGCTAAATCAAAAAGTCCAATGTTCTCCTATGCTCCCTCTAATTGGAGTGCATTTTATTGCAATTTTCTCGAAGACCATTTAATGAAAATGCCAAGAATGATAATAATAATTACGGGAAGTGAGGCCCAGAAAAGGAGGGTGTTAATGGCAACTTCTGCAGGCTTAAGAAGAACACAGATTAATTTCGTTCACTCGTGCCACTTAATAATTATTGCTGTTTAAGACAAGATTGTGTGAGGGTGGAAAATAAGTCTTTTAATTAAGTGTTTAATATAAATTTAGAAAACAATTATTTTATGAGCTTATACAGGTTTTTTCATGTTTTTATAACTAGTGAAATTTACTTCAGTTTTCAAAAGATTTATTATGGTGCATATAATAATATAAAGTCAATTTTTATTTGGAAAAAATTATATTGAATTTTTTGAAATATTTTCAGAAAAATATTTTTAGGCCCTAAATTATCTTCTTTATTCATCTGTTGCAAAAAACGTTTTATTTTTATGCTTTAGGGACATTCAAGTACATATTGATAGATTTGAGCGATCACTCTTTTTGGCTTGTGAATGAGAGCGAAGACTTTTTGGCTATTTCATGAACTTATGATAAACTTTTCATAAAGATATTTGATAGAAAAAAGTCTTTGAACAAATATCTAAAAAAAGCATAATCAAAAGGGTCCAAACAACCAATTGGGATTTTAGCGAAGATTAAAGGTGAACAGAATGAGCTGAATTCTTCTTTAAATGTTTGGTTCAAACTATCATATCGGCCCATTTCATCAGACTCGAATCAAATTCTCCAAAAGGACATACTACACATTTTTAGGCTTTTGCTTACAATTGTAAAATAATTTGAAAAGGCAGAGCACTGCTATATCCGCAGAAAGATTAAAAGGCGCAATTACTATTAAAACCGTAGCTAGAAAGATTAAGGAGTATTTTTTTCTGGTTTTCTAATTTTTATTTCTTCTTATTTTAAAGGTCCATGGTTCGGGAACGAAATTTAATCATGTATTCAAAATGATTTTTCGACAGGATTCTCAATCTTAAAACATTAAACGTTTTTGATTTTACTTTTGAAACTATAAAATTTAGCATTCAAAAAGTGTATTTTAGTATATTTCAACAGTACACTCTACTCTTAATGTAATATATTTCCCAGGACCAGCCATTGGGGGTGCTATATCAAAAGTAATTTTATATCAAAAGTGGTTTCATGTCAGGGCTTATAATAAAGCACATTTTTGTAAAATAAAAAAGGTTTTGTTATTTTTCGTCAAAAAGTGCCATTTTTGACATTGCTTATTAGTTTTTGACCACCAAAAAAAGATTTGGACCTAAAATTTTAGAAATTCTCAAAATTTAGGGTCCAAATGAAGAGTAAAACTTTCACAAGTTTTTTTAAGAGTTCAATCAACCATAAGCCCTGCGAAGAATTTTGTAAAATTAATTTTTAATAATTTTCGTCAGTTTAAACTATTTTTTTCCAGTTAATCCTCAATAATAAAATATTTTAACTTTTTTTATAAAACCAGTGGAGTCCGCCGTTGATCCATATGTCTTAAACGGACAATGTAGCCGATTTTCATCGCTTCATAATTTCACAATGTCAATTAAAGATTTGCATCCAAAATGAAAAAATCATATATAGAAAAAGAAAGACTTTATTGAATATTTTTAAAGAAAAAAACAAATTTTAAAAATTTGAAGTTGACATTCCGATCAATGGCCATTTTTAGAGACAGAAACGGGACGGGATCCCGTCGGGATCCCGATCCCGCCCGAGCCGATTTCGGGCCAAAATCCCGTCCCGAAATCCCGCCCGATCATTTCTAAAAATCCCGATCCCGAATTCGGTGAATCCCGAGCGACAATTTCAGGCCTTTTTTGTTCGAAAAACCACCAATTTTCCACTTTTTCACTTAAAAAATTTCATCCAAATTAAAAAATTTTATAATTTTTTTCTTTTATATGATTTTTTGCGGAATTTTCGGGTTGTTTTTATTTGATTAATTTTTCTTAAGTAGCCATATAGAGTTTCACCCATTAATAATAACGAGCATTTCTCGGTATTTCTCGAATGGTATTGTTTTGATAAAAATATGGGCAGCGAGAGACAGCGCCATTTCAGATTGCGCCATTTCAAATTGCGCCATATTCAACTTGCGCCACTGCATATTGCGCCCAAATCAAATTGCGTCATTCTAAAACTTCCAATTGTTGGCCATCTCTCAGAAATTGGTCATTAAAGGACATGAAAACATGTTGAAAGCACAAGATCCATTAAATAAGTTCAATAGACGCATTTAGCGTCTATTTTGTGAAAAAATATTTCGAAAAAATAAGCTTGGGGACTAAGGCAAATGACTGAGGAGTACACTTTGCTTGAGTGGCTATGCACACCAAACTTTCTCTACTCTTCCTAAAGTCACCCCTAATACCGAATTAGAACAGATTTTGTTAAAATTAGTCTGCAAAATGCATTTGCCTGTTTGTGATTACACCAAATAAAGGCGCAATTTGCAGTGGCGCAATTTGAATATGGCGCAATCTGAAATTGCGTTGTCTCTCGCTGCCCAAATATATCCCTGGATCTGTAGTTCCTAACAAGCTATCAACTGATCCACTGTGGTTAAAAAAATTATTTTTTAATAACAACTAAATGTTTTCAAGCCATAATATGTTAATCGAACAGCATGTAAAAAAATGAAGCGATAAATGATGATCTAAAATAATTATGATCAGAAAAATCACTAAAAAATATTAGATCGTATTATTCATAGGTGAATTATTATTAAAATAAAGTAAACTATCAGTAGCAAACCATTTGAGTCGTTAAAAATAACCAAAATTAGAAAAATTTAGCACAAAGATGCGATTTTTTTCTGAGTTTACGCTATTTTTAAAATCCCGAAATTTTTTCGGGATCCCGACGGGATCCCGAATTTTTTTTTCCAAAATCCCGATCCCGATCCCGATTTTTTTTCGGCCGAAAATCCCGTCCCGAAATCCCGCCCGAAGGCTTTTTTCTGTCTCTAGCCATTTTTTGAGAAACTCAAAAAGACTAGAGTAAGTTTTCAACGTTGTGATGGCCTTTAATCTTGACTCGTACTCTAGTATGGTGATTAAAACTGACCGCAGTTTTGCTCTTTTGTTGCACATATTTATAATTAGTTGTAACAAGAAGATTTACAGTTAATCACCTTTGAAGTTTGTTCTTAACATGCTCCATACAAAAACTAGTTTCGAACTTTGTGTATTTAGACACTAATTGTAGTATTACCAAAATAAAAAATATTTTGATGAATGGTTTACTTTTACAATTATTTTTTCAAGCTTGGCTTAGACAATTTTCCGTGAACGAAACCTTAGGTTGCCATTAATCACATTGTTTAAGCAAATTACAGTAGTTTTTGTGTGAAAATACTTTTTGATTTCTCTAATTTGTGTAAATTTAAAAAAACCCTATTACTCACTAGTACTCACTAGTGTTTTATATTTTGATGTCTAATTTGAGTTTGAAAAAAAATACTAAAAATTTTTTTTTGTAGAAAATTTGTATTTTTTGAGCTGAGTGAGTCTGACTGTCAGCCTAAAATTAATAAAAAAACTTTTGTTTAAGTGGAATTATTATAGGTTAAGGCAAAAAACACCTACATTTTTCTTTAAAAAACTATTTTTTCGTAGTTTTGTGAGAAAAAATGTATTTATTAGAAGCGCTCAAATAGTATGCTTAAAGAGGTTCTTACTTGCTAAAACAGTTAATATCGTCAAAAAATCTTGACTTAGAAAGCATTTTCGTTACCAAAAATAAAGTTTTGGTATTAGTTTTTTTCCTTTTTTCAAAAAGGACCTTGGTATTGTTTTCGTTGTTGTTACAGTCAAGCTCCCTTTAACGAATTATTCCCCCTTAGAAGAAATGAAATTCCAGCATGTCAGACTACAGTGAACGCTCTCCATAATGGACCCCTCTATAACGGACAGCTCTCCATAACGGACGAAAAATTCGGCCGATTGGTTAGAGTTAGTATAATTTGACCTAAATCGACGCTCTACATAACGGACGCTCTCTATAACGGACAAAAAGTCAGTCCTTATGGGTCCGTTATGGAGAGCGTCGACTGTAATACAAGCTATGATTAAAAAAAATTTCGTTCTTCTTGGAAAACTTAAGTTAGATATTAAAACAATAGCTTATAATAAGGTTTTTCGAAAGCCTCAAATTTTTCTATCCAAAACTATTTTCAACGACATCATTTTTAATAAAAGTGTGTCATTAAATCGAGTTTTTTATTTGTTCAAAATTTAAGTTTTTGCGATATTTTAGATCAAACAGTCACAGTTTTTAAAACTTGAAAATAAAAATGATTTGGGGTCTTAAAAAAGGACAAACTTTTTTGTAAAGACAGCTAGGAGCCCTAAAACATATATATCAGAGCATTCTGTTGAGTTCTTTTTCACATTTAATACTTTTTTATTTTATTACTTTGTATGGAAAATCTTTAAATATTTTTCTTTATTTGTCCATTGTTTTACAAAATATATGGCCGGAGGTCATCGGAAAACAATCAAAATGCTTCTTATAAGTGGTCTGTAAAATCATTAGACAAACTCATTTTTCAAGTATAAGCAAAACTATTCAAGACTCATTTCCAAGCCAATTATAAGCAATAAATCTCTTTAAACAAGAAACCAACTTTCCAAGAAATGTTTTTTAACCAAAATACACTTTTACCGAAAATATCTACTGTAATTTTCATAGCAGATAATTTAAGAAATTTTTCTTTAACCTATAAACAAAGTAATTATCCGCCTTTCTTTTTCGTACTTGGGTATAAAAATAAGCTATAAATCTAGAATAAAATCTAAAATCGACTCCCCCACCTCATTAGCCATTATCTTGACATTTAAAACACAAAAAGCTTTCAATACAAAAATTAACAAAAATAGGCAGATGTTAGATCCCAAAAAATTATGTCATTTTTAGAATTTTCTAGTACAAAATGCTCGCATAAAAGTCAATATGTTTTGGATTAAATCTTCAAAATCTTACAGCCTCCCTGTTTTTTAAGTTTATTGAATATTTATTTAAAGCTTTTTGGGTTTGATCATTGAAGATTGTTGTAACCTTGCAAAGGCATTCATCAGATCATCATATTGATCAGACCACATTAACATTTGGAAACTTTCCCGCATAATTTGCCTTTGCCTCTCAAATCATTTTTTTTTCGAAAAAAAAATAGTTTTCTTCATTGAGCCACCTAATCTCTACCACTTACTTGAAGCTGATTCCCCCCTGCCCAGTCAAGTTAGGTTAGGGGAATAAGGCAATCTTTTTATTTATTTTTTTACTTCACTATTAAAAAATCTAAAAAATTATTTTACATTTTTTCTATCTTTTTTATACAAAAAATTATTTATAACTTTTTTCTGCCAAAGAAACATTTAATTATGACACTGGATTAGTGTCTAGCGTGGTCAATTTGCTTAAAAATTTGCTGTTGGGATTTCAAAGCCACTGTTAAATTTTAAATTCCGCTCAAAGGGGCATACCAGCGCGTTACATTGCAAATAAAGGCGGGGACCAGCAACTTTTCAAATATCGTTCTTGTTTTAACTCGTTTTAACTCAAATCTGATATTTATAACCTTATCTTACTTTCGAAAAGTAGACAGAAAACATTCGTCGGATCACGTAGAACGCTTATAGAAAAAAGTCAAGAGAGAAAGAAATTGTTGGTCCCCGCCTTAAGTGCAGTGTAACGCGCTGGTACGCCCTTTAAGACAATAAACATTTAATTTTTGAGTATCTGAATGATTGTTGTGCTGAATAAAATTTGAAGTTTGATGATGACTTTGGAATTTCAAAAGCAGTTTTGACTCACCATGCTAAACACAAGCTTATTGTCAGAATTGGAGATTTGCTTAGCGGAAAAAAATTTCGGAGAAAATCGATGTTACAACTTCTGCATCATTTTATACATTTTATCTTGATTTTTAGTAAGGTATTGTACATTTAGTGTAAAAATGATCGTGATTCGGTTTTTTCCCTTATGAAGGCATATGGAGTGTACTTTTAAAAGATTATAAAGTCAAAATCGAAAATTCTCTATAAAAAATCATCGGCCGCATAAAGTAAGTAGTACCTAAATTCGCAAAAAAATATCGCTTATTAAAAGAAATACGACAATCGAGTCTAAATCGAAAAATGTGTCTGTTCATTTTAACATCTTTCCCATAAAAGTCACTTGTTAGGAAATCACAAGTTCTACGAAATGTATCCATTTATAAAACTATTTTCACCTTCGTCAAGAATTTTGTTTGCTATATTACTGTACTACTAATTTGTATTTATTGGGAATGCTTGGAAATATTTTGCTTCAATTGCATCTTATTTCCGGTCCGTTTTTGAATAGATTGTTTCTGCTGGGAAATTGTAACAACAGTTTTAAATCTGTGATGGTTTTTTTTCCAAGACGTGCTTTTTTGGAATACTTACAAAATACCTACAAAGGCACTATATTCTCTGAGAAAATCACCTTTTCAATCAAAATTCTAGCAAACGAGAAATTGTTTAGACTATCAATTAAAGTCTAAAGATGAAGACCTGTTTTTTTGCTAAATCACATGTTTTTATAATTTATTATTGTCTTTCTAAATGGTCTGAAAAATTTCGCCAGATTTTTAAACCCAATGAAAAATAGTGCTGAATCTTGGCTGGTATATTTTTAAAATTTTTTTGATAAAAAGGTTTTCTGATTTTTTCTTAACCTAATTTAAGAGGCTAGGATACATTTGGCAAAAACGAAACTTGGCAAACGTGGGTTTTGTCAAAACGAATCTTGGCAAAAGGAAACTTGGCAAAACGAAATTTGGCATAACGAAACTTAGCAAAACGAAAGCTGGCAAAAAATCAGCTTGGGGGATCAAGGCAATTTTTTTGGCATTTTTTACAAAAAAAAAATTTTGTTGAAAAATGCTTAAAACGTGTATATAAATGCTTTTCGAGACTTTTGGGAAAAATTTTTTTTTGCTAAAACACAACAGGGGGGACCAAGGTGACTTTTTGACAACTTTCGCTTTGCCAAGTTTCGTTTTTGCCAAATGTATCCTAGCCATTTAAGACATTCACAAAAAATACCGCCGAACCAAAATTTTTGTTTTTGTGTTTTTCTACTTTTTATTTGCAAGGACTAGCAAAGGTTTTTTTGCAAAATATCTCTTTCCTTATTTGGCCAGATAAATAAGAAAAGAGGTGAGTGTGAGTGATTAATAGAATAGAAGTGGCATTACCTATTCCTCTTTTTGTGAACACAACAAAAACTAGGAGGCAAGATAAATCTCCATTTCTCGAAGGCAAAGAGCAAACCAATATGCAAATTTAGACAGTTTTTTCCTCCCTTCCTTCCCACCTTCACAAAACAACCATTCACCTTTGGAGGCTTCTGGTGTGCCGATCAAAAGCGAAACGGAGTTTGGCGCCAGCAGCAACAAAAGAGTTCCCGACAATATTAATTAGCTAAGCCAAAGTTCTGCTGGCACTTTTAATTGTGGGTAGGAGGTGGAAAGGTGTCGAGGATTTGCTTGCTAGAGTGTAAACTACATATTTGGACTTTTTCCTTGAAGCCCTAGATTGTAGGGACTCTTATCGGAATGAGTTCCAATTTTTTAAATTGAAATAGCATTAGTATTTTAATCTTTTTTTGAACTAAGTAAGCACAAAATTTAATGGTTTCAAAGTTTTCTTTCGTTGACTAAAATGAGGGAGGAAAATTTTCACCATGATTAAAATTTATAATTTGATTAGTAGTTACGGATTTTCTAAGCTTATTTATTCAAAGATTTGATTTTCAGAGTGCCTGGAAGATAAAAAAAAGTATCTTCTAAATTCTAATTTTTTTCAAAGTTTTATGGGCACTGCATTGATAAGAAAGAATTGTTTACAGATATCATTGAGAAAGGAATTTTCAAATTCCCGCCTTTTTATTTGCCATCTTCATAAAAAAATTCGAGTATTTGACCATCTTGGTTGGATTGTTATCCAACCAAGATGGTCAAATACTCGAATTTTTTTATGAAGGTGGCAAATAATAACCACATGTCCTTCCGATCCTTTGGAGGTAGCGAATAATAAAGCAAAAACTCAAATTATCATTTTTGGAAGACGTAGCCGTAAATGTATCTTTCTTTAAAAATTTTCGTTATACCGTATTTTATTAAATAACTCACCTTCTCAAAAAAGAAAAATAGATTAAGCTCATATAAAGAATATCTTTTAAATTCCTAACTCTATTTTTAAAGCAGACGGGAAAATTTTACGCAAGAACCTATGATAGCCTCTCATCTTACAGGCTCTCTCTGCAGAACTAATGCTTGTAATAAGAACAAGAAATTCTTATCTTTTGTTTAAGCTGTGATCTGCCAAACAAGCCTTTACAATTGTCCAAAAACATTATCAATTTCAAAATTTTGAACCATTATTAGCAGACAAACAACCTCAGAGACCATTCTGATCCGCTTTCGATCTTCATAACTACATCGTGTATTTATCAAAAATGATCAACCAGAAATTCTGCTTCGGAAAAAACAACTCTCCACCTTGACACTAGACGCTTTCGGCTTGGCTGGCCTTCTCAGTAGATATTGTCATCCGTACTTGAGTACTTGTTCTAATGTTAATGTTTACCATGATTCCAAGCGACGTGTGTAAAAAAAAGTTTTGGAAACGCTTATTATTGACAACATGAAAAAAACAATTAAATATGATACTAACGCCTAATTTTGTTAAGTTAGGGTCTAAATGAAATTTGCAGGTTCTAAACCAAGTTAAAGATGCAAAATTGGCTCACTAGCAAAATATCTTATTTGTGTCGATTTTTTACGAAATTGAATATAATTACTAAACTTCTATTCCTCTGCAAAAAACAACAAAATATCACAGCCTTGAAATCTTCTCGATTTGCTTACTACCATAACCCATTTTCTACTAGCCAAAAGTCTCTTTTCAACTGAGATAGTGATGAAGCAGTATTCTTTCTGCTTTTTTCCCTGCTCTTTTCTCATGCTAATAGCAGAAGGGTTGGCATTTGCTTTTGGTCCAGTCCCACAACAACACATTTTACATATATGCTTTTTGTTTTCTGTTCCAGCGCCAATGTGCTTTTTCGGTATTTTATCGGTGTTTTTGAGTTTTTGCCTTTTCCAAAATCAATCTGGACAAAAACAACTCGTTTTCTCCTTTAAAAAATGCCTCATTCTCGGTTATATCCCCAGCCTTTTTCCGAATTGTATTTTGGTGTGAAAGAAGCTTGAGAAATATTGAAATAGGTTATTACAAAAGTTTTTTTATTCACACTTCTTACAGGCCAAATTAAATTTGCGTGGAATATTATTGTGCTATTTTTTGTTGCGATTTTTTACGTGTATTCGATTGTTTGTTTATGGTCATTCTAATTTCATTATTTGAGTTTTGTTTAAAAATGCCATTGCGGACATTATTGTTGTGGTAGTTTAGCATTATTGTTACTAAGATTTTTGATTTTGCATGATTTTGCATTTTGATTTCACATTTTGACTAACAAACGCACAAATTGTCAAAATTTTGCTCAAAAGACTATTGCTGTCTACAGGCACGGTAATTTCTACTCTTTGAATTTGCCGGTATACCATTTTTTTTGAACCGTATAGCTGTAAATGCAGGAAAGGATAATTCAATTTTTTCGCAGTAGTTGAGCTGTCTCCCGCAAATTCAAAAAATTCAAATTTGAATGGAAATCTTAATACTTTTGTTAAAGCAGTTAATTTTTTATCGACATTTACTTGACAACTAAAAATTGATTTAAGAAGTTGAATTAGTAGTTATTAATGAAATTAACTTTTTTCAGTTTACTAGTATTTCTACCACCGACTTGGGCATTTTCCTACAATGCACTCTCCAGTAGTGGCATCTCAGCCCACTGCATCATCACCTAAGGTGTACTGTAACAGTGCAAGTGGATCTCCACAACAGTACATTCCATCTACCACCACTACTTTGGACACGTGTATTTTTGTGCAGTATTTTGATGAGGACAAAAAGGAGATCAGAGGTGAAATTAAAAACCCAGATTTTAAGACCCAGTCTAATCTTTGAATTTTTTTTCAAAATTGTGTTTTGACTAACTTTTAGTAGTTTTTCAAGTTACTTTTAAATTAGTTGAAAAAATTCAAAAAATTAGATTGCCTTGTCAATCATGTTTTTTAGAGCATTCCGTTTATGCACACCGTGTGATCTTATCAAAATCGCCTTTTTTTGGACATCAACTAGCTTTATTTGATGAACAGCAAGAGAGGAGGAGAAAAGAAGAACAGCATCAACAAATATCCAGCAGCTCCAATACCGTAATTTCCAGTTGCTCTAGGAATGAGGAAAAAGAGCCTTTGGCACCAATCGCCACTCTCCGACTAGACCTTTCCATGGCCAAAGATGCGCTGCACTCATTCAAAGTCTTTCTGAACTTTTTGTATGGAGGACCAGTGAATGGAGCAGAAGCAAACCCAGAACGGTAATTGTGATTAAAAAAATGAAAAGAGTCGCAGGTTTGGAAAATAGTGTTTTTATGGCACGCTTACAATATTTATCAGCTTGGATGTCAACCCAAGCAATCTTTTAACTAGGGTTGATCGCGACCATTTAATGCATACTTTCGTTTAAACGAGTCCTACTCAAAAATTTCGGCAGTATCTTAACAAGGCTTTTACACCATAAATGCGCAAAAAAGTTTGAATACCCCATTTTAAAGATCATTGAAAATAAAAGAAAGTCAAAATTAACTTAAAATTTGAAAAAACAGCCAAAAAATAAGGAGGCCCGTGTTTTGACATGAAAATTATTTTTATCCAATATTCTTTAACCAAATGTAGCTTTTTAATAACTCGTTTCGAAGCGTGTCATCTTAGCTACAACATGGTAATAACAAAAACTCACAGAGTTTTGGGGCGACACTTTATGTTAGTTTATTCGGTGCGAATATGATTTCTGTTGATAAAGCGAAAGAGAGAAAAAACTACAAATCATACCTACTTTTTCAGCTTTTGTTCCTGTCGAAACTGTGTGAAGTGCCCGCATTAGAGGTGGAGATTACCTCACAACTAACTGTAGCAGCCCAAATGGCTCAAAGTACAGCAAGAGAAAATTTGCTCAACAAACTATTCACACAACAAAAAACAAATGTCAGCCAAATGAGTGGATTTTTTCTGCTTGCACACCTACTCAAAATACATCCATTGTCCATCCAAATATTTATGAAGGTTTGTTATTTTCAACATGCGGTATCGAAAAAACAGTATTAGTTTAGCTTACCTCCAAATTCAGTCCCTGCTGAAGCCACCTGCAGTTCCAGAAAATAAACCTGATTTTGGAGTTAACCTCTTGCTGCAAAACTCTGTGGCTAGTTCTACAAATGAAGGAATTGTGGCATCGTTGCAGAAAGCTATTGCTTTGTTTAAGCAGACACCGATGCAATTGTCGCAACAGCAAAGCTCACCTCAGGCTACTCCTGAGCAAGATCGGTCAGTTTTTTTTAAAGAAAAAAGAATATTGCCGCTATAACTTAATTCATAATTTTTCGAGATTTTGCACGAGAAAAAGTCTACTTTCAATAACGGTTTGACAAAGACGGTTAAAAACATTTTTATGCAAGACTTTTCAATCTCAAAATTCTGACACTGGTTTCGTGCTCAGCATGGTCTATTTGCTCATTAAACTGCTCTATGAGTTAAAAAGTAACTGTAAAGTTTCAAATTCCTTGCGAGACAGCAAACATTTAGATCATAAAAATGGAAAGTTGAATAGTTGTTGTCTCGAAAGGTATTTGAACTTTGACAATGACTTTTTTTGGCACTTGGGGTTTCGAAATTATGCTTTTTAAGTGCACTTTAGTTTGAACCCTTATTTTGTGATATTCGTGTTCTTTTATTAAAATAGACAAAAGTAAATCGTCGTTACAGTCGGAAATTCCTCTGTTAACAGAAGTTGCTAATATTTTTACTGATGTTTTAATAAGCAGAAGCGTTTTACAATTCATAAACTTTATTGATTAACTTTCATTTTCTACACTTTTTTCAGAACAAAACCTTTAAAGTATGTTTTAATGTTAATAAGTTGCCTGTTCTATACAAACCAACCATGATATAAAATCTTCTGCCCAATTTTTTTCGCTACTTTCATTAGTAGTATCAGTGGATAGATAAACTTTGTATTTGCTACCAGAAAATAGCCGACTAATCCACTACAACGCTCAAGCTCAAACTAATCAAAAGATTCCTGGTTTCCATAGCAAAACCAGGCTCTGGCTTATTCAAAATTTTCTAAACAGCCAGCGCCAAAAACTGGAAAAAGATCCCAAAGCTGGGATTAAATATCTTCTTCTTTTCCCAAATGTGAACGTGGAAGCGAAAAAAAGTTAAGTAGTAGGCAATTTTCAGCCACCACCCTCAATCCACCCACTTTTGGCTAATTATTTTTTGCTGGTAGCTTCTTTGAAAGGTGTAAGCAAAAATGTCATCTTCGGCTATCAAATAAATTCATCATTCTTAAAAATGGAGGGAAAGTGCTTTTTAGAAAGTGGATAGATGAAGGCAAGTGTAGACTTTTTTCTTTAAAGGGGGAGGAAACTTTATATGCGCATCGCCTAACTCAAGGCTCCACTACTACTGGGTGCAAACCTTTTTTTCACGTTCTCTTATTTACAAATTTAGTGTCAGAATGATCCTCACACTCTCAGCTATCCAACAAAATCATTAATGTGATGTTTCACAAAAACAGGAGATTATTTATAGGCTAAAATAGACTAAATTTCCAAAAATCGGTAGGTTTTGGGTTTGGCTTGAGTATAGAATCCCCCCCCCCCCACGGGGAGTGATCAGATCGAGGACATAACATCATATTCGTGTTTCTCGACCACGATTTCATGAGAAAGCCGGCTGTTTTTTAATTCTGGTAAAAAAATGTCGAACCACAGGCGGGTATCATGGTTTTTAGTCAAAATTTGAAAAATTTGAATCGGCGCCTTTTGAATTTTAAAGGGATTAAGGGCTGTAATGGGAGGGGAAGGGAACAAAAGGAGGCCACTATTCACACAGGGCCCACTAACAAGAAGATGTTGAACATAGTTTTGTTAGCTGGGGCCTACCGCAGAAAGAAACTCTGGTATGCATGCTTTTTCATGCATCCAGAGTCGCTTTCGAGTGAAGGTATGTGCTAAGGGATGTGTGTGTGCGCATCTCAACCCCAAGCAACCAAGCCCCAAGCCCCCGAAGGAGAAGAGTTCCGAGAAGTACAGGGCGGATTCTATACTGCAACCCTTCTCTTTCGTCTTGCACTGTACTCTTTGCAGTTATGGCGAACGACTCCAAAGAGTTAAGTTTGAGACGAAAGAGAAGTGTCCCCCGCCAATTCAAATTTTGCGCATATCGCTGCGCGCAAAGAGCATGGTACTTTAAGTTTGGTGAAAATCAGTTTCTTCATCGAATAGATAAGATTTTGTTAAGTGAGATTTTTCGAAAAAAATTGTTTTTTTCTTAATTTCAGTCTACTAAAGGAACAAATACTGCGTTATAAGAAACGACCAGAAAACGAAAAATACAATGTGGAAAAAGCATGCAAAAAGATCTAAGCTACTCATTTTAATTATTACAAAAATTATTTGGATCACAATACCTTGACAAGGAAATTTTTAATAAAAGAAGGTTTTTTTCTCTCAAAAGACCATCCATATCTACGAGTTTCGTATTTTTGAAGTTTTTTTACTCCAAAATTTGAACTACAAAGTGATTGAAACTAGTGATAAAGTTATTTATTTCGTCCATATTCGGAGTAAAATAGCTGTCCGCCGCCAGTTCAAAAATACGAAACTCGTTGCTGTTGGCGAGCATAGTTTTTTAAGGGTATGGCACACAAACTTTGAAACTACAAAAAGACGGTCTAAAATTCAGAATGAAAATGTTTAGATCCAAATCCACTGCCAGCCAAGCTGCACACTCGCCTATACTTCAATACAGTACTCTAGGCCAGCAGTCTATCAACCCATCAAATCTTTTCCAACTGCGTTAGCACCAATTCAGCTGAAGAATAGCAGTAGTGGTCAGTCGAGTGAGCATACTGTAGAACACACTAGAAATAGTCTAAACTTGAAGATGGAAAGAGGCTTTCATTTACCATTGACAAACACAGACTCCAACGGCAGTCAAAGCAGTGCTTCCACCACAGGCAGTGCAGCTGGAGCCGAACTACTGGTGCCTTCGAATGACAAGGAAGGCTGGTGTCGCAACAAGAAATATATCCAGATTGTCAAAAAAGGGTACAGATGTATTGTGTGCAACAAGGTGTATGGCCGATACAACTCTGTTTCCTAGTAAGCAATCTTTGATTTTTAGACTAGAAAAGTGAAAATGGTTTAGTAACTCTAATAAATGTGCTTCCCCTAATTTAAAATCTGACCCTAGCATTGTGTTTGGTGTGGATGGTCTTCAGGCAAGCCACCACTCAAAGTAAAACTGGTTTCACTGTTTACGATTTGTATAGAACGTGCTTGAGGTCATTCACAAAAACAAGGTCAAAACACACAACGATAAAAATAGGATTTTGAATTAGGAGAGAACAGGGGTGGTTGTGCCCATTTATAAAAATAAGCACGGTAACTATTTCACGTGGTTTTTCACTAAAATGCTGTATTGACACTAATTTCCCCGAATATTTTTTGGTATTTTTAGTCTTTTAAGCCCGTTTTTAGTATCCAAAAGACCCCATTTTTTTTATACAAGACACTTTTATGATATAAATTCATGACTTCAGATTTACGACTCGTAAGACCTTTAAAATATCATCAAGACTATTACAAAAATGATCCATGCATAAATTTTATCGGAAAACTTCATCGTTAAATTTTTTGGTCAAACAGTATCTCTTATTCAGTCATGTAACCATCTACCATCGCAATCCTCCAATCAAATGCGAAGAAGATGGGTGCCAATTCACCACTCGAGAGGCTCGCTACATCCATTTCCACAAGTACTATCGCCATCAAATCCCTCTGCCCGATTCCATAGATTTAGGTAGTCTTAGCAATACACATTAAATTTCCTTTTTCCCACAGACAGATGAAATTTGCAGCCTCACGCAAATGTCCTTTGTCCAAGTGCAAGCATGTGTCCAAGAGCCCTGCCATGTTAGACAAACACATCCATCGGCATGTAACCGACTGCTTGAAGGACGGGATATACAAATGCTCCGACTGCCTGCCTGTTTCGAACTCATCTACTGAGACGTCTGTATCTCCACAACCCGCCAACTCCCCTACCAGCTCTGCTTGCTCATTCTCCAGCTTATCTCACGAAGAAATGTTTGAGCATCTCAGAACTGTGCATGGAGATGCCAACGCCTTATCTCCTATAGTTATGACACCCCTGAACCTATTGGGTTGGGTCTAATCAGTCCTAAACAAGTAGATGGTGGTATTATTGAAGTTAGAACTACTCCCCCGGATCCAGCTCATTCAGAATTGGGTTTTAAGCCAGTAGAGTCAGACAGGTTGAATGGTGTGGTCAAGAAAAGCACTGGAACTGCTTCATTCAGATGTGAACTGTGCAACTACAGGTAAAATTTGTAGGAAATATTAGGGCAGACGGAAACCATAAATTGAAATCGATCCGAAAAACTTATTTCAGTATGAAAACTATATGTTTTCGCCGTTGTTAAAGTCTGAAAGTTTATTATTTCCGCCTTTAGACATTCAATCAATTTTTATAAAATTATTGGCTTGTTTTTAGAGATAGTTTGTCTTTTTCCTTGATCTGATTTTTTCAGTTGTTTTCGGTTGACTATGATACCATTAGTAACATTTAATCAATTTTAATCAACATCAGGGGCTTTTTAAAAAGTTAAAAAAGGGCTCAGTGTAACATGATACAAAAACTACAGTGGAAACTCGATATAGTGTACACCTGAAGACGGTCCCCAGAATGTACACTGTATCGAGTTTTGACTGTATTTATAAACAAATTAAAAAAAGGTACCTATAAACTTAAAAGTTAAAATAAAAATGTTACTGATCTTTGATTATTATTTGTTATTGTAGTTCCTAATGAGGCTTCTTCTTTTTTGTTTTTAAGGGGATGAAAAGCTGAGTAAGAGTTCAGAAAATGAAATTTCCCTAGATACCTGATTTAATTTTGTACTCCTTGTCTTCTACCTTTCAGAAAGACTTTTTTAGAAACTTAAGTAGTGAAACTACAAACAAGAAAGTTTTTGAATATTTTTTAACAATCAATACACTACATAATACAGATAAAATGTATATTTTATATCAAGAAACTTTTTGAAAATTTAAAATTTTTCAGAGGTCGAACTCTTCTTAATCTGGAGCAGCACAAAGTGTTCAAGCACTCCACTGAACTGTTCAACAACAACAGTTTGTATGCGAACAAGCGCATTTCAAGGTGAAATTCATATAACATTGTAAAAAATATTTAAACAAAAAAGTTTGACAAATTTTTGTTGTGTTTCTCACCACCTTCAAATGAATTTTAGGGCCACTTTTTCTTAAACTTTTTTCACAATTTCAAATGATCAAAATCCTAAACTTAGACAGTAGGTTGTTCTATGTGTTCTAGACAGTCTAACAATCTTGTTTATTTATCGTCTGAAACTTTTTTTCTGCTAAATGTTTCAAAAAAACAGCTAACAGTCAAATCTTACTATAACATAACTCAATCTTACATAACGGCACCTGAAAGACTTCAACATCCATCAGTTTAACGCATGATCACTCGAAAGGTAGCCTCGAAGCTCAGCTGAATTTTTTGCGGTTATCTAGGTTAACGCAATTCAGTCAGTCTAAAAAAACTAATATTTTGACCATCTAAAACTGGCCTTCCACAAACACATGACTACTAAAATGTAGCCCTTAGTCTAGTAATTGAAAACGGGTTCTGCTTAAAAGCCGGATTCCGATCTGTTCTGATTTTCGAATATCCGCTTCAAAATTAGGGCCTTATACGAGAGGATGACAGTTTTTCACCTTGGTCCAGCCTGTTGTTGTTTTTTGTTGTGATTTTTAGGCTTAGGCAAGGGTTGGCCAGCGTATGTTAAAACAGACTCAAACATGAATCTAAGATATGTCTCAGTCGATGCTAACATATAACACGCCTCCATTTAAACTTTTCAATAAACACCTACTCATCCTGCGTCAGATTTTGCCCCGACTTTTATAACTGTAGGATTTCTCGTATAATATACGAGAAATTTTACAGTTAACGACTGGGCAAAATCTGACGCAGGATGAGTAGGTGTTTATCCTGAGTCAGGAAAAAAACCATGGTAAATTATATACTAATTTTTTTTAAAGGGCAAAAGTCGAAAAAAGTATAAATGGAGGCGTGTTATATGCTAGTCTATTCTTGCCTAAGCCTAAAGCCTAAAAAATCAATAAAAAAATTAACACGGGGTCTTATGGCAAAAACTGTCATCCTCTTGTATAGGGCCAAAATAGCCATTATTTGAATTTATTTTACCGAATAGCTTCCCGTGACTTGCTTTACCAGATGGGAAATTTCGCAGGTAGCTATTAAAAAAATCAGCACAGAACAAAAAGCACTGTTTAAAGTTATTTTCTTATAGATCAGAAATATCAATGCATAAAAAATACAATTAAAACTTTGATATAAATTCTAAGTTGAGAATAACCTCACAAATATATTTTCAGTGCCTCAGAAACTAGTGAACAAATCAACTTAATGCATCACACAGAATTTATGGACACAGAAGAATCGCCAATAGTAAATACTGCTGCCAGTATTATTCACAATCCAATGCAGACAGCACTCACATCGTTGTTCCACAATAACAGCCACAGACTGGCCAGTCAGTATCATCAATCCAACCTTCAACATCACTCTACTTCGCCTTTTTTAAACTTGCTGAGCGCCACAAACCCCAGTTGCAAGCCAGTCAAATCCATCAGCAACAACAAGCCAATGCAATTTGGCAAGCTTTGCTAGCAAATGCTGGGCAACAACAATTAGCTGCAGTTCAATTTCAATCGTCTAGCGATTAAAGCTACTCTACTTAAAAGCATATACAACTAAATTCTACTTGATATTAAGAGAGCGTAATTATATGTATAATGTTCAGTTAAAGCCTTTGAATTCGGCTATATTATTCAAAAGTAGAGAAAGTATGTTCTTTCCTTATAGTCTCAGAAATCCTGTGAGTATGTATTAACTTTGTATTTTTGTATTGAGCCTTTTGTATTTTGCCAGGGTACTTATGCCTTTTATCTGGTCAACTACATTTTGTCTTGGCCCCCTGTTATTTTTCGATTTGTGTTTCGTAGTTAATGACGGACACGAATATTTTTCTGAACCATGAAAAGGATGACATGTTTGAGTTCCTTCTGACATGCACTAGCCTTTAACCGCATCCCCTTTTTGTCGAAGAACAAACCGAAAAGGAACAGCCGACCAAGGCAAAATGAGGGTGCCTAGGTAAGTAATATAAGCGCATATTATAGTAAGTGTAACAACTTTTTAGAAGTTTTAAATATGAAAAAAATTAATAATTGAATTTTCTTTAGCCCAAGACTCATTTAGGACTAAAACAAGAAATAAATATTTTTGCAAAATTGGTTGTTTTTAGTTATTTCTTGCTAAATTTTCTTCAAGATGGAAAAAACTACAAATTTTGCTTGAGTCACTGCACCAGACATTGACTGAAAATTCACTTACTCAGACTAGTCTGTAATATTTAATAAAAAGTATAAGTTTGTATTTTTGAGAGCTCAAGCATTTATTGTAGTTCTAAATGAGCGGCCTTGCAAACCTCGACATTATTTTAACCAGGAAGTCAAATTCTCGACTTTTTGTAGCAAAATGAAATTATATTTCGGATGGCTGAGACAAAAAAATTGAGGGAAATTTTGTTTCAAAACCATAAATCTAATAATGAAAAACTTTAATAGGAATTAAAAAGTTTCTAAGGAATGTAACAAATAACTCTCCTGAAATAAATTTTCCTTACATTGCTTTTTTGTAAGTTTTTTGCATCTAAGACAGATGTCTTCATTGTTATTGTATATGTTGCTGCATGTGAGGTTAATCCAGCTTGCCGTTCTCTACTTCCTACAGCATTATTTTAGTGCACCACACATGCGGAGTTTTTGACCACTACTACATAAAATGGGTTATTGTAGATTTTAGCTTTATATATTTTTTGCAAATATTGCCAATTATGTGAAATAGTGTTAGAAAATAGTTCTGTTCACGACTTTAATGGTCATTTGCAGTAGATATAGTGTATTTTTTCTGATTTTTTGATTTATGATTGAAATTGCCGTTGATTAGATGATGTGTTAAAATTAAAAGTTTTATGCCATCATGCCGATTTATTAATACAAAGCACAGAAAACAAAGCAGTCAGTTAAAAAGTGAATATTTTTCAAAGAACTATGACTTTTACAAGATAAAAACCTAACAGTATTTCTAAAAATTAAATTTTCTAAGCAGGGTGGCCAGCTGTCCTGATTTATCAGGAATTCCCTGATTAAAACCTGATTTTTCATGGTCAAAAATTAAGAAAATGAGGAAGTTAGGTATACACCAAAATATTTTCCTGCCTGATTTCGACTGACTTTTTAGTTATAATTGAAATCCGGATTTTGTGTTTGCCCACCATATTTCTAAGATTTAAACGTGAGGACAAGGTTGGTTCATTTCTTTTTGTCTGCCTTTCAATTTTGGATCATTCAAACATACATACTGTAAATATGTTAAAATAACTATTTCGGAAAAAAGTGTCCCGCGAAATAGCCATCATCAATTATGTTTCTTGAAAAGAGTATGCTCGTCACCGATGGAAATATTTTGTAAGGCGGGTACCAGCGGAATTCAAACGAGAATTTCAAAATTTGTTTTTTTGCAAAATTTCCTAAAAGTCTAATTGAAACTACCCTCCGTAGACGACTCGAACCGACGACCTACTTTCACAATCTGCACTTCTTTACTCCCATTAAAATATTCTTATCAGCGACGAGCATGCTGCTTCCATTTTACTGACTGCCCTCCCAAAAAGGACGAAAGGTAAATACAGTCGAACCTCTAGGTTGCATCCGCATTTTTCGAGGTGGTTTGGTTGGCCGAATACGAAATTACCCATAATCAACTCTATATGTCGCGTCCAACTCTATGTTGCACCCGGAAAGGACCGATCCCTTGTGCGATGCAAAACAGACGTTTGACTGTAATATATGTTTTTATAATGTAGTTTTGGAGCCATATTTTGTTCACAACCCAATCTTGCTATGTAAACAAAACTTGTGAAGAAATAAAGTTTTCTGTATACCAATATCAATATCCGAATTGTTTAATTTTTTAAATTTTTTTTCTAAAAACAGGGTTGTAAAATCAATGCAAAAGGTTGATTAGTTTTCTATTACATTCTTCTTTTTAGATTTTTAAAAATATTTAGAAATTTTGAGACGCCCAAAATCATCTTTTTCATCGTTTAGATCTGCAAGCACTGGATGCGACACCAAGTTTAGCTGAAATTCTGTAGCTACTTCAGTTTGAGAGGTCGCGCTTACAGCAACCTTCCAAATCAAACTTATATTAATAAATACTTTAAAGAATATCTTGATCATCCATATGGCAAAGAGTAGGAGCCAAGAAAAAAACAAGGTTAACCATTAATTCTTATATACATTTGTTTATATGAGTGTGATTTGGAAGGTTTCTGTGTGAAAACGCAAAAAGGTTCCACAAAAAGCTGTAGGTAATAAGAGAAAAAAAGCCCGAATATTAGTTTTAGTCAATCGGGGTGGGGTGCCAAATATTTAGTTTTGGTCAATCAGGGAAGTGGCCCTGATTTAATTGTAGTTAATTGCTGCAAGCAGCTAGCAATCAATTTAAATAGTTTTTATTTACATAAAAATTACACACCGAAATTGATTATCTAAAAAAGGGAACAGCTATAAACTGTAAACTTGCCGACTTCTTCCTTTCGGTGGTTGTTCGCCTATCTAAGCACTTGTTGTTTTTTCTTGAAAAACGCCTTGGTTCCCCCTGTCGTTTTTTATTGAATGAAATAATAACAGTATAAAAAACAACATTGAAAGATTTTAGAAATATAACAATTTATGACAACAAACGAAATATAACAATGGTCAATTATTATTAATTAACTAATCATATGGTAGATCAAATTTACGATTAAACCTTTTTTCTATCAATGTCTTGAATTTGACCGTTTTTGTTTGAAGTTCTGCGTTGGCCCTTCTGCGTCTAAAATTTTTATTTTTAGTTATTTAAGTTTTTAGAATGGTGACACAAACATTTTCTCTAGTTATTTTATCACAATTTTTGTATTTAATAAAAAGTTAAAAAAAATTTTAAACACCGATTTTTTGAATTAATAGCCGGCTCATAGCTAAAAAGAACTTATAGACTTTAAATATTACCGTATTTATTCTAATAGACGCACAGTCTCTATTTGACGCACAGTCTCTAATAGACGCACAGGGGTCGAGGGGGGTTGAAAAATAGACGCACAGTCTCTAATAGACGCACACCCCTAGGCGTTTTACCTACGCTGTTTTTTTCTGTGACAGAAAAATGAAAAAAATCGCTTAAATTGGCGGGTTTTAAATAGAGCAAATATTGCCAAGTTAGAATATGTAATCAGTTGTTTTTTGTTTTTCAGTCGCTTTACACTTTTTTCTCTTGCTAATATTTTATTTTAGGCAAAGATGAGTGATCAAGAGCACGAAGATGCTGAAAGTGAATCAAATGTCGAGAGCCAAGAAGAAAGCCAGAAGTGCAAGCTGTCTCGAAAGCGCAAGGCCTACTCCTTAGAGAAGAAGCTGGAAGCAATCGACTACACCAAGAAGTACAGCAAGAATTTGGCCGCTAAGAAGTTCGGGGTGGATCGAGCAAGAGTGATTGAATGGGTGAAGCAAGAAGGTAGGCTGCGACAACAAAAGTAGGTGTTTTTACTGTGTAGAATGGATTGTCAGCAGTATTGAAAATATTGCTCAAATTTTCCTTGGTATGTATAGAAAAAATTCGGCGCCTTCGGCGCCTATGGGTTGAAAAATAGACGCACAGTCTCTATTAGACGCACAGGGGTCAGGGGGGGGGTTGAAAAATAGACGCACATGTGCGTCTATTAGAATAAATACGGTATTTGAGATACAAAAAGAATGAAAAACGTAAGTTACTGGTAAAATTTTGCTGTCTTAAACTAAATTAAATAAAAGCCAACTAAAAAAAGTATGGCTGTTTAAAAGTGCTGGAAAATTTTAGACAGAATTTTAGCACTGCATAAAAACTCGGTATAAAATGAAATAAAACCAAATTTGTAATTTGGCAACAATTGATGATAGTAATTATTTTTGGGATAAATCTTATACCTCCTTTTTGACTGCGATTCTAGTTTCTGACGAGATATTATTTGTTGCCGCATATCACATATCACAAAAAGGTAAGAGTCAGGGTGGTATGCTCGATAATTACGTGAGCAGCCGAGTTGGGAAAATTTTTCTCAGCCACAGCAGAGTCGAAAAATGTATTTCAGCCTTCTGAGTTTTGAAAATTTTCTTCAGCCGCAGCCAGGTGCGAAATTTCACCTCAGCTGCGCGTCTCAGCCGGCTCAGCCTCAGCAGGTTGCTTGCAGAGTTGAAAAAAAAGTTGTAAGCAATTGCAAGAAAGCAGTTAAAATGAACAACTTTTTTGGTTTGTGTATAAGTAGCCATAAATGATGCTTGAATTTTCAATTGAAGTACCTTTTAATTTAACTATAATGGAATGGAATGAACTTGAGGAATGAAACTGAATTAGTGATTACTGGAATAAAATACATCGTTTACTCTTAGTAATTCAGAATTGTTAGAAAAACAGTCAAAAATCAACAAAAATTTGCCATAAAAAATTTGAAAAAAAAAATAAAAACGAGTAGCGTCAAAAATTTTCTCAGCCGGCTGACTTTTTAAAGTTTTTTTCAGCCTCAGCCGGGTCTGAAATTTTCGCTTTGCGGCGCCACTCAGCCGGCTGAGGATACCACATTAAATCATATAAAATTATTCATAAAAATTACCTGGCTCATAACTGGTGTCCCAAAAGTTCGGTATGGATTTTGAACCTAATATTTTTAAACAAAAGTTATGGCGAAACAAAATTCCTTTTATATAGTTTTGTATCCCTGTTCATCCTCTTTCGAATGGTGCATAAAGTGTTATCGGAATGTTTTGGAAAACCCATTATTTGGCTACAAACACATGTGAGGTCATTTTAGGATGTTGATAGGCATTTTTATCACTTTAACCGATCAAAATTTCAATTGGAAGTTCACCGCTACAGCAAAATCATAGCACCATGTTGTAGCACAGTTCAAGAGCTACAAAACCCATTTCACAGAGAAGCTTCTAAAAACTTGGGTGTTGAGATATGGCTAAATTGAAAAAATCAATTTTTTGAAAAATGACCAAAATCAAATTTTCTCCAAATTTTACTGAATTTTAGTCACTTTTTCAAGAAATTGATTTTTTTAAAAAGCCATATCTCAACATCCAAAATTTTAAAAGCTTCTTTGTTAAGTGGGTTTCGTAGCTCTTGAACTGCGCTACAACATGGGGCTCTGATTTTTGCTGTAGCGTTGAACTTTAAATTTAAATTTTGATCGGTTAAAGTGATAAAAATGCCTATTAACATCCTAAAATGACCTCACATGTGTTTGTAGCCAAATAATGGCTTTTCCGAAATATTCCGATAACACTTTATGCACAATTAAAAAGAAAATGAACAGGGCTACAAAACTGTATAAAAAGAATTTTGTTTCGCCATAATTTTTGTTTAAAAATATTAGGTTTAAAATCTATACCGAACTTTTGGGACACCAGTTACTTTTTTTAATTTGATCCATATTTTGGTTTACGTTTCGCAGAGATGCTGCAATAAATGATACTTTGTCAGAAACTATAATTCCAGTCCACCTAACAGTTTTATCAATTTGAAACAAATTGTTAAAATATGTGCCTGTTTAAAGGACCATACTTGTTGATGCAAATGAGTATTTGTAAAATTCAAATGCGCGCGGGACACTTCTCTTTCTTCTCTCACTGTCCTCTTTTAAGTCGCTCGAAATAACTCCAAAGAGTAGAGTGTGAGACGAAAGTGAAGTGTCCTGAGCGCATTTGAATTTGCCGAATTTCCATTTGCATCAACAAGTATGGTTCTTTAACTGAAAAGAAAAATAGGCGCTTTTCAGCTAAAAAGAAAGTACTTGTCAGCCATATTTTTTAAATTCTTGTCTATTTTGGTTTTACTACATTATTAGGAAGTCATTACCTCAATATTAGCAAACATAAGTGAGAGAGTAGCCCATAAGAAGTTGTCTTTGGCTAGTTGGTCATGGAAAAAGTCTTCGGGACACTGTTTCATTTGAAAGTGGACCACCATCAGTATGTCCAGGAAAAAGTTGGGATGAGTTAGAAGGGCTTTGTTGCAACTGCAGATTAGATGAATAATTCTTTCCACTGTTCAAAACCTTCATAGACCTTAATAATATTTAATACTGCGTGTAAATAATATTTAATTATCTGTTTTCTCAAGTCTTCTTTGAAAATTTTGTCTTCTTTGAAATCTTTGAATTTTATGAAAATTATCCTACCTGACCCATGAGAAAAACTACAAAAGAGTATTGGAATTCTCCTAGCAATTCTCTGTAGTCATCTCCTAGTTGTTTCAATATTGTATAGAGTCTGTCAGAACTGTCTATTCCAGCCTTTTTAAGGTTGGTGTCAGCTAACTTAAATAATACATTGCTTATGTAAAAACAACTTATTTTAAAAATACTGACTGAGACTTGAGGTATTTCTGTAAAATGGATGGATGTGCCTGGTTTCGCAGTCATTATAGGCATGCCAATTGCATCTTTGAAGCGGATCCTATTCGGAAAGCTTCTGTTGACTGTGGATGTGCCAAGCGAATCTCCCTTAAATAGGGCTTAATATTAGTCAGCAAACTCAAAAAGGCACGGTAAGCCAGGGCACATAACACAGAGCGAAGTTATTCAAGTTATTTCTTACAATCGTTAGACATAAATCAGGTTCTCGAAAGTTTTTTAAATTATGTGAACGTCATTTGGTCTAATTCTAACCGTTAAAAAGAAAAGCGTTTACCGAATTTTCGGCCCTATACTAGAAGAGGACATTTTTTGCCTTGGTCCCCCCTGTTGTTTTTTCATCACTTTTTTGGTCTTTTTTTGTCATTCTTTTTGTTTATACGGTTCATTGGACTACATATTATTTTTTGCTAGAATTTCAATGGTGCGCACAACTCTTGTCGAGATGATCGAAAAGCCTGATTTTGAAAGTCTGCGCTCAATGCCAGAAATAAAAAAACCAAAAAAGTGATGAAAAAACAACAGGGGGGACCAAGGCAAAAAAATGTCCTCTTCTAGTATAGGGCCGAATTTTTTAAAAATTAGAAAAAGACTACAAAGAATGTCAAAGGTTCTTGATGCTCGCCTTTTGTGTTTAAATATGACAAAGGAACCTTCAAAAAGGGTTTTTTCAAGAAGTTCATTGAGATATTTTTTTGCAGACTTTTGTAGAAGACCAAAATCACTCTAATGAAAAGCTGCCATTTTTCAGATCACCTGAAAATTAGGGAGACAGAGTCCCCCAAAGTTCCCCGAAAACCATGATACTGCTTTGAATGGCTAAGAATTTTTTTGGCTAAAATTAACCAAGTTTTTTCCGACTGACGAAAAAAAAAAGATTTACTAATTGTTGTTCCAGCTCCTGTTCCTTAGTAATCAGCTCTGTTTGAGAAGTGATTTTCCCTAGTATATTGTCTGGTTGCAATCTTTTCACTGTTTTTGGGCTTATATATGATGACAAAGACACCTAAAAATGCTATTCAAAATTTACGAAAAAGGCGAGAATCAAGCTGCTTACCCATTGTCGATAAGTGGAGTAAGGATAGGCTCCAAGGCTTGAATCCAAATTTTTTAGATTGTCTCTGATGCGATCTATCTGAATTAGTTCTTAGTTTATTCCAATAAGTGTATCCAAAAATGTATTAATTTATTTCACAGTCTACGGGTTCGGAATTTATTAAAATACACACATCTTATTTAGACGTTATCCACAATCACTAATCACGCAAAAATAGAATTTCTACATTAATTAACTTAGGGGGGACTTTTACGACTACTTTTTGACATCGACTACTACTTCACCGTAAATACCTTTTTTCATATGTTTTGTTTTCGTATATCAGATGTTTTTACACCGTTTTGTCGATGGAGTGGTCAAACACCCTGATTGAAAATAATTTTTGAGAAAATCACACCAACCTTACACTAAAAATCCGTGGTTTTTTACCTCGGTGTTTTCAGTGGAGTTTCACCTTATATTTGTTGTTTTTTTCTCAAAAATTATTTTCAATCAGGGTTTTGACCACTCAATTGATAGATGAGAATTTCAGCTACAAAACGGTGTAAAAACATCTGAGATAAAAGAACAGAACATTTGAAAAAAGGTATGTGAAGTGGAGTAGTAGTCGCTGTCAAAAAGTAGCCGTAAAAGGGCCTATATACTGAAAGTGCAGTTTAATCTAACGGACTGTACTCAGATTTTTTTTGTCAAAGCCGTATGTCTACTAATGAAAAAATTAATGATCGACAGAAGTTATTCGCACACCCTGGTCATGTAAAATGGTTTTGAATTACGATTTTTTCAAACCTCTTCTTGACAAGACTTGTAGTTCACATCAAAATCTTCAGCGTTTTTGTCCCATTTCCTGACTAAAATCTCTTGAGGTTGAAAATAGTGGAAGAAGCCAATTCTAGGAGCATCTTTGACACTCAAATAAACAAAATGGATTCCAGGTGGAATCATCTTGAGGCCCAAAAACTTGTTGCCAATATTCCAGGACTTGTAGTCAATGCCAAATTCCATGCTTAGAGACAGCGAGTCTTTGAAAATCTTAAAAGAACAGAGTTTTTTTTTCGTAGGCTGATACAAAAGCTCACTAAAAAAGCTCCACTTTGGAAAAGTTGCAGAGCGATTTCTTGCGGCATTTCCTCTACATTATCGGCCATTTTTGCTATTTCATAAAAGATATGGTTCTAGAAATTTAAATATTTATTTTAATTCTTAAAGTAAGAACGCCAAACTTAAATGCCAAAAGTAAATTTTCAAATAAGACAATAAGGAACTTTGATAATAAGGACAATAAGGAGCTGATCTCATATATACGGCCTCTTGTGGTAGGGGTCTTCGGTAAGATAATATAAGAATTTTTGTGGTTTTTTTTTGGTTGTCGTGGCGAGTAATTTTAGCCTTGTATATTATGGTTCCCTTCATGGCAATGGCAGTAATCATCTTGATTTAGTCGAGTAAGCTACTGTACAAGACTACAAGTGTATAAAAAATCATTTTAGAGCATTTCTGAGAGAATTTTTTAGTTGGAAAAAAATATCCCGAGCTGATGGACTCGAGCTGGACGAAAAGTTGTGCCCAGGTAAGCTTTAACATCAGCTTTTGCAAAACTTTCTGGTAATAGTATAGGAGTATTTCCATGCAGAAAAACTCTGATGACTGCAGCGTGTTCGCGTGCGCTTTTGCAGAACTTAAATCTCGTGGTGAGCACATAGACTTTGATCCAGAAGGAGCAAAAGAATTTCGCGACAGAACGGTTAGTGAAATGGCTAATGACAAATTGTTATAGAATTTTTGGTTCTAGTCGGTTATCGGGAGCACCTTTTTAAAATTTTCCATGTTTTGAAAGCAATTTCAAAAAGGTGCTCCCGAAAACCGACTAGAACCGATTTTTTTGTTCTCAGTTGTTATGGTTACACTTAGATTACATGCTTTTTGCCTATGCCGCAATAGAGCTATGTTCCTCGCTTTTTCAGTCTCTAGTAATATATTCAGACAACCTTGTAATTAGAATTGTCGGAAAGAGTCAGAAATTTTCGGCGCACCCAACTGGGCCAAAATCCGAAAATTTACAGGGTTTCGGATAAAGAGATCTAAGCCAACAACCCTATTCGAGTCCCTTCCTAACCTTTGGCACTACTGCAGAATCGGGTGAAAATTTTGCCTTGGTCCTCCCTAGTAATTTTTTTGTGAAAAATGCCCTGGCTCCCTTTTGTCCCCCGGATTTTCAATGTAATTATGGTGATTACGGGGAATGTGGTGATTAAGACGATTATGGTTAACATGATCACCTTAATCACAATGATCACATTAAAATCACATTTAAAAAAAAGGGGGAGACCAAGGAATTTTTCACAAAAATATCGACAGGGGCATCAAGGCAAAATTTGCAGCCGATTCTGCAGCAGCGCCGATGCTAATATATATCCTTTTCTACTAAAAAATATTATCATGAACTTGAAGTTCGAGTTGCAAGAACTTGGGGTTACAGTTGCAGTAGTGAAAGTTTACGATACACAGGCGGTTAAATAGAGGTAACGATTCGAAAAGGCAGCGCTCAATATAGTAGGAATGCAAAAGGTGGTCTAATCAGCCGGTCGGAAATTGTTAATCGTATTTTCTACAGTCATGGACTGTCTTAAACGTGTCTAGACAGAAAATTTTTACAGACCAAAGCAATTTTAATTAATAAAAAAATATATAATTATAAACATCGAAATTTTTCAATGCAAGGCTGTAATCATTTTCATTATTTACAACATTGAATCAGTGTTGGAAGGTTCGATCTTAGTTAATGTTGTGGCCAATTCTTTTGTTTCTTGTCCTTTGAATTTTCTGCCTATATTTTTAAACATATTAATGGCATCTCCTCTAATTGAAGCATTGAAAGTAAGGTAAATGACTGGTGGAAAGCCTTAAATACCACTTCAGTAATTATCAAATTATACTCTACAAAATGGTTTACCATGGATGTGAAACCAACAAAACTGTGCAAAATGCATTAAAAACATATTAGGAACAAAATACATCATGTACACATAAATAGAGACAGCGGCAAAATTAAGCATGCTTATAATGAATACTTGAAGCAACATCTAAATTATTTTACAAATTACATGTAACTCTTTCACAAAAAATTTCATGGAAAGATTTCCAAAATCTTTCCGTTGGCCAACCCTGGTGTTAACTTATGAATTATGATTTTCAAATGAAGAAAATTCACCATTTTTTGCTTTTTAGATACAGTTTTGCTTCCTTTCATTCTGTGAGACTTTGCAAAAAATAAAATAGTAAAGATGATGTAGAGTGTGGGAATGCCCACTGAAAAACTTCCATCATAGGCTGTATGAATGTTAGTGAAATACTGAAAATTTTTTAAAATTGAAACTGAAATTCATATAATAAAAATGTATAAAAAGTTACATCTGAATGAACATCATCACGGTAACCCACATACGGGTTGAAAAACCAGCTAAAATATATGCCAGTGAAAAGTACTGGAATGACATAGAACAGCCAAAAGATGCCCCAGACTATTGAGGCACTGAACCAGAGGTAAATACGTCGGCCTGTATTTAAAAATAATTTTTTTTTGGATCAAATTGGATTACATTTCAAAGATGAAAAAATTTCGCCTTATACCTGATACCGGCTCATTTTTGCCTTAGTACCCCTGTTATTTTTTTTATAATTTTTGGTGTGGTTTTCAACTTTTTTGACGAATTTTTAGTTTCAGTGTGAAAACTAATAAAAAAAGAACCTCCAAACATCGTGTTTTCAAGTTCAGAAGAGAGCATAGCCACACATCTATTAATTACTAAAGTCACTTGTCCCGACGTTTCACATGCCCAGACACCTTAAATTTATAAATTATGTAACGAAATATAAAGCAAATATTGACATACACATGATATAACATCCCAAAAAGTATATCAGTTTAGGATGTGAGCAATAAACTACTCCAGTAATAGCAAAATAACCATGCATAAACCCAACTACCCACAAAATTGTACAGTCGACTATGCTGATGAAAAACAACAGTTTGTAGCAGGGGTTTTTCATGTGTCGATATAGTGAAGGAATGCATGGTATGTAGAGAATCTGTGATATTATTTTCTTGATTACATAAATTTTTTACAGATAGTCTCCATATAAGATCACCCTAAAGGCCCACCAATCAGTGATCTTATCTTGAACATTTGTAATATTTTAAAGTATATTATTTGGCTGCCAAGGGAATAAAATTGAAGTGGACTTAAGGGGCATGCTCGTCGTCGATGGGAATATTTTAAAGGGCGGCTAACAGCAAAATTCTAACGAGAAATAAAATATCGCATTGTGGTAAAAGTCAACGAAAACTTCCAATCGGAATCGAACCGACTTACGCAGTCCGTCGCTGCTTTGAACATGGTGACAGTGGTTTTTATTACTTATGGCAAGAGGGTACAAATAATTCTTTTTTGAATCAACCTGGTAGCCGCCTTTGAAAATATTCCCATCGGCAGCGAGCATGCCCCTTTATATCGAGATTTAACCGTGTCATTTTTTTCTTTGTTTATCAGTCAATTTTAAAAAAGACCATAGTTTTTGCGCGCAGCGGCACGCGCAAAATTTGAATTGGCGGGGACACTTCTCTTTCGTCTCTCACTATACTCTTTGGAGTCGTTCATAATGACTCATTAGAGTATAGTGAGAGACGAAAGAGAAGTGTCCACCGCCAATTCAAATTTTGCGAGTGCCGCTGCGCACAACAACTACGGTGCTTCAAAGATTGTGTGAAAGATCTTATCCAACAGTTCAGGAATAATATTTCTTTTACACTACAGTTAGCCTGGATAACACGTCACCTGGAAAAAACGTCACCCAAAGCTGGTTCGGGTCGGGCTTTCATCTTATCTAGGTTAGACTGTATTAATTTAAAAATATAGATACTAAGTCTAGGATTAGCTAAACAGTCTTTTGTTGTCAAGTTTTTCGAGATTCAGCCTTAACCAATTGTTTAAACACGTGAATCTATATCCTATAAAAGTGAAGGTCCTGCTGCAGACATGGTGCCCGAAATATGCCTTAGTCACCTGGTTAACACTTCATCATCCGTCTGCTAATTTATCTTAAAAAACCGGGTGGCGGTCAATTCGTCGACAGGTTAATTCGTCGACAGGTCGATTTGTCGACCGGTCAATTCATCGATATTTTCGCTAGAAACTGCGACTCGAATATCTTACCTCACACAACTTCCATTTAGGGACATTTATTTGCTGACATTTCTTTTTTTTGAAGGTAGCCAACTATGTTTAGGTGGAGGTACCGAGGAAGTGGTACCCACTGGGGGTATTTAGGAGGTGGCAAACAGCTAAAAGTACCAAGAATGAGGTACTCAAGTGGTAGTACCTAGGTGAGAGTATCCAGGTGGAGGTAACCGGGAGGTGGTACTCTGAAGATGTTACCTAGGTGGGGGTGCCCAGGAGGTGGTATCCAGATGAGTATAATTAAGAGGTGGTAACTAAGGGGAAGTACCAAGAGGAGACACTCACGTGGTGGTACATAGGCGGTATCCAGGTAAAAGTACTCAAGATGTGGTACCCAGTTGAATAGTACTCAGGGGCGGCCTTTGGCTGCCTAAAAAACCGCTCGGTCACTCTGTCTTTTGGCTGCCTAAAAAACCGCTTGGTCACTCTGTTTTTTTACATATTTAGTTACCAATGATAGGGTTTATATTAGGATTAGGAAAAAAGACTTTTTTATCTAATCCTATTTTATATTTAATTACTCAATTGACAAGGTAAAGCTAAGATTGACGAAAATTTCGACGAATTGACCGTCGACGAATTGATCTAGAGCCTAAAAAACCGCTTGGTCACTCTGTTTTTTTTACATCAGGGGGAACCAAGTTGTTTGGTTACCATATCGGCACCAACACCAAAGTGAGCTCAAAAACTACTTTGACGGACCTTATAAGCTTCAACGGGGGTGGGGGAGTATGGTAGGTTGCACCAATTTTTTCTCTTTATTTTTTAAAAATTTTTATAGTGACCAAGCTAATTATGGCGATGGAATTGACATAATCACCTATATTTACGTAATCAATATAATTACGTACAAATTACCGATATAGGCTATCAACATTGTTATAGTCATCATGATAAGCAGTATAAGAATTAAAAAACTAAAGTGAACAATTGGTGGCCCCCCTAAAGCACATAAGGTCCCTTAAACTCGTAAGCAAGCTTTTTCAAACCTACATAGTAAATCACGGTCAATGCAATGATAATAACACCTTCTACAACATGTTGCCGCTTTTCCAATGGCACATCCTCAACTGTTATATTAGAGCAACCATACAGTCTTTGATGCTCTTCTGGACGAAATAAATACAACTCCATGATCTTTACAAACAAACAAGGAAGTGGAATAAAAAGAACAAAGGAGAATCAAATTCGGATGAGCTAGCTGACTTTGTCTGGTCTTATTAATGCTTCAGAGCCAGACCTTAAATAATGAGCAGCGTTTTGCCTAAGGATTAATAAGCAAAGGCACAATGACACGAATTTTTTTCTCACTAACTAATTATGGTGGGTAGGTGGTGGTTCTTTGATGTTTCTACATATGAAAATTGCCCTTCTTGTTGCTTAATTATTTACAGGAAGAAGTGCAGATAATGAAGGAATAACGACCGCACTTAATGCGATGTTTACACTCAGTTTTAAGAATTACATGCTAATTTTCCTTAAATGTCTAATAAATAAAAGTTGACGGAAAACATTTTGGGTGCGTAATTATTGCAAGCGCTTGATAAACAATCACTGTTTTTGGTTTTAATTTAGTTCAATAACAAGCCTAAGCCTAAGGGAGTCATCCGAGGATCTAAACACTTAATTCTCTATATCTTTTAACTTCTTTTTCTAACAAATAAACAAATATTGAATTTTATGGCGCTATGGCGCTAGTCTAGAGTCCGTTTCAATTTACGACGGTTTGCTAGTGTAAGGATTGTTGCGTTCTGACTAACGGCGTTCCATTTTAGACAATAGGTTTCGAACGAAACCTATTGCAACTTTAAAATATCCAGTTTAAAAGGCAAATTCGAAATACGATTTGTCCCGTCCAGATTTATTTGACATGGCGACACTACGAATAATCCCGATAGATCTATAGAGATTATATTTTGGATTTTTTTGTTGGTCAGCTGCTGATATTTATGATGTCAAAGGTTAGTGATATTTCAGCTACTAAATCCAGTGCGCGATCAGTTGAGTATACTCCTGATCATAAGACGCTTTTCTCCAGTTTAATGCAGGGTATTTTGAACTCTGGTTTGATCCAGTCTCATCACGATATGATGAAGGCTTCTGCACAGGTGCAAAGCTCAATAGATTCTACTTTTCTCCAGTCTACTCCTGATTTAATAGTTTCTCCAGATATTACTCCAGGCTCAGAGACCGATTTGGTCCTAGCCTTGGAATCATTTTCAGATACCAGCGATTGGGATGAAGATGTCACTCCTGCTTCTCTTTCTGGATCTAGCATGACTGATTCTCCTGTGATGTCCGCAGATGGTGCACACCGGGATTCCCTCCGTATGGTTTCGATTCGCTCCTCCAGTCCGCGCTCCCACTTGCAAAGCGAAGAGGTTTCTGCTGTTTCTCTATTGGTGCACGCCATGGGTGAATGGGAAAAGATCCCAAGAATCGTCCTGCCTCCAGCCGTTGGTCTCCTCAGCCGAAGTCAAGTTTGGTCGAACTCCAGTCGAGTCCTCTGCTGATGTGGTGGAAGACGAATCTCCATTTTCTCCAGTCAATAATCTATTATTGTCTAACTGTATTGTTTCTCCAGATTGTACTCCCATTCCCATTATACCATGGTGCCCCAATAAAAGTCCAGTACTAAAACATATTTTGTTTACTCTAGGCTAGCTTCAATTCCTGACATATGTGCATGTTATCAAAGTTAACGGCCCACGTGTAACACAGTATCAGAGTTGATGATTGAGAAAGATTCGAGCTAGTAAAGAATGACCCTGATCGAATGGAATAGGCAGAGCACACAGAATTCTTTGACTTACACATCCGCTACAATATTAATCTCCATAAATAGTGGTCCCAAGGCAAAATAAACCTGTAAATGATCCTGAAGTCGGGTTCGCTGATGAAGGCGCATACGCTTCCTACACCGATTACAGTTCATCGTATTTTTGAGCAAATTTAACCCAGCAAGAGCATAAATGATATCTTCATTTGACATTCGAAACAGATCTCGTAGACGAAGATGATCGAAATCCAAATTTTGACAGAAAACAGCTTCTGTGACCAAAGTGAAACGCATCTTGTCTATAAACAAATTTGAAAAAGTGCTGACAGCATTATTTGATACAAATTTGAAAATATTAAAAATATTTTTTACAAAAAACAACAGGGGGAGACAAAGTTTAGAGTCGCCACAAGGGGGACCAACGCGAAAAAACGGAAACGGATTCTAGACTAGCGCCACAAATATGGATATTGATTTTTTTGGTGCAAAATGATTTCTTTTTGGTGCAAATTTGCTTTCAAATTTTGGTTTTTGCGTTTTTACATTACATTTTTCAATCCTTTTCGAAAAATGATTACAACATCAGGTAGTCCTGCGATTCTAGTCTCTGTTGAGCTATTATTTACCTATTATTTGAGCTATTATTTGTAGATGACCACTTGAAGGCGCACTGGATGTAGACAACCACTTGAGGCACTGTTGTAGACGACCACTTGGAGGCGCACTGTATGTAGACGACAACTTGTAGGTATAACATGTAGACGACAGCCTAAGGCAACGACCACTTCAGAGCGCGGAGAAGTTGAACCTGATAAGAAATGGATAAAGCCACGATAATTCAGCAGAAAAATAAAAAGCGTACCTTTGAACTTGATGCCGAAGTTGATGAAAGACCACTTGATACCTAACACCAATGGAAAACTTCTAAAAAGGGCGTATCTGCACCCGAACAAATTTATTGACCACATTGCAAAAGTACAAATACATCAAAAACAATTAGATTTAGAGACACTCTATGTAGACGACCACTTGGAGGCACTGCATGTAGAAGACCACTTGGAAGCACTCTATGTAGACGACCACTTGGAAGCACACTGGTGTAGCCGACCACCTGAAGGCACTGCATGTAGACGACCACTTGGAGGCGCAGTGTTGGTAGACGACCACTTGTAGGCATAAGATGTAGACGACAACCTAAGGCAACGACCACTTCAGAGCGAGGGGAACTTGAACCTGAAAAGAAATAGATAAAGCCACAATAAATCAACAGCAAAATAAAAAGCGTACCTTGGAATCTAATGTCGAAGTTGATGAAAGACCACTTAATAGCTAAGACAAATGGATCCTTTTAAAAAAGGGCGAATCTGCACCCAACCAATTTTATTGACCACACAAACGTACGCATAATTCAAAAATAATAAAATTTGGAGGCACTGTATGAAGACGACCATTTGAGGCACTGGTGTAGACGACAACTTGAGGCACTGCATATAGACAACCTCTTGAGGCACTGGTGTAGACGACCACTTTGAGGCACTTGAGGTTGACGACCACTTGGAGACACTTGATGTAGACAACCACTTGAAAGCACTGGTGTAGACGACCACTTTGAGGCACTGCATAGAGACGACCACTTGAGGCACTGTATGTAGACGACCACTTAGAGGCACTGTGTATAGACGACCACTTGAAGGCACTGTATGTAGACGACCAATTAGAGGCACTGCTTGACGATCCACCGAACTTTCTAAAATAAGTCATAAATAGTGAGAGGAAAATTCAAACTTCATTCACAAAACCACAAATAACAGCAAAAATTAATTCTGCACCCAAAAAATTCAAACAATGAAAAATAAGCCCTAACAAATGATATGACAATGAATTAGACACCAAGTATTACGGCTTGGTCTCGAGAGGAATTCAAATATAGCCAAAAATAGGCTAGAACCCTCCGATTATGAAGTTTGTTGGTCGACCACAGCCCCAACGGCCACAACTCGCTAAGGCAAGTTTATGCTCATTCGATAGCTTATGAGCTGTAGATGTGCCCTTTCTCAGGGTGCGGAGACGACCACCTTCAAAATTTGGGGTAAAAAGGCCAAAATAGGCGAAAAAAATATTTGGCGGGAATTCAAAATCCTCACGGACACAGTCCAAATACTATATAAAGATTATAATATATTATAAACATATATAACGTCTTTCTGAACTGTTTTTCACGTTTTATTCATTTGATATGCTGGGTGAGACCTGAATTTTTTTTCGGGTTGTCACTGGTCCGCAGAAGCCCTTGAAAACATTCGTAAAAAATTGTTCAATTTTCACGACTCACCGTGTGCATGTCTGACACTAGAGAGCCAAATTCGTGAAAATAGGATATTAATAATTAAAGTAACTTCTACAATCAATATTTGTTTTAATTTCAAAAAGTGAGCTTTTGTGAAGCTGCAATGTGAATTTTTGATTTGTTATTTTATTTAACTGCTTTGAGAAAAACACAAAAAAACTCTTGAACAAAAATAAGTTCTTTAATATATTGTTAGAGAAAAAATCATTTTTTCAGCAAGCATCAAATATCAAGGGTCACTGCCTTTAACTGCAGATTACTATATCGCTATTGGCGATTTTGACCAACGGCCGACATCCTGGGTTGTTGTATACGCAACACTTTTGGGTGTCTACACAGGCAACATCTAGTCTAAGCAGAGATTCAGGGCACTGGTTACCACCATCACCACATTGAGCAACAGTCACTGGCAAGACCAATACCAAGCTGACCACAACCAACTTCATTGTTGAATCAAATAAGTTAAATATACTTTTAATGTCGGTGTTTGGATGGAAGCAGTCGAGTATATACACCCTTTTTATGGTTCAAAAACCAAACTTGAATGCCATAATATTTATTGCATTTTCCTGAAGAAACATGCTTAATTTGCATTATCCCACCACAAAAATATTTTTATGGAGTACTATGTGCAATATTTTTGTGATGGCACGAATGTTATGCAAATTAAGCTTGTTTCATCAGGAAAGTGCAATAAATATTATTGTATCATTCTTATCATTCTTGTTGTTGCTTTCACAGGGAAAGGCAGCCTTTCCATTTTCCTGTCTAGATTTTATTTACTGGTGATTCATCTCTGCTGTAGAGCTTTTCTGTGCTTTTCCTACAATATTTCTCTTTTCTCTGACTATTGATTGCTGATCGACAATGCCTAATTTCACGGCCCCTCAAAAACTGCATTTTAGTGCATTCAAAAATAAACAAAACGCCAAGAATTTCAAAAAAACTTTTTCTGCGTTTTCTAAACAATTTTTAGCTTTCAGATACTTTGCTTGAATTTAGACAAATTTATTGCAAACCCGGACAATTACAAATCAAAAACTTTCACATCAAACAAAATTTTTCTCACAAAAGAGTCTTCCAATATTTTCTATAATTTTCAGTGTTTATTGACTACGATATGCAAATTTTGACGAAAAATTCTAAAACTTGTTTTCTGGACTTATTCAAGCATTCTAATGATGGTTTGACAGTACTGAAATCACGTTTTGATAGATTTACCAAAACTATAAAAGTGCCATAGAAACGAATGGCCAACAAAATAAGATCAAAAACACAGAACAACTATGCCCCGCAACTATCCTAAATCACCAGATTCATGCAATGGTACCAAAATAACATTTATTTTGCGGAAACTCCAAAGTAAATGTACGATATAACGCAACATTGGATTCATTTACAACATTTTCCTGGAATATTATCCTTCTTCAACAACGCTTCTTGGCATCCTTGCTATTGAAGATATCCAAACAGTCATTATTGACGATGTTGAGCCTGAATAAGATTGTTTCACACCTGAAAATGGAAATTCACAGCAACAAAACTTACATGAGGATCTTCCGACGGAGGGAAAACGAGATTAGATGAGGCGGATGACACAGTCTTGGCTATCTTCTGGACTGCACGGATCTTGCGCAACTTCAGAAAACCAGGATCATTGTTCATTGACTCACGCAGCTGAAAAAGTCAATTTGCAAGCCATTCGGATTAAAAGACTCTAAATCAACATCCCTCAAGGACGATCCCTCGGGTTGCAGTTAATCTAAGCGTCTACTATACTACAACGAGCTTATGACTTACCATATGAGCAGTTTAAGCCTCCCTTACAGCCTTATTCCCTTACGATGGCGCGACGCACGACCCACCAAAGAATCAAAAAAATGACCGACTGAGCGATTGGCGAGACGTTGATCAGATTTGAGCAGCTGAGCTCATCAATTTTCAACGGAAGCTTGGCATCTCTTTGGCGCTCATCTTGGCACTTTTTGCTTCCATCAGAGCCCTTCTTGCTTCAGAAGTCCTTAGAATGCTAGCTTGCTTTGTTTCTGGCTCTTTCTGCACTGCAGTAGCGTGTCTTGTTCGGAGCATTAGGCTTGTCTGAAAACGCAAAAAAAATATACAGTAATAAACGACAGACAAAAAGTTCAAAACCACAGAGTTTTTCACACGATCTTTATAGCAAAATGTAGCCTGTGTATTCAGGCACCAGAAAAGTCAGAACGATTTTCGTAAAATCAGAATTTGGAAAACTAGAGATCGTTTGAAGCAAACAACTGGCATTTTCTCGAGTAAAAATAGGGGTTTTTGCGTTTTCCATCTAACTTTTGCATAAGGTACCTTAAATTTGCATTTTTTGCATACTTCCTTGGTACTAAAATGCAGCAAATTAACTCGTCTATAGGGCCTCCAGTTGCGTTTCAAAAAAATCTGACAAAAAAATGTGCTAGGATCTCAATCAAGTCAACTAAATGAAAAAATATCTTTGAAGATTTTTATCGAAATTATTTATAATTTTGAAATTTTACATGTTTTATGGGCAAGTGATGGCTCATTCGAAAGCCCATAATGCGAGGAATTTTTCGGTTATATGCATGTTAAACTGGAACGGAAAAAAATCAGATGAGAAGCACAAGACAAAAAAGGTATAAAATTGACCATTATTGATAGTTTTGAGTTTGGCGCCAATTTCTCCTAATGCACTAAGATTCAAATTTTGAGGGGCCGTGATTCTGCTGTTTCAACCTTTTCATTTAATACCGAAGATTTGGAGAAATCAATCCTGGACCGGACTACATTTTCTAAAAATGAATACATTCTTTATCACCAAGCTAGAGATGCTGCTCGTGATGTTCTTCTCGTCTTCCATAAATTACTTAGTCAAAATAAGCAGTTGTAAAAAGAGCTGTAAAATAATGATATGGACTCCAATCAAAGTATCAAAGAAGGTCCAGACGATATTTTGGAAAATGGCAAAGACACTCTCATAAACTCATCAACAATTTCCAAAATCATCACTGACACTATTGTGGCCCATAAAGATAAGCAAGAGAAAAGTTGCACTGCTATTATTGAACGCATGCCAGAGATGGAGAATGAAGACAAAACTACCAAGAATGACACTGAACTTGTGAGAGCCATCGCGACTGAGATTGGAGTGGCTGGTGACCTTCGCCTATGGAAACTGAGACGACATGGCCATAAAAAGAATGGGAGACCCAGAATCATCAAGGTTCACTTTACCAACAAAGAATCTCGTGACACCTTCCTCTACTCATTGCGTAAGTTTCTCCCTAACTTTGCTAATTCACCAGCAAACCTATTATGGCATTCAAGTTTGGTTTTTGAACAATAAAAATAGTATATATTTGGCTGCTTTCATCGAAACACCAACATTAAAAGTATATTTAACTTATTGGACAATGAAGTTGGTTGTGTTCAGCTTGGTATTGGTCTTGCTAGTGACTGTTGCTCAATGTGGCAATGGTGGTGGTGGTAACCAGTGCCCTGAATCTCTGCTTAGACTAGATCTTGCCTGTGCAGACACCCAAAAGTGTTGCGTATACAACAACCCAGGATGTCGGCCGTTGGTCAACATTGGCAATAGCGATATAGTAATCTGCAGTTAAGGGCACTGACCCTTAATACTTGATGCTTGCTGAAAAAATAATTTTTCTCTAACAATATATTAAAGAATTTATTTTTGTAATGGCATTGTAAGAGTTTTTTGTGTTTTTTCAAAGCAGTTAAATAAAATGACAAATTAGACATTTACATTGCAGCTTCACAAAAGCTTGCTTTTTGAAAAACTGTTGATGAATACAGTATACAGCGTGTCCCAAAATAACCTGCAATTTTTCAAAATTAACACTGTTTTGTTTAAAACTTTCTAATTTATATATATTTCTCAAATTATTCAGCAGTGTTCGATAGCTATTTTGCAAGCCGAGATGAAGGGCTACGCGCTAGTGCAAAAATATTTCGAAAATCATAACAAAAACTCGAAGAAATATGTCATGATTTGCTGTTCAAATTCAGACTTTTTGAAAAGTTTGGTTTAGACAGTTACAGCCATTGAAATTTTGCTTGTCGCATTTATTCATTGCTTTATTTCATCATGCCTCTCTTATTTTTTATTGAATTTGGTGTAACAAGGATGGACGGTTGCAGTCTTAGGTTATAAGGTCAGCTTCAAGGCAAGCAACATATGGAAGCAACCACTTAGTGAGTTAGCCCTGTGCAGCGAGCCGCGTTAATCTCATGCTACGAGAGCTAGACCTAAGACTACGGCAGAATGAGAGGACTCGGTACCGGCCTCACAACCGTTATTTAAACATCCTTTGTTACACCAAAAAAATTATTTTAGCCGGTGCGTGGGAGCCCTTGACAAATTTTTTAAAATTTTGCAGGTTTTTTGGACCACCCTGTATATTATGCTCACGATTTTCTTTAGAAAGTCGGCCAGGAATATGCCGAGCCAAAAATCCTTCAAATTCCAATACCGGGAAACAGCTGGTTTTACCTCTTCTGCTGCGTTTTCTGAGTGACTTTTGTCAAACTTTTGTGATGATTTTCCGCTCATCTTGTAGCTCATGAACTTCTCAACAAGCATTGACTAAGCATTAAGCGGTTATAGACAGCAATGACCAGTGTTTGAACCTCGTGCTCGTACTACGAGTACGAAGTACGAGAAGAAATTTTAAATTTTGGCCTTTTGAACCATCTTTTGAACCAGACCTTTGACCATCTTTGAAAATTGACCAAAAATCGAAAAAATCTGATAAACTTGGATTTTGATAATTTTCAAAAGATATCGGTCTTCTCCGATAGTTCATATAACACGACTAAAAACAAAAATAAGCATTCTCCGAGAAATCGGCACTGACCCTTAATATTTGATTGCTTGCTGAAAAAAACAATTTTTCTCTAACAATATAAGAACTTATTTTTGTTCAAGAGTTTTTTTGTGTTTTTCTCATAGCAGTTAAATAAAATGACAAACAGACACCGGGACTCCAATTTTTACAAGATTTTCCGGGTGCCACCCCGGCGACGGCGCTCGTTCAAGTATGTCGATTAGCCACCCTGTGCACAGAAAAATTCAACATTTTCATACTACACCGTGAAAACCAAGTTATTGTTACCTACTGCACAGTTTTCGCTGTTTTAAAAAGGCCGTGGTTCAGGGAGCGAGTTGTACCTAGGCTTGTCGAATAGGTAATTCTCCGGATATTTCGACCTCAACTTATTTTCGCGATAAAAATAATCATAAACAGTACAAATTATAAGGAGCAAAGCTTTTCCTTGCTGCAAAAAGATTTTTTTTGCTCCCAAAGGACTTTTTTGCTGCTAAAATACTTTTTTTTGCGCCAAAAATACTTTTTTTGCTGCAAAAGGACTTTTTTTGCTGCTAATTTTTTTTTGCTGCAAAAAGACTTCTTTTTGCTGCAAAAAGACTCTTCGTGCTGCAAAAAGACTTTTTTTGCTGCTAAATTACTTGTTTTGCTGCTAAAATACTTTTTTTGCTGTAAATATTGTTTTGCTTCACATGCCTTCTTCGCAGTATTTTTCACTAGAAATATCAATTACCGTATTCCTCTAATTGCCGCCCCGGGGCGCTTATTTTCCGATCGACCTCTAGGGGGGGGGCGGCAATTAGAGGGGGCGGCAATTAGAAGGGGGCGCTTATTTTTCGATCATAAATTTGAAGTAATTTACCACTCCAACAATGAAAGTTTTTATCCTATTTTCAAAAACCTTTAAGGTAGACTTGTTCTTGAAGACTTATTGTTAACGTGAATATTTATCGATCCTGCTTACATATACCTCTTCAGCAAACAATGGTCTTGGACACATCTTCTTATTAATAACTAACCGCCAAAAAAATTGTGCAGAAAAAAGGTTAAAAACGGTTTCGAAAAAATAGGGAGGGGGGCGGCAATTAGAGGGGGAGCGCTTATTTTTCGATCGACCTCTAGGGGGGCGGCAATTAGAGGGGGGCGGCAATTGGGGGGGGCGGCAATTAGAGGAAATACGATATTATACATATTTTGCAGTCAATTTGTCCACAAAACTTTTATTATTTCTTAGGAACGAATAAACCATGCTATTCAACCCAAAATTATGTGCTGAAAACAGTTTGTTGAGACCAAAATCCTGTTTTGACTAACTAGAATCTTTAATACCCTGGGTTATTTATTTGAAAAAACAGTACTCACTTTAAGGTAGTAGCCACTTATGCATGCACTTGGACGGGGGGGGGTGACGTTTTATATTGATTTGAGAAAAGTGTTTAAACATCTGCTAAGTAACTGTTTTACGCGCAAAATGATTTAAATCTATTTTCTGACACCTTCCTAAATAAAAAATCAATTTTTCGGAAAAAAATTCAACCAAAATTTAAGTTTTTATTTAATTTTTGCCCCTGAAATACATAAGTACTAGGTAAAATTAAGGGAATCATTCAGATTGAGCATGTAAATAATTATATCATGCCTAGAACAGCGCCTTGAGTGATTTAGTGTGTATGAGTGTAAGGTTGGAAATGAGTATGTAAATTAAAATTGGGAAAAAACGTCAGTTCCAGGATACTACCGGAAAGTACTGGTATAGTCCTGTTGAGGATTTCATCGAATTGGATTTTTTATATTTTAGCCTCAACTTTATACCAACTTTTCATCTGTATGATAGCTCAAATGAAAGCCCAGAAGCTTGGCTACATTTTGACACTAAACTTGTAAATAAAAGGAGAAAAAAATAAGGTCTGCAGCCAGTGGTAGTCGAACCTGTGACCTAAGGCGATGCGTATATAAAGTTCCCCCTTTAAGATTTTAAGACTATTTAGATTGTCTTACTATGTTTTTCTAAATGAGTCGTGGCAAAAAAAGACTCTGTATGCATTTTATGATCAGGAGTACTCCTCGGAATCATGTCTAAGGCATGTGGGTGTGTGCAATCAACTCCAAGCACCCTCCGGGGCGCCTTCGGAGACTCTGTATGCATGAAAAACTAGAGTATTTTTATGCAGTAGGCCCCAGTATTCAAAACTATGTTTAACATCTTTTTGTGGGCCCTCTATGATTATTGGCCCACTTTTATTCCCTTCCCCTCCCAATACAGCTCTTATTTATTTATAAATTCAAAAAGAGCCGATTTGAATATCAAACTTTGACTAAATTTTGACTAAGAAACCATGATACCCCCTGTGGTTCGAAATTTTTTTTCTCTTTTTCACATAATCTGTTGGTTGTTTCCCGGATAAATCGGGGTCGAGAACACGAATATTCCATCGGTTTTTAAAAATTCTTGACAAGAAGCAGTGTGGGCACAGAAATTTTTTTTACGTCCGCACGTCCGTCCGGCACCTTTTTCGTCTCTAGGTCGTCCGTCCGACGTCCACGTCCGCACGTCCGCCTCTAAAAATCCTTGAGTTTGGCCGGCGGTCTGCTATCTCCTGGGATCAATTGCTCTTCAGCCTTCGGGTCCATCTCTTCTCTGAAAAGGGTCGTAGAGGGAATGAAGGGGTTAGATGTGAGAGAGAGTTGAAGGGATGTTGAAGGGAGAAATTTCCCATTCAAATTTCCCATTTCCCATTCGTGGACTGGACGTGGACGTCGGACGTAAGTCCTGACGTATTTGCCCACACTGACAAGAAGTGGTCAGCCGTGGGGGGGGGGGGGGGGAGGGGGTGGTCAAGTAAAGTCTAGCCGTCATTGGACCTTAGCTGTGATTCAGTTTATGGTTGCTTTCCATTTGAGGAATAGTGGAAACTATAGACAGTATGTGGTGTGCATATCAGACCTGATTACTCTTTCCTGATTTTGGTTGAATAACCGAAAATCTCAAAACCGACCTCAATTTTTCTCGGTCGTACAGGAGTTGAAAAATGTGTGACGCTGGTTTCTACACTCTACCATTTCCCGAGGTTCTTATTTCTTGTGAAGTGCAGGCAGCCTTTATATACATTCAGCGGTGATTAGGACGTACCCAAACGGGTGTTTTGGTTCACACACAGGGTGCGGACCCGGACAATTGTTCCCGGCGCCGATTGTTCCCGGCGGCCGATTGTTCCCGGCTTATATAAAAGGGACAATTGTTCCCGTCCTATATAAAATGACCGATTGTTCCCGGCTAGTATAAAAGCGACAATTGTTCCCGGCATATGTAAAATGACCGATTGTTCCCGGCGACCGATTGTTCCCGGTGACCGATTGTTCCGGCTGGTATAAGGGACAACTGTTCCTAGTTTACATGAGAAACCAGTTTTAAACCTGTCAGTACTATAAAAGTGTACTCCCTCCTAGAACATTCCGCTTCATGAATGGTTATTACTAACTTTATTGTCCTTTCCCATACGACATCAAAACGAAATAATAACACAACAACAAAGATAAAATTCTACTTATCTATCACGAAATTGTGAGCCAGTCCACGGAGGTAATCAATTAGATTAATTAATTAATTAGATTACAACGTTTTTCGAAAAGCCTGACAGGAAAGGAAGTTTTAGCCCCCCCTGCCTACACCCAGTGGCGTATCCAGGAAAATTTTTCGGGCGGGGGTGTTGCTAAAGCCCCAAAAGTCATTTTACCTACACCTTTTTCGACTTTTATGGTGTTTTAATAAGGAATAAAAATTTCACGGGGGCTATAGCCCGGTTAGCCAACACTCCCCCCCCCCCCCCCACCATGGATACGTGCCTGCCTGCACCCCTGAAGGTAGTAGTAACTGGATTTTCAGGTGGTGAAACCAGGTCGAAATGTTTTAGCACTATAAAACCTTCTTCCTCGCTTCACTTTGGGTAAGATACATGGGCTTTTGAGTACTTTTGAATAGATCCAAAATTTTCGGATTCTCGAGCTGGATACCCCTTTAAAATGACCACACGGTAGTTCATCTACTAGCCCTAAGGTTAAAATAGCCTTTTCAGACTATTTGAATAATATAAAATTCAATATAAAATAATGGCGCCCAAGTGAGGGCTCCTAAATGAGGGCGTCCAAATGAGTTGCGCCCAAATGAGTGTGTACGAACTAACAGCTTACATTGTTTTGTGCAACTATTTGCTCACCGTGATCGATGCGGGCAAGTAGATTAGCAATTACCGTATATTCTCGATTAGAAGGCCCCTCTCTAATAGAAGGCCCCCCTTGAATACCTATATATCAGCCTAGAAAAAGAAATTCGCAAACCTGTTTTTCGCGTTTTCTTAGTTAACACGAGCTTACCTGATTCCACTTTCCACTTTTTAGAGAAATTAACTGATTTTTTGAGAAGTTTAATAAATTTATGTTATATAGAGAGGCGTTTGTTCGGCAAGAGCAAGAAAAAAATTTATGTTATAGGGTTTTATGTTATATAGAGGTTCACTTTGGCTTTATTTCAATCAGACCAACCAAACTGATATCTGACTCATGCTATATAGAGTTTTATGTTATATAGAGTTATGTTATAGACAGGTTCGACTGTATGCCGATGTATGCGCACCGAGACTCCAAGTCTTTTTCAAGCAAAATGAATGCAAGCAAGACTCTTGATTCAAAACGCATAAAAAGCTGTTTTTGCACAACTCTTGCTGCTTAAACGCGGTAAAATACCCAAATAACTAATTTCAATTGCCAAACCCACTCTCGCTAATGCTCGGAGGGATCAAGAGCAGGAGCAAGAGATTTATACAGGACTGGTTGATAGCCGATTTTCGGGCTAGTCGGTTAGACCTAATTTTAAAACTACATAAAAAATTTTAAGGTAAGCGGATTTACATCTGGTTTATTGCTTCGACAGTCTGGGCAAGTTATTGGGTGTTCTATGTTGTGCCGCTGATATTCACTGGCATCTACTTTAGCTGGTTTATGAATCCATATGTAGGCTACCGTGATGATGTAGAAAACAATGTTGGTTTTTATAATAGTTCGTGACTCTATTAACTTTCATTTCACCACGAATTCTTTAACACTCCAACAGGTGAGCAACGAAATAGGTAAGAGATCACTAAGCTCTCTAGGATTTATATGTTATGTAAGACTGGGAATGCTTTCCGCATTAGACTTAAGCACTGGGATGTAATTCGTAATAAGACTGGAACTGGGAGCTTTCTTTGAATCAAATAGACTAGGAGGAGCACTATGCTCTCTGGGTAAGCTACAGCTAGACTGGGAAGGTATCGTACCTAACTTAGAAATAATCTCTCGGAGCAATCCGTGGTATATGCTGTCTCACGGGAGGAACCCGTGAAATATGCGACCTCACGAGAGCGACCCGCGGAAGAATACTTATAACTGGGACGGCCTTTAGCGTCTAACATAGGCCCTGGGTTATACTGGGACATGGCAAAAGAATAAATCAAATCACTGGCGACAACAGAGCAGTAGGCAACATCAGAAAGCTTCCTTCCCCAAAAAAATTGCCGTAACTGGATGATCCAAATAATTTTATCGGTGTAATAAATCAGAAATGTTTAGTATGTGAACACTTTGCACCTGATCTGGGATGGAAGTATAGCTTTTGGCCTTCCAATGTTTTACATCGTGTTTTCTATTTTATTCTTTGCAAGATCTTACAGGATGAAAGGTAGCAAGGAAGTTATAAAACAGCAAAAATTAGTAAGTTTTAATAATTTGAAAAATGTGCATATCCTACTTTCCTATTAACCAGGGTTCGTGATCGTCCTTTTTAAAAAGATTTGTCTTTTTTCGGAACCCAAAATCTTTTTTATTTTTGAACTTTTTAGTTAAAATCTTTTTCTTTCGCTCCTTAATAGCAATAAGCACTGGATAAAATGGAATAAAATCTTTTTTTTACCCAAATGTCCTTTTTTCGAAATTTACGAACCCTGCTATTAACCCATTTTGCTGGTCGAAATCCTAAAATTTGCAAAAATTTGAAGTCTATTTCATAATTTCTGGTCTTCTTCAGTGTGTTAACAAAGATCTACTTTTTTATTACTGCGAAATTTCTAGTTGCATTTATGCGAAATGTATTGTCAATAACTAAAATTTGATTCTTGGACGAGCTTGAATTTAAAAAAATTAAAAGTTGAGGCTAGAATTGATCTCAAACGGCTGAAAAGTCGTTTTCAAAGAGGCTTGCCCGTGCGTTTGAAAAAATTCAAAGCGGAGACCAGCAATTTTTTCAAACATTCTATTTTTCGTATTCTAGTTATTCTAATATTGATGACCTTATACTACAGTCAACTCCCGATTTAGTGTACACCGTATTTAGTGTACACCTGGATTAAAGCATTTTGGCCGGCGGTTAATTAAAATGACTAGAATGAACGCTCGATTCAGTGTACACTCGATTTAGTGTACGCCTGGAGCCAGTCCCCAGGGTGTACACTAAATCGGGAGTTGACTGTACTTTATAAAACTAGGCAGAAAAATTACTCGGTGACACTTTACATGACCATTGCCGTCTACTACTGGGGCAATATGGACCCTTTAAATTGGTGGGAGATAGCTTTAATACTACGAGAATGTTTTTCGAAAATTTTGAATTCAGCTGTTCCCGCCAATTCAGAAAGCCAGAATTGACTTGGCCGTAGATGGCAACGGCTCTTAATTTTTTTTGAAAAGCTCAAGGGGCCCCTAGCACTTTTACATGAAGCAACTACAAATACTTATAAAAGCAAACAAATAAAAGAAGTACTTTTCTAGATGTTGCTACAAGTTTTTTTAATAAGCATGCTAAACTCTGTTACAACTTCAACCTATGTGTCGCAAATGTATTTTGTTCCTAATGAATTTATCATACATTTTGCACAGTTTTGCTGGCTTCACATACATGGTAAAGTTCATAGAAAACATTCTAACAGAAAAGCATTTTTTAGGTTTCCACCAGTAATTTTTTTATTGTTCAATCATACTATCAGAACAGATGCTAAACAAATGTTGAAGGGCATAATAGGGAGATTTAAAGAAGGCGAAAGTAATGAAAAAGTAACGGTGATCAGTAAAAATCTAGCATTTCAAACTGCTAGTGATTAAATCCATTTTTGCGATTTTAATAAGAACAAATAAACTTTCATTTTACAACATGTTGAATTACAAGGGGGCATAAGCGCATATCAGCGCCATTATCGTGTTTTTGCCTATCATGCCTACTTCAACTTTTGCAAGAGGTTTTACCATAAAAGCTGAGAGGCTAGGCGGCATCCCCAGAAATTTACCGCTAATTAAACCAAAAAGTTTTTTGTTCAAATTTTTTCTTTTGAAATTTCCCCACAAAACCCCTTATTTTCAACTTCAAAAGGGCGAAATCTCATAATTTTTCAGAGCAAACTCCAAATCTAAAAATAAAAGTCGTCCACCGTCGGAAAGGCTTTCAAATTAGTACAAACTTGCTTTATGAAGTATCTTTCAGAAAAAGTTATTAATATGCAACGGGACCGCTCAAAAGTGTGATGGACACAGTCCAAATACTACAGGGTGGCGCAATTTTTTCGAGTGAATAAATTTTGGCCATAAATGTTTTAATTCTCATTCTTGTGACGAGATCGAGATCTTTTTCAATCGAAAGCTGAGATGTTAGGGAATCAATTAGTACAAAAGCTGTTCAATGCTGTGTCAATTCCCATCAATAAAAACATGTTTTTTATGGAAAGGTTATGTTTTTCGTTAAGCCATGGTCCGCACAGCTTCTTATGAAGCAAACTGCGTCAAATGGTTCATTAAGAAGAGCGAAAATGTGACAGGTTGCATAACTGTTCATTTCCATTTTATCCAGTGCCCGAAGGGGCGCAGGGGGCTTGAGAGTTAGAGATGCGCGCACGCACTTACCTTAGACATGATTCCGAGAAGTACACTTGATCATAAAATGCATATAGAGTCTATTTTTGCCACGGCCCGAGTTGAAAACAGGTAAAGCAGCTAAAAAAGTGGCCCCTGTATTATTCCCTTCCCCTCCCAATACAGCCCATAATCCTTTTAAATTGCTTTTCTGGACTTTTATGGCAAAATTATTGCTTAAAAATGGGTTTTGACCACTCCTAAAAATCTTGATTTTGGGGGGGGGGTATAACCGAGTAGGTCCGATTTTGGGGGGGGGGGGGGGGGGTATTCCCGAGTAGCTTTTTTGGGGGGGGGGGGTAATTTAGGCTTGTATTGGGGTGAAAATAAACCAAAAAGTGGCCAAAATCTGGTTTCAACAGATGACAAGTTTCAATAACGACTTTTCCTGTAATATCCTATCAAGCTAGTTTCAAATAATTAAAGCCCGGGATTTATACACCCAGCTTTGCATAAAGATCAAATTTTGTACACATGAAAGAAATATAAGCAAATAAATCAATGAAATGAACAGTTATGCAACCTGTCACATTTCGCTCTTCTTAATGAACCATTTGACGCAGTTTGCTTCATAAGAAGCTGTGCGGACCATGGCTTAACGAAAAACATAACCTTTCCATAAAAAACATGTTTTTATTGATGGGAATTGACACAGCATTGAACAGCTTTTGTACTAATTGATTCCCTAACATCTCAGCTTTCGATTGAGAAAGATCTCGATCTCGTCACAAGAATGAGAATTAAAACATTTATGGCCAAAATTTATTCACTCGAAAAAATTGCGCCACCCTGTAGTATTTGGACTGTGTCCATCACACTTTTGAGCGGTCCCGTTGCATATTAATAACTTTTCTGAAAGATACTTCATAAAGCAAGTTTGTACTAATTTGAAAGCCTTTCCGACGGTGGACGACTTTTATTTTTAGATTTGGAGTTTGCTCTGAAAAATTATGAGATTTCGCCCTTTTGAAGTTGAAAATAAGGGGGTTTTGTGGGGAAATTTCAAAAGAAAAAATTTGAACAAAAAACTTTTTGGTTTAATTAGCGGTAAATTTCTGGGATGCCGCCTAGCCTCTCAGCTTTTATGGTAAAACCTCTTGCAAAAGTTGAAGTAGGCATGATAGGCAAAAACACGATAATGGCGCTGATATGCGCTTATGCCCCCTTGTAATTCAACATGTTGTAAAATGAAAGTTTATTTGTTCTTATTAAAATCGCAAAAATGGATTTAATCACTAGCAGTTTGAAATGCTAGATTTTTACTGATCACCGTTACTTTTTCATTACTTTCGCCTTCTTTAAATCTCCCTATTATGCCCTTCAACATTTGTTTAGCATCTGTTCTGATAGTATGATTGAACAATAAAAAAATTACTGGTGGAAAACCTAAAAAATGCTTTTCTGTTAGAATGTTTTCTATGAACTTTACCATGTATGTGAAGCCAGCAAAACTGTGCAAAATGTATGATAAATTCATTAGGAACAAAATACATTTGCGACACATAGGTTGAAGTTGTAACAGAGTTTAGCATGCTTATTAAAAAAACTTGTAGCAACATCTAGAAAAGTACTTCTTTTATTTGTTTGCTTTTATAAGTATTTGTAGTTGCTTCATGTAAAAGTGCTAGGGGCCCCTTGAGCTTTTCAAAAAAAAATTAAGAGCCGTTGCCATCTACGGCCAAGTCAATTCTGGCTTTCTGAATTGGCGGGAACAGCTGAATTCAAAATTTTCGAAAAACATTCTCGTAGTATTAAAGCTATCTCCCACCAATTTAAAGGGTCCATATTGCCCAGTAGTAGACGGCAATGGTCATGTAAAGTGTCACCGAGTAATTTTTCTGCCTAGTTTTATAAAGTACAGTCAACTCCCGATTTAGTGTACACCCTGGGGACTGGCTCCAGGCGTACACTAAATCGAGTGTACACTGAATCGAGCGTTCATTCTAGTCATTTTAATTAACCGCCGGCCAAAATGCTTTAATCCAGGTGTACACTAAATACGGTGTACACTAAATCGGGAGTTGACTGTAGTATAAGGTCATCAATATTAGAATAACTAGAATACGAAAAATAGAATGTTTGAAAAAATTGCTGGTCTCCGCTTTGAATTTTTTCAAACGCACGGGCAAGCCTCTTTGAAAACGACTTTTCAGCCGTTTGAGATCAATTCTAGCCTCAACTTTTAATTTTTTTAAATTCAAGCTCGTCCAAGAATCAAATTTTAGTTATTGACAATACATTTCGCATAAATGCAACTAGAAATTTCGCAGTAATAAAAAAGTAGATCTTTGTTAACACACTGAAGAAGACCCAGAAATTATGAATAGACTTCAAATTTTTGCAAATTTTAGGATTTCGACCAGCAAAATGGGTTAATAGCAGGGTTCGTAAATTTCGAAAAAAGGACATTTGGGTAAAAAAAAGATTTTATTCCATTTTATCCAGTGCTTATTGCTATTAAGGAGCGAAAGAAAAAGATTTTAACTAAAAAGTTCAAAAATAAAAAAGATTTTGGGTTCCGAAAAAAAGACAAATCTTTTTAAAAAGGACGATCACGAACCCTGGTTAATAGGAAAGTAGGATATGCACATTTTTCAAATTATTAAAACTTACTAATTTTTGCTGTTTTATAACTTCCTTGCTACCTTTCATCCTGTAAGATCTTGCAAAGAATAAAATAGAAAACACGATGTAAAACATTGGAAGGCCAAAAGCTATACTTCCATCCCAGATCAGGTGCAAAGTGTTCACATACTAAACATTTCTGATTTATTACACCGATAAAATTATTTGGATCATCCAGTTACGGCAATTTTTTGGGGAAGGAAGCTTTCTGATGTTGCCTACTGCTCTGTTGTCGCCAGTGATTTGATTTATTCTTTTGCCATGTCCCAGTATAACCCAGGGCCTATGTTAGACGCTAAAGGCCGTCCCAGTTATAAGTATTCTTCCGCGGGTCGCTCTCGTGAGGTCGCATATTTCACGGGTTCCTCCCGTGAGACAGCATATACCACGGATTGCTCCCGAGAGATTATTTCTAAGTTAGGTACGATACCTTCCCAGTCTAGCTGTAGCTTACCCAGAGAGCATAGTGCTCCTCCTAGTCTATTTGATTCAAAGAAAGCTCCCAGTTCCAGTCTTATTACGAATTACATCCCAGTGCTTAAGTCTAATGCGGAAAGCATTCCCAGTCTTACATAACATATAAATCCTAGAGAGCTTAGTGATCTCTTACCTATTTCGTTGCTCACCTGTTGGAGTGTTAAAGAATTCGTGGTGAAATGAAAGTTAATAGAGTCACGAACTATTATAAAAACCAACATTGTTTTCTACATCATCACGGTAGCCTACATATGGATTCATAAACCAGCTAAAGTAGATGCCAGTGAATATCAGCGGCACAACATAGAACACCCAATAACTTGCCCAGACTGTCGAAGCAATAAACCAGATGTAAATCCGCTTACCTTAAAATTTTTTATGTAGTTTTAAAATTAGGTCTAACCGACTAGCCCGAAAATCGGCTATCAACCAGTCCTGTATAAATCTCTTGCTCCTGCTCTTGATCCCTCCGAGCATTAGCGAGAGTGGGTTTGGCAATTGAAATTAGTTATTTGGGGTATTTTACCGCGTTTAAGCAGCAAGAGTTGTGCAAAAACAGCTTTTTATGCGTTTTGAATCAAGAGTCTTGCTTGCATTCATTTTGCTTGAAAAAGACTTGGAGTCTCGATGCGCATACATCGGCATACAGTCGAACCTGTCTATAACATAACTCTATATAACATAAAACTCTATATAGCATGAGTCAGATATCAGTTTGGTTGGTCTGATTGAAATAAAGCCAAAGTGAACCTCTATATAACATAAAACTCCCTATAACATAAATTTTTTTCTTGCTCTTGCCGAACAAACGCCTCTCTATATAACATAAATTTATTAAACTTCTCAAAAAATCAGTTAATTTCTCTAAAATCAGATTTATTCAGTCTATATAAGAATCTTATTAAGTTTTTCACTAAAATGTTCGCTAGACTCTAGCTATTATTCTGGTAATGCAAACTTAATAAGATCATATAAAAATAATTCAAGATCAGCAAAACCAAGTCACATAACAGCATTTTACGTTACCTAATCTGTGTAAAACTCTTTTACTTGACTTAATTCTGCTTATTTCTGAACTATTTTCATATTAACTTGACGACTTCTTATTACTAAAATGTTTGCTAGATTGCAGGGGTCATTTCGAGCACTAAATACACAGAACTCGGAGATAAAAGTTTTGTTAAGAAAAGACATTGAATAAAAATTACCAACAAAAACAAAGTTGTATTTCAAAATAATTCTTTTTTGAATTGACCTTGCCACTGGCGGCGAGCATGCCACTTTAAAGGGGCATCTTCACGCTAATAAGAGATGGTGCCCGGGAATTCAAAAAAATTTCCTAATCATTGAACCACTGTACGGATGTTTCAACTTGGTTTCTAACAAAACAAGGCCTAGAATTTAATTTTAGGTGTAGTTTTGTTAGAAACCAAGTTGAAAAATCCGTACAGAAGTTCAATTATTAGGGATAAAATTTGAATACCCGGGCACCACCTCTCAGAGAGAATACGTTTTTTATTGGCCAAAGTAAAAATTCTGTTTTTTCTGGCCATCCGCGTACCCTTTGGACGTCGGTTGGCTTAGGTCCGCTAGAGCAAAAAGTCAGATTTGCTCAAAACTTTTTTCCGCGCCCTTAAAACATGTTTTCTATAGTTCTAACGGTTAAAGTGTTTAAAACCGACTTTTAAACTAGGCATACAAGGTGTAATTGAACTCAAAACATACCACCAAACATTAATTTTTCTAATTTAGGTGAAAGCATCGCCACACATCTATTGATCACTAGAGCAACCTGCCCACATGTTTCACAAATCCAAGTACCTTAAGTGTTTTGAATTGTGTATATTGTATTAACATTGTTCAAAATAAAGTTAAAACCTCTCGGGAGGATTTAGGTGACGGATGGTCGTCAGTTTTCCTATTTTTTATGTGGCCGGTTTAAGGCCTTGCAGTTCCCCAACCAAATTAGTTTGATCAGGACGGATAATCGCGTTCGACTGTATAATCTAAGAAAAACCCCTGCTCTTCGACCCTCATTTTTTCAAATTTTTCGATTTTGGGCGTTGCCGGGGCTTCTATTAGGGAAAATATGGTATATATTAGTCCAGAGCAAATATGTTACATTTTTGTTTTTCTTGGGTTTTTGATTTTCCACGAGCTCGCAATTCCGTCTTTCTGATTTCATTTGAGCAACCTAAAATGTCGGTATCGACTTAAAACTTCAGCGACTTTAATTTTGTAGATTACACAACGAATTGCACAGATTTTTGCCGTAAAATTTCTTTATAACCAACCCCAAAGATAGCATCCGAGCACATAGTTGAATTTGGGATGCGAACAAAATACTTCGCCAACGATAGCAAAGTAACCATGCATGAAACCTATGACCCAGAGTATGCTGCAGTCAACAATGCTTAAAAAGAAAAGCAGTTTGTAGCAAGGATTGTTCATATGCCGGTAAATGGAAGGGATACATGGAATATAGAGAATCTGAAATAATTAAAATCTATTATATAAAAAATCTGTAAATATAAAATATATTATATATATAACTTATATGATTTTGTGCAATATAATATAAAAATATTATTTCTAATATAAAATGTATATTGTATACAGGGTGTTCATTCTATTTACCAGTATTTGTTTCGCTTATTTAATAAATATTTTGACTGGATAAAAAAGCGATTTGCCCTGCGAACAATGGCTTGGGAAATGTCATTTTATATGCAGAAAAGATTTATTACTTATGCCTATTAGATATATTTTATTACTGTTTCAAATTTCATCAAAAGAGAGCTAATTTTTTTTTTAACAAATTGATCAGCATCTTGATTCAAATGTTTTATTTTTTGGGAGGGGTATTTGCTGCTATGATAAACTTTTATTGTCTTTTTAGTGAGAAATTTGAAAGTTTTACAAAAAATTAGAGAAGTAATTGCTAAAAGCTATTATATCGGTATTCAGCTTAACTGAAAACTTAAAAATATGATTCAACAAGATGGAACCCATCAATTAGGGATGCTATTTGAAAAAATACAGTTTTTGTGTCAAAAAATGTAAACTTACATAGTAAATGGCACTTAATACAATAGTGATAATACCTTCAGGAACTTGTTGCCGCTTTTCTAGTGGCACCTCTTCCACACTAATATTGATGCAGCCGAAAAGCTTGTGATGTTCTTCTGGACGGAATAGATACAGCTCCATACTAAAAGCTTTTATAACTTTGGTATTAAATAAAACTATTGCAATCTGAAAATCATCAGCGTGCTTAAATACTAGAAAGCCAGACGTCTGCTTACATCCGCGGAAATTGCTTGCTTAAGTGAAACATTTTTGCAAACAAAAAGTGGTCGCAATTGCGCGTCTATAGCTTACTGTTTTAGATTCCTAGGATTAATGTCTGATCTTTTAGGTGTAAATACTAGTATGGAATACGCCTCAAAAGTTAATTTGCTGTTTTCTCTCTCATAAACTTGGTTTTCTAATCTGTGTTCAGAACTGAGAACATTAGAGCAAAGATTATGTTGCGTCTGGTGTGACTAATGTTTAAAACATCTGCAATTTTGCAGAAAATGTTTGTAAATGTTTTGTTACTAATACTAATTATTATTCTTTTTTTGAAAACTGAAGTATGAGTCGAAAAAACAAGCTACTTCTTAGAAAAATATAAAAATTTTGGATTCTTGATATTTAGTGAAAATACGGTAGACGGTCGGCAAATTTTTTTATGACGGGACAGTCTTTAAATTTTTTGTCGAGTAGTAGAGAAGCAGATAAATAGATTACACTGTTTTTTATACTCTACAGTCGGCACTCAAATAAGCGAAAAATAGGACGGCCTGCGAACAACGCTAAGACGGTGGACAGGACGCCATCTTAATTTTTCTTTTCACGGTCTTTATGCTTTACACACCAGCGGTTAAGTGGCACTTTTGTGTACTTCTGAACAGTTTTTCATGCTGATTATCAGTTTTACATATTGCTTTTAAATTTAACTTTCCTTTTTAACTTAAAATTCTGACACCAGATTCATGTTTAGCATCTTTGATTTGCTCATAAAGTTCCTCTTCAATTTCTAACATCACTGTCAGTTTTCAAATTATTCTCAAGATAATAAATATTTGTAATCTTGCAAAATTCGACCCTACCGGAGTATACACCCCCCCCCTAAATGAAATTTTTTAAAAAGTGTTTCCAAACACCCTATATCGACCTAAAACCGCCTCAGGAGTTCAAAAAAGACATTATTTTTGAATTCTGGTCAATAAAAAAAATTTTTGAGCATTTTGAAATTTCGACCATTTGCCTGTTTTAGCATTTTTGGTCACTGGAGCTGGGCAAAAGAGCCTCTAAATGCATTTTTGTTCAAGAGTCTTGCTCGGAATTATGTCTAAGGTAAGTGAGTGCGCGCATCTCTAACCCTTCGGAGGCGCAGGGGCTTGGATTGTTAGAGATTTTTTCGGTCCATTCCCACCCCAATAAAACTGAAGTATGAGAACTGAATCCCTTCGAAAACGGCCAAAATAGGTATTTTGGGTGGTTTGAAAACTCAATTTTTTATTGACTAGAACTCAAAAATAATGTCGTTTTGAGATTCTGAGGCAATTTGAGGTCGATATAGGGTGCTTGGAAACACTTTAAAAAAATTCATTTGGGAGGGGGGAGGGTATACTCCGGTAGCGCCAAAAATTCAACGTTCGGATTCTGAACACGAGTCTGGTATCAGAATTTAAATTTTAACCCGCGAAAACAAAGTTTTACGTAAAAAATTTCCTTGTGACTTATACAGGGTGACCCAAGAAATTCCTTCGACTTCAAACGGCCGTGAATTTTTGTTCTGACGCAACTTCGACAAACGGTATTTTTCGCTCAGCGTCTCTTGAGCTTTAAATTCATTTGGTATATTAAGTGAACATACGGTTTTTGCTTGGTCTCCCTGTGGTTTGGACAATGCGTATCCAGTGGCCATCCACAGACATTCTAGTTATAGTGGTCATTCTATTTTTTAAGGAGTTATCATTTATTAAAATATGTTTTCAAAGTGTAGCACGAAAAAGTAAAAGCATGAAGCAAATAAGGAAATACCGTATATGCTCTAATAAACCCCCCCCCCCTCCGTTTTTGACTAGGATTGATAGTGTTATCATTTTTCAAAAAATTATTCAAAATTTTGTCTCTTTGACTAAAAGAAAAAATTTAGCGCATAATTTTCCGGCGAGCAATTTTCGCCCCTCCTTTAAAAAGGTGGAAAATATAAAGATGGAAAAAAAATGAAGGTGGAAAATAAATCTTCAAGGCAGTTTTATAAAGAATTTCGCTGAACTCAAGAATTGGTTTTTGGATACCACAAATATTAATTTTTTTTATTATTAATCACTTTAAGACTCTATGTTAACATTTATTGTGTCTCTTTCGTCTCTTTTTACATACAAGTTGTTCGCTAAAAATTAAATATGTTACAATAATTTGTTTTATTTTTTTTTCAACTAAACACTAACAAAATCAATTGAAAACTATAATAAAATACTAATACCAAACAAATCAGACATTTTTTAATAAACCATCACTTTACTAAATTAATTGATATTACTAAATAAAATTACATTATTTTGTTTCGAACGAACACTTGACCTCATACCACAATAAAAGTGTTTTGATTTTGACTCATGTTATCGTTAAACTTTGAAAAAGTAAGATAATTACAAAAGATTTTGAGAAAATGCAATGACTAATTCTTACTTTAGACTTACTTCAGCATTTTTGAAATTAACTATTAGGTTGTGTTATAAATCTGTTTGTTTTTTTGTAGCATTGCGTTTTTATATAGTTTTTTAGTGCGGAAATTGTTAGCAAACAGCTTTTTTATCGTTTTTAGCGTATAAGAATTACTTAGGAGACGTCTAAACACTATTTACAGTTAACGAAAAAAGGCCCCACCCCAAGTGCGCAAGTGCCGAAAAATGGTGATATGATATGATTTTTTCGATTTCATCATAACTGCAGCATTTATACCTTGGTTTCCCTGTTAAAACTTTCAGCCCCTTAGGATGGTTTCGCGTATTTCTCATGCTTTACATCAGAACACGACAAACGATAGCGTATTCAGAAGAGGAGATTCAGCGCTAAGAGCTGTTTTCAAAAAAATCGCCCATCAAAAAGTCGTTTAACGAACTTTCGAAAAATACTGCAGTACTTATGAACCGCTCTGCAATACTAAAAACTGAAAAAATATTTTCATTGAAAAAAATGTTTATTTCATATATATTTTTCAAATGATTTATGCTGCTTGATTACTTGTAATCCGCGAACAGTCTAATGTTTTGTTTGTAATCATAGTCATTTCTTTGACTTTTTCTCCTTTGCATCGTTTTACTGTGTTACTTAGAATTCTTTTAGCATCTTTTCTGATTGTCTGATTAAATACCAAAAAATTACAGACGGTAAACCTTAAGAAATGTATTTATAAATCATTTAAAATTTTGAACTTTACCATGGATATGAAACCAACAAAAATGCGCAAAATGTAGAATAAATTCGTTGGGAACATAGAACATCATAGACACATAAGTGGAAGTGGTTACGAAATTCAGGACGCTTACAATGAACACTTGTAACAGCATCTTAAAAAGACTAATGAGAAATGCTTAAAAACTTGTGAATTACCATTTTTTGTTGCTTGGAAACTTCTTTGCTAACTTGAACTTTATTTGACTTTGCAAAAAACAGAATAGAAAATATCATATATAGCGCTGGAACACCAACACAAAAGCTTCCATCCCAGACAATGTGAACATTATTAACATACTAAATTTTATTACTACGAATTGGTATTAATTAAGATCTCATCAGGATCTTACACTAAACTTTAGGGCTTTTTAAGTAAATATTTAAAAATCATATAGAAATTCCGGCGGTAGTCGTACATACGAAAACCATTATCATAATCGCTGTAATTACGCTTGTTTTTAAGCTCAGGCGCAGTGTACGGTTCCAGGACTAAGAAATTTCTTACACGACTTATTCTAGGCTAGTATTTGGGTACTACAAGGAAAAATTTGGGCAGTGGGGTGGTCTAGGGTAAATTCAGATCCGTGCTATTACACTTTATCAAACTTTTCGCCTTTCTCATTCTCGTATTCTCACTCGCACATCTGCTGCCCAACTCTAGCGACAAGCATGCCTCTTTGAAGTTTTTTAATTTGTGTACGTCATTTTCTAAATATTTACGATTCTTGCCTCACATACGTATTTAATTACTTAACACTTGAAAGCAGGAGTATAAAAATTGTATATAAAACTAACAATATTCTCTGGATCTTCACGGTAGCCTGCATAGGGATTCATGAACCAGCTAAAATAGAGGCCAGTGAAAAACACTGGTTTCACAAAGAAGAAGAAGTACGATGCCCAAACCACAGAGGCCGCAAGCCAGATGTAAAGGCGCCTACCTTAAAATTAGGCGCCTTTAAAATTAGGCGCATTAAAAAGCAGTTTAATAAAAGAAATTAAGCGAGGATTTTACGCGAGAATTCCTGACTGTATCCTTAGACTACCTGGAGCTTTTAAAGCGAAATCAGACCTATAAAAAATTGTCCTCGAATAGCCTAAGTTTCACAGCCACTCTTTAACACGGTATTTAAACTCAACACGGTTTCTGAAAATCATTTTTTATACAGTCGCTGTGAAAATTGAGATAATTGAGAGCATCGCACAAGTTTTCACATTTGCTCAGCAGGTATGGAAACCCGAAGGTAGTCCAGCTTTGCAGTCAGGGATTTCGACGTTAAAGTTTTTTTCAATCGTACCTCCAAACATTGTGTTTTCGAGCTCAGAAGAGAGCATGGCCAAACATCTATTAATCACTAAGATTATCTGGCCAGAAGTTTCGAAAATCCAAATTCCTAAAAGTAACTGATAATCATTTCTAAATTTAGGGATTTACAAGACTGCAAAGTGTTTTAGCGAATCTTTTAATTATTTTGTTTTAATCTAATATAAATTTGATATAAAAATAAAATTTTCAATCAAACTTGTTTTGTCCCATTTTATTTTTTTGTTCTTTGGATTCCCCGTTCTCGCTATCTTAAAAATTATTATTTTTGTTTTCACTGGACCGGATATGTATACACTGTGAAGAGCATTTTATAAAAAGAATGTATTTTTACTAACAAACCTGTCCAAAAGGCGTCCTAAAAGAGTTTTTGCTGTGGCGCCAATGAAAAGAGCCTGTGAAGCCGCTCCGAAAGAGAAGTGAAAGAATGATATATTTCAAAAAAATATTTCTGTCAACTCAAAATAAATTCAAAACTTCGTCATTTTTGACAGGATTCTCTGTCATCAATTTTATGTCCATCACACTTTTTAACCCACTTTCCATTTATAAATGTTTTTGTTCTCAACATTTCTAAAGGGAAATCAGGGAGTTAAGAAATTCATCAGAATTGTTATGTCATGCTTGAAATTTTGAGTTTTACCTCATAACTTGGCAAAACCAGGCACGCTCAGGGGGGTCATCGAATCTGAGACCCCAAAAAGTGTTCAAATTAATGTTTTAGGCGCCAAATGAAGCCTCTTTGACTTGTTTTTCTTATTTTTTTTTAAAAAAAATCCGACATTAAAGTAGAAGTTTCTTATGTAGGGTATAAGGACAACTCGATACACATTGTGACTCTTAGGATACACCAACTCGATACAATTGCGGCTCGATACTGCAACTCGAAATTCGAGTTCGACTATAGCCTGGTACTAATTCTACGTTTTGTTATTTTTTTTTGGTTGTAGTGGTCTTTAAAAGAGCATGCCCACGCTAATAGGAGGTGGTACCCAGGAATTCAAAAATTTTCCCAATCAATGAAGTTGTGTACGGATTTTTCAACTTGGTTTCTAACAAAACCATACCTAAAATTAAATTCTATGCCTTGTTTTATTAGAAACCAAGTTTAAAATTCCGTACAGATCTTCAATGATTAGGAAAAAAATTTTAATTCCCGGCACCACCTCTTATTAGCGTGGGCATGCCCTTTAAAGGAGGAGGAAAAGCCACTTAAAACGTGGCATCGGTGGCGCGATGCGTAAGCGTGAATGTTCTTTGGCCCAAAATGGTGTTGCAGGTTCAATCCAACGTGGTGGCGTGCTATTTATTTTGTTGTTATTAATTTTGGCTTGTTTGACCAGTTTCAGAGGTTAATAGACTTTTTTGACAATTTTTCGTACAGCTTTTTTGACCAGATTCAGAATCAGAGACCCAAATTACCCCGATAACTGGTCCAACAAGCCAAAATAAATAGCATGTCAGCACGTGAGATCGAACCTGCAACACCATTTTAGGCCAAAAAAACAAACGCCTACGAACTGCGCCATGGAGGCCACTTTTTCAAACCTAAGTAGCCAAACTACAAAACGAATGGAAAATATAAATAGTTTTTTTTGGAAGCCCTGAGCATAGGGCCTTGAGAATTGAATATGCGCGCACTCACTTATTTTAGAGAAAACTGAGAAATTCCCTCGATAATGTAGTTATCCATAAGCTCTTTTGCCAAACTCTAGAGATAAACCAAGCAATAAATAAGGAATAGGGTATCCAGCGACATCGCATAAATTTAAACTGCTTTCCGAGTGTTTAGCCATTAACAAAGTAAATATACTGTTAGAAGTGATGTAGTCGTGATGTTTCCCATTTTTAAGTGGCCATAACTTTTTTCTAGGTCGTTTTGCAAAATTCTGTTCTTTCTGATCGATTTTTCTCGCCGACAATATTTGTTTAGTGTAAAATACGAAAAACGCGATTTTCGCTTGGTCCCCCCTATGCTTCGGGTTTTGGCCATCCAGGGGACACCCATAGACCAGGACTAAAACCACAGGGTGGACCAAGCGAAAATCGTGTTTTTCGTATTTTTCACTGAACAAATATCGTCGGCGAGAAAAAATTATTCTGTAAAAACAGAACTTTGAAAAATGACATAGAAAAAAGTTATGGCTACTTCAAAATGAGGGAATTTCTTGTTACACCCTGTATATTCATACAAAAGAATAAAAAATATCAAAGCATAAAAATAACACTCGGCGGGAGTCGAACTTGACATCCGGTGTATCGAGTCGCAACTGTATTGAGTTGGTGTATCTTTAGAGTCACAATGTGTATCAGTCATCAAGTAGGACAGTCGTCAAGTAGAGAATGAACTGTAATTTGAATAAGCTAATGTAAAAAAATTACCCCACATATAGCTACCAAGTATGTAAAGGAAGTTAGGATAAGAACAAAAAACAACGCCAGTTATAGCAAACCAGCCGTGCAAAAACCTAAATTGAGAAGTTTGTGAAAAAGTTTGAGAAGTTTGTCTAATATTACCTACTATCCATAATATACCACAGTCAGCTATGCTAATGTAGAATAGCAGTTTGTAGCAAGGATTGTTCATGTGACGGTAGATCGAGGGAATGCATGGAATATACAGAATCTGGAATTTTTTATTAATTTTTAAATGACCACAGGATTGATTTGAGTGGGTTGCATATGAACACTGTCACAAAAGTCACGAAAAAGACAAAAGTTTGGAAAAAGGCTATAATTAGGCATCGCTAAAATATGCAAAAGACACTAAAAATTTCCCATAAAATGAGCTCTAAAATAATTTTTTTATTTCACGTTGAATGGATTTCGTACCCAAAATGACCCCTAGAATCTAGCAAACGTTACAACCGTCTGAAGCTGACCATTAGCTTGATATTCCGCCGACAAGCCCAGTACTTGCACCTTAAACAGATTAAACGGATGAATTGCAATGCAAACATTACCTTTCTGTATATCCCTTGCTTTACATGAAAACGACAGAGCTTTACAGAAACGTGGTAAATTACATGCGTCAATCAAAAAACGACACAGTTTTAATAAAAAAACCCTGTGAAAGAAGGGGATAAAAAAGAATATGTCGTTATAACACAATTTCTAAAAAGTGTATCCAGTCAGTGTATCGAGTTGTCAATGTATCGAGTCGGTGAATCGAGTCAGTTTTTGTATCGAGTTGGATTTATACCCTTCCAAATGAGGACGAAGCCGGTTGCTAAAAAGAAAAATCTTGGCACCGGTGGTATGATTTAATAACATATGAGCTTTGAGCGACATCTACTTCATTTCTTTTGCATCAAGGCGCCTGGAAGGCACGACTCAACCTTGTGTAATTGTATTTGAACTGTCTTTGTTTCATTTGTTAAGACAAGTGTTATCTGATGTGCAAATATATGGTTAGAGTCCATTTTAGTGCATTTTAGTAAAAATCTAATTTTTAGTCCTAAAATTTGATTTTTGTCAGATTTGTCTGATTTTAAAAATTTTGAGATGAGAGCCTTATTACGTGAAATAAAAATTTATTTTAAAGCGAATATCATTTTTTGCATTTTTGTGACCCCGAGCTATAATATTTCGAATTTGTTTAGTTTTTTACACCTTTGAAAAGTATTTCATATATAACAGGGCTCAAAACTCAAAATTTTTAAATAAAAGACATTTTTGTGAAATAAAGTATAATGTGGTTATTTTCGTAAAAATAGCCATTTTCGCAATGAAGATAATGAATGAAAAAAAAATGAAGATGTTGACGTAAAATATTAAAAGTTCTAAAAGTTGTGGATAGTGGAAAATTTCTTTAACCGTAACCTATTAATAAATGTCATAGTGCTAGTCAATTTTATTTTTTATTTATTTTTTAGCGAAGCTTACATAATAAATGGCACATAAAACTATAAGAATGACTCCCTCAGTAGTATGTTGGCGTTTTTCCAAAGGCACATCTTCAATTGTAATGTTAATGCAGTTGTAAAGTCGGTAATGCTCTTCTGGACGAAATAAATACAATTCCATCGTCTATATTGACAGATAAAATCAAAATGAAACGTGTATTAGCTTAGTTTTACAACAACCAAAAATTCTTAAAGCTTATAATAAATAATAAAAATATGTGCAAATTAAAAGTTTTGAAACTAACTGGTTCAATCTCAATTTATATATACCCTTTTTGTGAACCAAAGGTTTTAATGCTAATATTTTTATTTAGAAATGAAGTGTTGATATTAATGATCTACAAAGGGAAGTAGTTCGCTCTTTTTGTTTCCATTAATCCTGTTTAAGTGGCTAGTAATTTACTGTAAGGATATAAAGTTTCCGCAATTACCAGGTCTTGGTGAAAGACTTCTGGTATGAAAGACTTCTGTTGAACAATTAGTGTATTTCTAAAACTCAAGTGAAATCCTTTTAAATAATTTTAAAGTATTATAATCAAGATGTAAATTTTAAAAATATTATGTATCACAATTTTTTATATAAACCAATTCAATGCGATTGTAGTTGCACCGAGCTCTTAGTAAGAACCTTCTACTAGCTCACATACTCTTAAAAATCTTTCAATTAATTTGTCGTTGACTTCACACTAGAAAGGCTAAGTGGGCACAGCTATGCGTTTGTGCAGAATTTCACGCTAAGCAAGATGGCTGAAAAAAATGTTTTGCAAAAATATGGCATATTCAAAATTATATAAACTTTTTACAAAATAAAACGCGTCTCGAAAAACAAGGGTTTTCGAAACAGTTTAAATATGAAGTCTAATGGCGTAAAGCCAAAACTTGGGCAAAATTTGACTCAGATTCAGAAAAAAAGTTTCCCTATTTTTTTCAAAAATTGAGGCAAAACTTGTTATAATCACAGTGACTCGAATTTTTATTATAACTTTCAGCTTAGGCTAAGGAAAAAACAGACTTAAAATGGCTCGAGCTCAGCATGAAATTTTTGCACAAGTATGCACCAAATATACAAAAAGTAATGCGAGCATTGATATTTAAATATTTAAACGTGTATTAAAGAAGACTACCAATTAAGTACGAATAAAAAGACTATAGTTTCAAAATATATATATATATATATTTGAATGCATAGTATTTTACAAAATACTATTTTTTCGGCTAGCTTCAAAAGTTTATTCATTAAAATATCTTTGAATATGTGTGCTATGAGAAACAAGACAATTTCATATTACAGTTAAGTCCCTCTGTATTGACACCCTCTCTATAGTGACACTCTAAAGCCGGTCCCTTGGGGTGTCACTACAGCGGGGTTTGACTGTATCACATTCTTATTAAGAGTTTCAAATCTGCTAGTGATTGTAGCTAAATCTTTAGTTTCTCCTTCTTTAAATTTGTTCATTAGTTTTTTGAGCATTTGTCTAGCATCAGTTCTAATAGTTGGATTAAATAATAAGTAGATTACTGGTGGAAATCCTAAAACAACAATACGTTTGTTGTTATAAATATATACGTTTCAATTACCGTGTATGTGAAAAAAGCAGAATTGGGCAAAATGCAATTGGATCTCGTTGGGAACAAAATACATCATGGACACATAGGTTGATGTGGTCACAAAAGTAAGCATGCTAATTATAAACACTTGAAGGAGCATCTTAAATTTATGTATGTGTAAGCAATTTTAAAGAATTTAAAGCTTGTGAACCCTTACTAATTTTTGCTGCCTCGAAACCTGCTGACTACCTTTCATTCCATGAGATTTGGCAAAGAAAAGTAAGGAAAACAAAATGTAAAGTGCAGGAAGACCAACAGATATACTTCCATCCCAGTAAAGGTGAAGGTTGTTCACATACTAAATATTTTGATCATGCCTATTGATCAGCGAATTCAAAAAAAACTAACTAACAATATTTTCTGGGTCATCACGGTAACCCACATAGGGGTTCATGAACCAACTAAAATAGATGCCTGAGAATAGTGTCGGGATGACATAGAAGAGCCAATAAATCGGCCAGAGTATTGAGGCACTAATCCAAAAATAAATTCGTTTACCTAAAATATTTCATTGTAACCCTTTGTTTGTCTGTCTTCCTACCTCCAAATATATTTTTTTCTAATTCAGATGAAATCATAGCGACACATCTATTGATGACTAGTGTAAGCTGACCAGAAGTTTCACATATCCATGTTCCTTAAATTTGATAAATAACATAAAAATTTTTGCTCTAGAAGAATTTGAATAACTAGGAAAAATGCCTTGGTAATCATGCCTACCTTCCACCCAGCCGGAAAAAAGAGTTTTTCATTTTTAACCAAATGAGCGGTTCAGAGAAATATTTATATTATTTTTTCTAATAGCTCACATGAGGGAGTTATTTTTCAACCCTTCAAGTCGAATTCCTCGAGGTCGGATTCCAGAATTTTGTGTTTCAACATTAAATCTAAAGAGCGGAATTGGTAGAGTCCGTAGGAGTAAAAAAATGTTAAATAACAGCTGTGCAAAATATTATATACGGACTGAGATATAGGTGTTTACAGTTGAGCTAATTAATAGAGGGTTAATTAATAGAGAAAGGTGAGCTATTAGAGAAAATACGGTATATATCGATACTCAACTGCATTTATTGCTTTATTGCTGTGTGTGTTTTCATGGTTGTATTTTTTTGTAGTTTCTAGACATTATTTTTAGCTAGTTGATATTATGGATCATTCATGCTCCCGGCATTTGACCTTTGACATTGTGAAGCGTGAACGAGCCATATGGCAAAGTGTCAATATATGATGTATAAAGATTTAACTTATATAAATAAAGTTCGACCACTACAAAGGCTTTTTTCAAATGTTTGAGTTGTATAAGACCTTAGAACAAACCCCAAAGGTAACATCCAAGAATGTAGATCAGTGTAGGATGAGAACAAAAAACAGCTCCAGTAATTGCAAAATAGCCATGCATAAATCCTAAGACCCATAATATGCTGACATCTACAATACTTATGAAGAAAAGGAGTTTGTAGCAGGGATTGTTCATATGACGGTAAATGGAATATATGCATGGAATGTAGAGAATCTTAAAATTATTTATAACAAAAGAATAAGAAGATGTTGACGTGAGCGCCAGACATCTAACAAAATTTAAAAAATATTTAAATTGTTCTAAATGTAATTTCATGCAAGAATACCAGAGTTGAGCAATGACGAATTCACCGGTGACCCATACTAAAAAATACCCCCATACTAAAAAATTAGCAGATAGATGTAGATGTAGATATTTAAATTTTTGAATCATCGTATATCATGGTGTTTTCCACGCTTTTATAAGTGGAGCTAGCCAAAATGAACCACTTTATACATTTCTCATAAAGAGTATTTTTCGGATTGATGTAGCAGGTAAGTCTTTAAGTAAGCTCCGAAGCTCTCCTTGGGTGTCTGGCATACTTGCACGCTCGCCAAAAATAAAAAAAGCGTCGGCGCCAGCGCCGGCGATTTTTCATTTACCCCGTCGGCGGCGGCTGGAGCGCCGGGCCATTAAAATTTTCGCCGCCGGCTTATGTATAATAAGGGTAAAATTTGAATTGTGTTTTTAAACATGATAAAATTCATATTAAAATGAAGTTTTTTCACAACTGATATCATTTTCATACTACTACAATAGATCTCTTGCCTTCTGTTCACTTCTAAAACTATATAATTTTTCCATTTTTCGAAGCACCGGCGCCGACACGCTTCATTTTTTTCGCCGCCGGCGCTAGCGCCAACGCCGCCGCTCCAACTTGCCCTATTTCACCCGGCGGCGCGCCGGCGCTGCGTGCAGGTATGGTGCCTGGTGGCATGGAGTTTACACCCCCATATCTTAGCTTTCACCCGTCCTTTAATGCGTTAGTGCAATTTGTTCAAATTTCATCTTTTAGGTAATCAAAGTAACCTTTAAAGTTGGTCCACCGTGGTCCTATAAACAAAAAAGCCAGAACTTTGGTCAAAAGTTTTGTCAATGTAAAAACACGGGTTTTTAACGTTTCAGGGGTTGAAAAATACAAATTATTTGTCAAACAAGTATTTTGGAGATGAATATACTATACTTTGGCCTTGATTAGTTCGAGAAAAAGATGGAAAGTGGTTGACTTGGGTGATTTTCTAATTTTTCCGAATTTCGGGAAAATCCAGGTGAATTCACCGGTAAATTGGCCAAATTGTTGTTTTGCGACAAATCGGTCAACCCTAAAAATACCAACAGGGTTTACATACAGAATCTTCTGTTTCAATATCTTGCCTTCTAGTCGCCTAAACAAGGCGTACTTTAATAACATCAAAACCCGTGGCTTATATACTTTGTTTTGCTCAAAACGTTTTTAGGATTATGACCAGTATTTTGGAACAAAACATTTGGTTTAAATTTGGTTCAGATTCTAGAAAAAATTTAGTATTAACACCAAGGTTGTCGAACCCGTAAAAATTTTCGAAAGTTTTTACAGTTTTTTGAAGTCTATTTTCGTCGAAATTGAAACCGTGAAAGACCATAATTTTTTTACTTTAGTAAGGAAAAGTAAGAAAAAACTGACCAAGACACAAAAACTTTTAAAAATGAATTAGCATATATAAAACTGAAAATTTTTTGAAGTTATCGATTGCACCTTAGAGACCGTATTTTTAACTATATTTTTAATAAATTTGTGCTAAATATTAAAAGGCCGAAAAAATTTTCAATTTTTTTTTTAGTTTTTTTAAACTTACATAGTAAATGAACGTCAAAAAAATAATAATTACTCCTTCTACAACATGTTGTCGCTCTTCCAATGGCACATCTTCCACAGTTATATTAATGCAACCGTACAGTCTTTGATGCTCTTCTGGACGGAACAAATAGAGCTCCATTTAAAATCTCTGGATCTTTTCAGGCGAATTTCTTATTACTGTACCAAACAACGAAATACTCCGTAATCGTTAAAAAGTGAGAAAAATGATGCATTAAATAGTAGTCGGCCAGACGTCTGCGAAAAAATTCAAGCGGATTTGTGATTCAAGTCTTTTTTTGCAAAGTTAATAAGGTCGCTGATAAATGGGCCTGAAGTTTTCTTTTTAGGCTTTAAGGATTAATTTTTGATACTTAATAGGCAACAGATGTCGCTAAATGGGTTTTTTGCACATCTTTCCTAATCTCTGCTCAGAGCCAGGAAATATGGGAAAAAATTTCCTGTCTGATACCTTTGTTTTCGATGAGTTTAGAATAAGTACAGCGAAAACTCTAAAGAGCAATAATATTATTTAAGCAGTAACACTTTTGAAACAGACTGACATTTAATTATGAGTAGTATAGTTTAATGCCTTAATTTAAAGAATAACAATTTTCAGAATGATTTGTAATATAATTATTAAAATCAAATTTTGCATATTGAATGACGGCGCAAACCTAAAAGGTGTGAAATACACAAGTTCAAGGCCAAGTCAGCGTGACCCTCAAGCTCAATGCAAAGTAAAATCAAAGTCAAATTTGACTCAACCTTGACCTGCAACTTGACTTTTATTTTTGAAAATACTGCTTGTGTGCTTGATTAAATTTTGGGATTGTTGTTAACCCTAGGGCGGTCACCTAAAAAACTATCACCTTTTATTTTTGGCCATATCTTTTTGATGGAGCCATACTATTCACTCTTCTTTTCCGTGTTTCATAGCATGATCTCTAATAAATGTTTTGACATATTAAGAAAAAATTGCCGCAATCAGGCTGCTGAGCTATGGTCGTTTTTAGTTGTCACGTTATGAGCACTTTGTGCTCACGTGAAAAATTATTTAAAATTTGAAAAAATTAGAATTTGAAGAATTTTTGTCTTGAGCGGAATTTGAAATTCGACAGTGATTGTGATAATCAAAGGATAGTTTCTCAAGTAAAACGACCATGCTGAACACGAATCATGTGTCAGGATTCCAGATTCATGTAGCGAAATTGAAGTTTCAGGTCAAGATACCTTTTGGTATATACTTTTGAACGTTTGCTAAACGCTCAAAAAGCCTGGTTTTAGATTACTTAAAAGCACTATCTGGTGCAGTTTTTCTTGATCTGTCGAATAGTGTCAACCATGAACTGAAAAACGGCGTTTCCACACTTTTTTGTACACTTTTTTGTATGAACAACGTTTTTGAAAATAAAACAATTTTTTTTCAAATTAAAACTTTTTCATTTGATCGTCGTAAACCTCAACGATGCGCCATTTGAAAGCTCGCAATCTTCGCTTTCTTTTGTTTATGAAATATAATAAATATATTGAAACAGTGGCATGTTTTATTTCTTTGAAATGGCATAGGCGAAAATCGTGACATTGACGGTTCACAAAGACCACTGACCACCGTAGAGTTACTTTTTCATTTTTTTTTCACCATCATGCTCAGCGTAAAATTCTGCACAAGGACATACCATCAAGACTCACAGCCGTTCCCGTGTTAAAAGCGCCAAGTCAGCTAATATTCCAAATTTGACTTATTGACTGCTCGTAAAGTATAAAGCAGTTTACATACCATAAAACTGACAATGAAAATTACCGGTATTCTTATTTTTGGTCTTCTTTTTTTTCGCAAAAGGTTATCAATTCTATTGATTTTTATCGCTTTTCTTCAGATAGATTCAGGGAAAAAATCGCGAGGACTGAACTTGTTTTAACTGATGCCGTTTTTAAAAGAGAAATCTGACAATCAGCGTCAAGAATGATTTCGAAAAATTGGTCCCTTGCATCTTTCGCCTTCGTGTGCTTGCGAATGAAATACTATTTGCGCTCAAATGGCAGTCCGTTTGTTTAAAAGCGTTCGAAAACTTTAATTAAAAAACACGGCCATAAAAATTTAAACACACAATCTATAAGGATGGACAAGTACCTGTAAAAAGGAAAGATAACGGCAATGACGGTGCACCCTAGGGTATCTTTATACGGAAAACATGGATATCAATTAATCACACGGCAAAACTAGTAAACTGTGCGATATAAATTTTCCTAGAATTTTTTTTTGAAAATCCGGCGGCTGTACGAACTTTCGTAAGAAGACAATTTCGTAAGAGCGAATTTTCGTAAGAAACCTTTTCGTAACAGCGAATTTTCGTAACAAGCTTTTTCGTAACGCGGTTTTCAGTAACATTAGTGATATGTTAAGTTGCTTTTTTTGCTTTTTAATCCTCCTTTGATGTTTCTTATAGCTTCTGTGATGTTTTGACCAAAAATAGTCAAGAAAAGAATGAAACAGTCAGAGGGTGGAATCGAACCACTGGTGAAAAAAAATTCATTCCATCAACTTACCTACTGCACCATACATGCCACTAATGGGAAATAGCTATGTGTAGTATATAATATATGAATTCTAGCTCGGAGTTTTTCACCATGCTTTTGGATATTTCTGCTGGTCTCCTAATGGATGAAAAATCTGGGGTCAACTAATTATCGAAATTTTCAGTCATATGACCTATGCTTACCGACTTTTGTGCTCATACAGTTAATAGTCATATAATTAACTGTTCGAAGTGTCAAACAGTGACAGAAATGCCAAAACAAATGAATCAGATGAAATCCTGAATTAGAAAAATTGAATAAGAGTGAAAAAAATTTCGATTATTTCCTCTTTTTATCGCTTTGCCAAATATATTTCTGTTGTTTTTTTCTACATACTAAATCGACGGCTGTACGAACTTTCGTAAGAAGACAATTTCGTAAAAGCGAATTTTCGTAAGAAACTTTTTCGTAACAGCGAATATTTGTAACAAGCTTTTTCTTAACGCGGTTTTCAGTAACATTAGTGATATGTTAAGTTGCTTTTTTTGCTTTTTGATCCTCCTTTGATGTTTCTTATAGCTTCTGTGATGTTTTGACCAAAAATAGTAAAGAAAAAAATGAAACAGTCAGAGGGTGGAATAGAACCACTGGTGAAATAATTCATTCCATCAACTTACCTACTGCACCATACATGCCACTAATGGGTAATAGCTATGTGTAGTATATAATATATGAATTCTAGCTGGGAGTTTTTCACCATGCTTTTAAGTATTTCTGCTGGTCTCTTAATGGATGAAAAATCCGGGGTCAGCTAATTATCGAAATTTTCAGTCATATGACCTATGCTTACCAACTTTTGTGCTCATACAGTTAATAGTCATATAATTAACTGTTCGAAGTGTCAAACAGTGACAGAAATGCCAAAACAAATGAATCAGATGAAATCCTGAATTAGAAAAATTGAATAAGAGTGAAAAAAATTTCGATTATTTCCTCTTATGAAAGAAATTCGTTACGAAAATTCGCTGTTACGAAAAAGTTTCTTACGAAAATTCGCTGCTACGAAAAATTTTCTTACAAATTTTCGCTGTTATGAAACTGTTTCTTACGAAACTTCGCTCTCACGAAATTGTCTTGTTACGAAAGTTCGTACAGCCAATCGGCGCTACTATAGAATACCCCCCCCCCACAAAATCCGACCTTTTAAAAATGCTGTAACTACCACTACCCTTGCAAACAACAAGTTTAGGCTTAGCCCTTAGGCTTGGGGTAGGCCAGCGTACAGAAGTTGTGACTAATGAAGAGTTTGCGTACATTTTCCGGGGTCTGGGACGTAAATTTGGGTACTTTTTACTTAAGTTTTAAAAGGTCGGATTTTTTGGGGGGGGGGCGGTTATTCTATAGTAGGGTCGAAAATCCGAATAAAAAGCAGAATTGGAGAAAAATGCTTGCTAGCTGAGATATGGTTGAACCGAGTGAGTTACACTGTTTTTTTGTTTCTTTTTGACTTTTCTCGAGCTCAAGTCAATATGCCACGCTCATTCTTTCTGCAATCGGTAGAGCTAAGTGTGCTCTTTCGATTGTGTTATTGTAGAGCATTGTGGCTGGAGTCGGTTTTTTGAGAATTTCACAAATTAAGCATTTAAATTGGCCAAAACGTTAAAAAAGCTTACAATAAAATCATTTTAAACTTGAGCGGTTTTTTAGTAATTAATTTAGTAATTTGGTTAATCGAACCCAAGTAATGGTACCCAGGTGCTGGTACCCAAGTTCAGATTTTTCGCAAGAAAATTGATACTTTCGTGATTTCCTTCAAAGAAGTGCTATAAAAAGCACCAAAAGTGTTTTCCTCGAGATGTAAATGCACATACATATGCAGAATTTAATGTTCTATCTTTTGGCACGGTGATGATAAGTGATGGTTGAAAAACATAGAGCCTCGTTTGTGAGAAAAAACTATTATTTTCACAACTATCATTTTCCGTAATCCGGTATTTTCGTGATTTTAAGTACTATAAAAATTATGAAAAGTGTTATTTTTCGCACTAAAAATGCACATGCAGGTGAATTTTTTTGCAAATATGTTTTTAGAGAACGTGATAACATAAAACAATTCGTGTAAGGAACTGTGATTAAAGCCGCACTTTAAACCCGCAGATTAAACCCGCGGTGGTTTTTCACAGGCGTCCAACTATGATTAGGACTATGTCCATTCGTCCGTCCGTCACAGTTCTGTGTTTAAACCAAATTTTCAGCCAATTTTTGCAAAGCTACCTTGGTATATCCGAACCCACCGAAACATTTAAATAAAACATCTTAGCTTTATTTTGAGCGAAAACACGTATACCGTACTCCCACCGTCTAATAAGTTCCCACCCTACGGACCCCCATATCTAACAAACATTTTGCAAATCTGTTTTTTGCGTTTTCTTAGTTATTACTATATTACCTAATTACAGTTTTCAAACTGTTGTTGAGCACCCGAAAATCTCCAAATCGACCACAAAATTTTCCGATTTTTCAGGGTTGAAAAATAACTTCCCATAGGAAGTTAATAGAGTGAATACGGTAACTGAACGTGGTTCTGAAAAAATGTCTCGCCCTCCAAATTGCCCTCTAAATTAAAATAAGGCTTGAACACAAAAATCCCCCTAAATCCAAGCTAAAATACAGGGTGTTTTTTTTAATTAAATTTGTTTGGGTCCGTTGAGTCTGTTCACTAAGACATATTCAACAAAACTTATGCTTTTATGAAAGCCCTAAATGTGCGATCGAAGACGCATTTTTTAGTTTTTACAAAAATTCCGATTTCGGTTGCGAGAAAATCGATTCAAAAGTTGTGTCATTTATTGACAAGTTTACTGCCATTTTCATTGATGAAATTTTAAGCCGATGAAATTTTCAATTCAATTTCTAGTATTGCAAAAAGTTTTAATATTATGTTGTAGCGCAGTTCAAGAGCTACAAACCCAATTTACAAAAAATTTCAATGTAACAATGCTTAGATATGGCTATTTAAAAAAAGGAAAGTGACTAAAACTCAAGTTTTCTTTATTTTTTCCAATTTCGCTCATTCTTTGAAAAATGCTTTTTTTAAAAGACCATATCTTGACAACCTTACATTCGAAAAAAAATTCTGGGAGATAGATTTTGTAGCATTGAATCTGTGCTACAACATGGAACTGTAAGGGAGGCAGATAGCAGAGAAATAAGAAACAGGCCTGGGGCGACCCGATAGCTCAAATGGTTATAGCGCCGACTTGCAAGGAGGATATCGTGGGATCGCACTTTTTCCCAGGCCTGTAAAAAAGCCGAACGCGGCCACTGGCGTACATTTACTGAACTAAGATATTTGAAGAGCGCTTCACCACCAATCGGAATTCAAATCAAATTGCTTGACAACATGTCAAAAAATGACACAACTTTTGAATCGATTTTTTCACAACCAAAATCAAAATTTTTGAAAAACTAAAAAATGCATCTTCAATCGCACATTCAGTACTTACAAACAAGAATAAGCTTTGTTAAATATGTCTTAGTGAACAGACTCAACAGACTCAACGGACTCAAACAATTTTCATTTAAAAAAAAGCACCCTGTATTTTAGCCTGGATTTAGGGGGATTTTTGTGTTCAAGCCTTATTTTAATTTACGAATATTTAAAGGTACAAATACAATGGAAGCCGTAATAGGCGCATATTGCCCCTTGTGCTGCCATATCGGGAATACAGATTTACAGTCGAGTCTGGATATGAAATACATTCTCGAGACCGGGCCAGGTGTATCTTGTATCAAGATGTATCTGGGTAAAGCTTTCCTTGCTGCAAAAAACTTTTCCCTGCTGCACTTTTTTGCTTCAAAAGGACTTTTCTTTGCTCCCAAAAGCCTTTTTTGCTGCTAATGTGGTCTGCTGCAAAAAGACTTCTTTTCGCTGCGAAAAGACTCTTCGTGCTGCAAAAAAAAATTTTTTGCTGCGAAAATACTTTTATTTTCTGCAAAAATACTTTTTCTGCTGCAAATATTTTTTTGCTTCACATGCTTTCTTCGCAACATTTTTCACTAGAATATCAATTACAAGGGACAATAGGCGCCTACCGCGCCTCTATTGTTTTTGAAATTTCAAGGAGAAAGGAATCCTGGTAAAATGGAAGTTTTCTGATAACAATGACATTCATAAAAGTAGTGAGTTGCCCCTCTTGGAACGCAAATTTTTCAACGTTCTTCTTTTTAAACGAAAGCTGACATCTTCAGGAACACGGTGTACTCAGCCGCAAAAGCGATTTTTTGACCTTCGAAGTCAAAAAAGCTCGAAAAGGGGGAGTTTCAACAATTAGTTTTCAACTGCAAGGAGTAAAAACTAAAATTTTTTTACAGCGAGGGCCTTCGAATGAGTACAAATTTTGCTAATAATACGTCACAGGAAAAAGGTATAACTGGTGCGACGGGACCACACAAAAGTGTGACGGATGATAAACCACCCCCACCCCCGTCTCAAGTACCATATAGAGATTATACATATTTTGCGGTAAATTCGTCCACCGTCAATGCATACAGAGTTAATTCGTACACCCGTCAATTCGTCCATACGTCAATTCGTATGCAGGTCAGTAAATCACACTTTCGAAACCTAGGTACCGTATTCTCTCTAATTATAGACCCTCTCTAATTACCGACCCCTCGAGGGGGGATCGAATAATTACAGACTCTTTCTAATTATGGACCCTTCTCGAGGGAGGGGGGGGGGTTGAAAAATCATAGACCCAGGTCTATAATTAGAGAGAATACCGTAGTTTTTCATTCTCCAGGGGTCCGGCTGGACAACTTGAGTACTGCCTGAAAATTTCGCGAAAAAACCGACTTTTTATATACATTAATGTACTCAAGGCACTTTTCTAGGCATAATATAGTTATTTCGGAGGGCTTCAAAACGGTGTAAAATTTGTACAATTAACACCTTGCCTTTTTGATTAGAAAAAAAAATTCAGTCATATTAGTTAGTTTGAATTAATCTCGGTTGGTCTTTTAGCGAAATTCAAAAAATATTTCTGTTTAAATAACTATATAGTGATATTGTATGTAAAATCGTACGGTGAATAGCCTATTCATAGAGTCTGTTAAAACCAAAATTACGATTATCCTCGCTGAAATCCTAAAACCTGGAATAGAACTACATTAGCAAGTGAATATCCACTTGGATGGCCTAAAAATGAAAAAGGTTGAAATTTAGAAAACAAACCATGCTATCATATGTAAAATCGTGTGGAAAATTAGGTTTGTTAAGACCGAAATTGCAATTTTTCCAACTGAAATCCCAAAACCTGGGGCGCTAGTGCGAGAGTGGACCTAATTTTTCGAATAATCTCGATTAAAAAATCTCAATTTGGCCTTATTTTGGGCATTTTTTGCTTGTGGCGTACCTGCAATTATCGGCGTATAGTTATCGACAAAAAAATCTTGTGCCCCCACCGTTTGATAGCATTTTTCAAGGGCTATCAGTTTCAATGAAAGTTGACCAATTACGTTTCATGTTGCTAGGGGCGCTAGCGCGAGAGTGGACCTTATTTTCGAGTTAGTTTAGTTAGCTATAGTTATCGAAGAAAAAATCATGAAAAATCGACGTTTTAGTAACGCTCGAAGAATTTTTAATTTTTGTGTAACAATTTTCCTATTTTAAAATCCCAGACAACCATAATGCGTGTGCTGGCATAAACTTACAAAAAAGGCTTTAGTCCGTGTAAAACAGCTTGAACCTAGGAGTAGCTATGAATCCGAAGCCTAGTTTTTCATATTAAACAACAACTCATGCGACAATAATTGGTTAATTATCTTAATAGCAATTAATACTTAACGACAAAATAATCTTCTGCTTTTTTTTGTTTAGAAGTTATAAATTATAAATGTAGAAGTCGTTGTAGTAATATAAACTCTCCCGTCATTATGTTCACATTTCTATATTTGCTATAAGAGTGAGCGCGGAATTTTTTTCGACTTTTTTATTTTCATGTAAGCATATAACAAAAAACAACAACATGGGAATGGAGGCGAAAAAATTTCACTTTCACTTGACTAGACAATAATTACGGATGCTAAGTTTGGAATTTCTCGTATAATATATCAGAAATTCTACAATTATCGGCGTATAGATATCGACAGTCTATTAACAGTTTACATCGATGGTTGTTAGTTAAAAAATGCTTAAACGTGTTAAATGTGCGTTCCGCTCGCACCCTAAAATAATAAAACTACTATTGTTGCAACAAAAATGCAAATCTTTCTTTACCTGATCTTAAATCGAGTGCCAATTTATTAGTCGGGACTGACCTAGGTGTATCTATTATTAGTCAGAACACTTCAGCCTTTTTTCTCATCTTAATCTCAAATTTTAATTGGTTCTTGCTAGAAAATTGTCAGTCAATCGACTTCAAAGTTTGTCCTTCTGATGTTTGTCTAGAACTTGGTGTGATTTCTGGCCGGAAAATGTAGACTTAGCAATACAAAAAAATTCCCACAAAAATTTACGATAAATGGTTAATTTTTAAAAATAATTTTCAAATCTAGGCATAGACACTTTTCTATAAACACAATTTTTTTGCCATTAATTGAATTGTGTAGGAAAATTACAGTATTTTTTGTGCGAAAATACTTTTTAACAACGTTAATTTGTGTGTATTAAAAAACTCCCACATTACTAAATATTGTTTTATATTTCGATATCTCATTCAAGTTCTCAAAATATTACTGAGAATTAGTTTGTATTAGAGTCCACTCTGGATCCAACTCATTATAATGTTTTCGATGCAACACTTCTTCATTTCGTTATTTAATTTAGAGCAAAAATTTTAATTTTTGCCTTATTTAAATTTGTGATGATTTATAAAAATATTTTTGAATTTTCGGTGTTTTAGAATTTTTTCGGTAAAAACTTTTGAAATGGAGCTGTATTTGTTTCGTCCAGATGAGCATAAAAAACTTTATGGTTGTGCTAATATTACAGTGGAAGATGTGTCATTAGATAAGCGACAACACTTTGTTAAAGGTATTATCACTATAGTGTTGAGTGCTGTTTACTATGTAAGTTCAAGATATTGGGTTGATCAAAATCTCTTACACACTAATTTTATTTCGTTTTGTAACTTCACAACAGTTTCAAAATTCGATCGTTCAATCAATAAGTTAATCCCGAAATTCCTTCGTCTAAAAGCTTGCTGTCTTCGAAAGTATTCATAATTGGATTTTATTCTTCACTTTTGTTTAAAAAGGAAAGGCAGCCAATGACAGATGTGCTTGAGCGAATTTTTTATTATTATTATACGAGCGTCGCGATTAAAAGTAACCGCAACAATATGATGTGTCCAGTAACTTACGAAAATTTCAATGTAGAATATTGAGATAAGGTCTTTTTTAAAACAACAGAAAATGGTAAAAATTCAGGTTTTATTTATTTTTATAAATTTTTATTGATTTTTCAAGATGACGATTCCCGACTACAACCTTGGGCTTCCTGGGGTTTTAAAACCTGCTGAGTACCATTACCCCAAAATTTGACTTCCTCGCTGGAGTGTAATGTCCATCAAAAGCACAATTTTCACAGCGACTCTTTGAAAAATGGGTATTTTTTCTTCAGGCTAGTGAGCAGTCAAACTGTTTAGGTCAGCATTTTCTTTTATACTCATAAGAAAGCCCTTTGTATGAGCTTTCTAATAGTATGTCTTTTGCATATACAGTCGACGCTCGATATAACGTCCCTCAAGGGACCAGTCAAAATGGGACGTCATAACGAGCGGACATTATACAGAGTGTCGTAACAAAGAGCGATACATTTGTAAGCGGGACGTTACATCGAGCGTTATGCATGAAATGAAAAAATGTATTCGAACATCAAGCAGTGGTCAACAAAAACACATTGGTGATCAGCAGGGTTATCCTCAGCCGACTGAGGTTGAACTCAGCCATAGGCGGCTAAGGCTGAAGGCCAAGATGAAAATTTGTGCCCGGCAGTCGGCTGAGGAAAAATTTCTGACCTCAGCCTAGAGTTGCTTAAATACCCGGGTATTTATTTTTCGGGTATTTGCCCGGGTAAATACCCGGCATATACCCGGTATTTATAAAAACACAAGGAGACTTGTGTTTGAGACTTAGTGATTTACATCGTGAAATGCTCAGAACATAATAGAACACAAGAAAAAATTTTTAAAAACGACAAGAAACAAAATTTCTACAAAAATTTAACAGGGAGGAACAAGGCATATTTTTGGTGGGTGTGCGCGAATGCGTATGGAGCCCAAATTTCTTTTAATATAAATACCCGAATTTTATATAGCCGGATACTTTTTCGGGTATTTACCGGTAAATACCCGGATATTCACCCATTCAGCAACCCTACCTCAACCGGGGCGTAATCGTTTCGCCAATGAAACTTTCGCCAATGCGATCTTTTCGCCAATGGCATCTTTTCGCCAATGAAATCAGATCGCCAATGCATCTTTTCGCCAATGGAATCTTTCCGCCAATAGAATCTTTTCGCCAATGGCATCTATCCGACAATAGTCTCTTTTCGCGTATAATCTTGATTTACGTGGCAAATAAGCGGTGAGAAGTGTAATTATGATTAAAATCTTCGAATGTTATATTTTTCTTCTACAGGGTTTCTAGAGTGAAAAAAATTCATCGCTAAGACGAAATTTTTCAGATGAATCGACAAAAGAAAACTTATACCTTCAATTTCAAATACCGGAAGGGGCTACTGTAATATACAACCCAACCCCCCCCCCCCCCCCAAAAGGCTACTGTAATATACCCCTCCACCCCAATAATTGACCTACTGTAATATACCCCTCCACCCCAATAATTGACCTACTGTCATATACGATATCGCACACCATCCGCCCCCCCCCCTAAAAACCATGATTTTTAGGAGTGTCTGAAAATCATTTTTATGCAATAATTTTGGCATGAAAGGACCAGAAAAGCAATGAAAAAGTATTACGGGCTGTCTTGAAATGGAATTGTAATGGTTCTGGACCCTTTTAAAAAACCGAGATTTTTTTTAGGAGGGGGTGGTTATATTTGGTTATATTACAGTAGCTTTTTTGGGAGGGGGGGGGGGTGGATTACATGACAGTAGGGTCTCCCGGGAATTCAAACTTTTGTTAAAGTGAATAATTTGTAACTAATGTTAAGGCTATTTTCAAATAGCGTATTTTTTTGCATAAATTTTTTGATTACATAGTTTTGCAGCTCTTTTTTGCTTTTTCGATCGGTACATAAAACTTATTCAATTTTTTTTGAGAAGTTACCGATAAGCTTCTAACACATTTAAGGTCATTTCAGAAGTTCACAAGCTTTATGAAAACTTGAAACTTTTTATTCTGAGCTTTTTTTCAGAAGGCAATAACTTAATACTCAAATTTCAATTTTCTTTTTTGTAAATATGCGTTTTAGCTCTTGATCTGCGCTACAGCATAAAACTTACAACTTTTAAAAATTTATGAAATTTTTCGACCATCAAATACTTTAACGAATATTCGAAATTTGCGCAATTTGATTTTGGCGCAATTCGCATTTACGTAATTTGAAGTTTGCGCAATCTGAATTTGCGCAATTCAAAATTGCGCAATCACTCGTTGCCCACAAAAAGTTTTTTCAACTTATGATTTTTTTACAAAAAACAATCAGTACTTTTAATAAAGTTCATCAGTTGCGTTCAAACTTTCACAAAAAATGTTAATAAAACTAAATTTGGAATAAAAAGAGCGGATTAAAAGTTAAAAGGCCAGTGTTAAGGGTTACACACTCTTTATCCTTCTTTAAATTAAAGGACTGGCTGTTTAGATAAAAGGATGAACTGACAAAAAGTTGAAATAAGACACACTAGGAAAAGATAAAAACTGAGCTCATTTTAACATTAACACATCTAATCTCTCAAAGCAACAACAACACCATTAAGATACTCTGTTTTTGTTAATCTGCGGGCAGCAATTCTGGAAAACCGCTGAACTTGAGTCTTGATCCTGGCATCCCGCTCAATTGCAGTGCTATGCCGTGATCTCCGTCCTCTGTTGGACAGCCAATCATTGTAGTCATTGTTGAAGTCGGAAGCGTATGCCATCCGCGATGATCTGTTCACTTAAAAGCGGCGTTTTCACAAGCTTTATTACGTATCCTAGTATAAGCTTGAAAAGGACCCGACTATGGCGGACCCCACGATCGTAGCAGTTATTTTTAAAATCTTGACTTTTCATGATCAAAAATCTTATATTTTTGAAATTTGTCTTATTTTCAAAATTTTCATTTGCGAAGCCAGAGCTAAATACTGACTGAAATCCTTTTTTTTTAATATAAAGAGCAACAGAAACTTTGTTAAAAAGGATTTTTCATTACACGTTCTTTGCTAAAAAAATTAGAACTTTACTTAAAAAGTTTGGTAAGATATATCATGAAATATTAAAAAGAAAGCAAAAAAGAAATTGAGCTCAAGCACGAAAATCTAACCAAATTCTTCGCTCAAATCTGCAATCTCCGATCAGGAATGAATTTAAATTTTATTTAAAGACCACCTCAGTATTACGTATTCTCACCCGAGTTTACCAAAAAAATAGGCTATTTTGTCGGTCAATGGATATCGGATCTGATAAAAACAAAACGAAAGAAGAATGAATGACAAGGTGTGGAGAAAACAGGGTGTAAAATGTAACAGACGAAACAGTTAAACCCAATGATTGCGGAAAAACTAAGACTTGATTGAGAGAAGTCAAGTAAATTCTCGTCAAGAAACTATTTGGATAGCGTGTTAATGATAGGTGGAGAGATCAAAATATTATTGAATCAACTATGCAAGGATAAATCAAAAGAGCACAAAAACATGTGTAAATGAATCTGAACAAAAATACTTTTGCCTATTAAACTTTTCCAGGGTTTCTTTTTCTTTCATCTGGACAGCCAGTAATTTTCTCTAAAAAATGACAAAGAGTGTGTAACTCTTAACACAGGCCTTTTAATTTTTTGTCCATTCTTTTTTATTCCAAATTTTTTAATTAACATTCATTGTTAGAAATAAAATGCAACTGATAATCTTTATTAAAAGCACTAATTGTTGTTTTCGTAGAAGAAACATATAAGATTCTAAGATTTAAATAATAATTACACTTTTCACCTGTTATTCGCCACAGAAATTAAGAGTGTACGCATAAAAAGAGTTATTGGCGGAAAGATTTCATTGGCGAAAAGATGCATTGGCGAACTGATTTCATTGGCGAAAAGATCCTATTGGCGAAAGGATGCCATTGGCGAAAAGACGCCATTGGCGAAAAGATGCAGTTGGCGAAATTATCTTATTGGCGAAAATTTCATTGGCGAAACGATTACGCCCCCCCTCAACCGGCTGGGGAAAATTTTCGTATTTAATTTTTGGCGTTTTTGTTGATTTTTAACTGTTTTTTTTGACAATTTTGGTTTCTTGTTTGCCGAAGCCTCCATAATCTGCTTCTCGAGCTCTAGAAGAATGATACGCCTCTTCTTTGTGAGAGTTTTCATAATCGATAATGTAAAAATAAAAATGGAAGCCCCAAAAACACCTTGTTTAAAAATAAACACAAAAACGAATCCGAAAACTGTTTTCGAACCAGAATTTCTTTTCTCGTAAGGCAAATTTACATTTAAATTAATTTTCATTTGAGACTCTACTAAAATTTATCGAAAATTGTTTAGGGACGTTATAACGAGCGGCACTATCGCAGTCGCGGCTGTCAGAATAGGACGTTATATCGAGAGAAACGTTATATCGAGCGTCGACTGTATACGAAAAAATTATGGTGTGTACAAACAAAAATAATCGAAAAAGACCGTTTTGAAAAATTCACAATTTTACTACAAGCATGGGAAATTTTCGCACAGAGACCATTCAGTTGTAACACAAACTCCAGATTCTGAATCAGCATGAAAAATGGCACCTAATGATCTTTAGGAAGTTACATAAAAAAGGCTTTTGGAATGTTAAGCATCAGTCGAAAACAACCACAAAGAGTGTCTTGAAAAACTAAATGACCTGCAAGCTTCAAATTTTGGTAATAGAAAAAAGTATTTTGGTACTATATTTAATTATTACCCTTAAAAAAGTTCTATGTTTGAATCTTTTTTGTCTTGAATAAAAATGAAAATTCAGAACCTGGAGTTTGTTTTACAACTGAATGGTTTCTGTGCCAAAATTTCTCCTGCTTTTAGTAAAATTTTAAATTTTTCAAAATGGTTCTTTTTGATTATTTTGAACTTTATACACCATAATTTTTCCGTCTAGGCTTACCATTAGAAAGCTCAGACAAAGGGGCGACGGTTAATTCGTCAGCGATAGATTGGTCAACAGTAAATTGATCAACGGTAAATTCGTCAACCGGTAAATTCGTTCAATTACCAGGCTTCATTATTATAACTCTATACATCTTTAACTTTTTTTTATTATGAGTCCCCAGCCGGACTTGAATATGTTCTGAAATGGTTTTTTAGAAGACCAAGAAGCCTCAGGGTCTTTAGTAAATCCACCTCGTACCTTTTCTAAGCAAGTAAGCGTCCATACCCAGAATCTAAAATTTTGGATTTAGTTGAAAGTAATTTGAAACTGTTGTATCCTCATTATTATAAGCACAGTTTGATAATACCTAACCAGCAATTTGCTAAAGTAGTTTTGCAGCCGAGAGTATACAAATGGTAGCACGTAGGTATTGATAGTGACAAAGTGGTACGCAGGTGGTAGCCCTTAGGCAGTGACTAGATGTCTAGGTGGCGGTACCATTATCGAGATATTCAGGTAGTACCAGATCACCCAGATCTTAGTATTCAGGTACCCAGATCTCCGTTTCCATGTAGTGGTACCTGGCTGGTAGTATATTAGACCATCTTTTGAATTGGACCAGGGTTCACCAGGGACCACCAGGGTACTGCTGCTTAGTACGGTTATCAAGGTATTAACACCTGAGTAACTACCAAGGTGGCTTTTTAAAGCATGGTGGAATATTAGTCGAGTTATGGTAAATACCCTGGTACTGGGGTTTTGGTATCTGCAATTGAAACCGAACAAAACGACGGCCCACCAAAAACGGCCCCACCAAACAAAACGACAATCAAATTACGTAAAAGATCCATTAATAGCTGTTATTTGATAATTTTTAGATTCTCTGCATTCCATGCATATCATCTATATATCGGCATAGAAACAATCCTTGCTACAAATTGCTTTTCTATATAAGCATAGTAGACTGCAGTATACTTTGGGTGATAGGATTTATGCATGGCTATTTCGCCATTACTGGGGCAGTTTTTTGTTCACACCCTACACTGATCTACATTCTTGGATGTTACCTTTGGGGTTTGTGTAGACTGCAGAAGCATTAGATTGTTCCGAAAGTATTTTAACTTTTCATTGCACAACTATCTCTTATTATTTTTGGTCGTGTTTTTTATTTTGTAGCTCAGACCTTCTTTTTCTTTCATAAAACAACAAATTTGTTCAACACCCACAAAGTTTATAGTTAAGTCACTGTCTCGATGGACAACATTTTCCTCGCACAAATTTTTTATTCTTTTTCGCAAAGAAACTGGCAGAATTCGAATCCGTATCATGGTTTTTACCGTAAAAAGGGGGAGAGTTCTTGATAGTGGAGTCTTATCGGATGAAATTTCTTACTTCCACCATAAATGTGTAAGTTTGAATTAGAAAAAAACTATTTCGAGTGATCTTGACTCCCAGCTAACAGCTAAAAAATTTCTCCTGTGAGCCAAAATGGGTAATCTTGCCTAATCCTCCATACTCACGGGATTTGGCGCTATCAGACCAAGAGGTACAGCAATGAGAATATTTCAATTAGAATATTTTCAAGTGATTTTATATTCGAATCTTTCTAATTTCGCTACGAGAAGAATTTTAAAAATGTGCAAAAGAGGGAAACGTTAATAATATGTACGGTGACTACTTTGTTAAATGAACTTAGTAAGTGATGAAAAAAGTTTATGAAAGAGTAAGAAGGCTCGAGCTACAAAATAAAAAAGAATTACCAAAAGTAATAAGAGCGAGTTGTGCAGTGTGAATTTAAAACTTACAAGGGATACCCTCCCAGGGTGTGATTATAAGGAGCTCATTGCGAGAATTTCTTTATTGCATATTCTTGTAATAGCAATAGTGCCTTGGATGTGATTTTTTTAAAAAGGTGGTGCAACAGTTAACCCTTTTCACCGGAATAAAATTTTGCGCGAAAATCAAAGTTTTTCTTGGCTGGAATGGTGACATTCATGGGTGAGAAGGTGTATTAATTATCGAAACAAGAAAACAAAATTGTGAATTACCGGTGATACGAGCATAAAAGATTTGTTGAATTTTTTTTATTCAATTTCATCCACAAGTTTTCATTTCATTTAGTGCTCAAAATGATCGCTAAAATTTATCAAACTTTCGGTAATATAAAAATATAAAAAATTATTCGGCAATAAGCAAAAGCAAGTCATGCTTCACCGTACTTCGTGGGCTGAGTCACGTAAAACTCTGTTACGTGACTTGCCTTTGCTGGTTTCTGAATATTTTGTTAAGGCTGTAACTGAATTACCACACCTAAAGTCTGAAATCCCACACCTTTTTAATTAATTCCCACACCTTTTTCAAATTCGCGCTAAACATACTGAATTCCCACACCTTTTTACTTAATTCCCACACCTTTTTTTTCTGAAATTGCTAATTTATGTTCGAAATTCTTTTCTGAGGTGTCCCACTATAGTAAATCGAGGTCGCTGAGCACGAATATGCCCTCAGAATTACATTTTTCCGACAAAACGCTCAATAACTCAACTTTATCAACAAAAGAGCGTGCTTGCATACGTTATCTTTGATTCCTTCTGGACATGTGCAGGATAGGTATCCCGGATAACAGTCAGACTTCTTCAACAGTAATTCTGAGGGCATATTCGTGCTCAGCGACCTCGATTTACTATTTTTTTTTACGATTTCGAACATAAATTAGCGATTTCAGAAAAAAGGTGTGGGAATTAAGTAAAAGGTGTGGGAATTCAGTATGTTTAGCGCGAATTTGAAAAAGGTGTGGGAATTAATTAAAAAGGTGTGGGATTTCAGACTTTAGGTGTGGGAATTCAATTTGATCCTTTTGTTAACAAACTAATAGATTTTTATAACCAAAATGTTTACTAGATTTAAGTACTAAATGAATAAAACTTAAAAATGAAAACTGTGTGAAGAAAACAAATTGAATAAAACTTTCAACAAAAACCATGGTTCCTTTATTAGCAATAATTCCTAACTTTTATTTGAGTGTTGCACCACTTTTGTGGTACAGTCGAACCTCCCAATAGTGTACACCTCTTTGAAAATAAGACGTACACTATTGGGGGTTTGGCTTTTTTTAGAGAAAAAATACATAGGCAAATGAAAAACGATCGGCAAAATCGGAATCCTTACGATATTTGCGGCCAGACTGTCAAAACAGAATCAGCAAAAAAATTAGAAAATTGAGATGAAAAAAGTGTCGGACCCTAGACGGGAACGAACTTTTGGGGTGTACACTATCGGAGGGTATACGACATAACACCGCGGCGACAAAACACCGCCTACGACAAAACACCGCGAGACAAAACACCGCGAGACAAAACACCGCGGCCCAAAACACCGCGGCCCAAAACACCGCCGCGACAAAACACCGCGGAAAAACACCGCCTACGACAAAACACCGCCACCACAGTTAACTGCCTATATAACAAATTCTTACATGCCCTACTTGATTATAACCATATTGGAATCGAGGAGTGATAACGTGGTAGCTGGTTTCGTTTCGTACTTGGAGTTTTGGTCGTCTACTAATGGCCGTGCTTTTATTTTGGCTGACCACTCCAAATTTTTAGAGATTGACTCAAAATTTTCTGCTTTTCTGGGGGTTAAAAAACCAGAACGGCTATTTTTTTAAGAAACGGCCTATGACTAAACGGTTCACGAACATATGATCAACACTCAACATATGGTCAACACTCTCGTTATACGTCACCATCGTCCCAATTAAGATTGGCTTGTTTTCGGCTAAAATTAAGATCGGGTAAGATTGGCTTATTTTCTATGTTTTGACACCTCCTCTAATCAATTAATAGACAAATACCGTATTCTCTCTAATAGAATCACACTCTCTATTTGAACCACACTCTCTAATAGAACCACACCCCTTAACACTCTCTCAAGCTTCGCCAATGGCAGTCTACCTCCAATGGATTGTGGAAGCCTGGGAGAAGCTCTCGAAGCAGCTCATCGTTGAGTAATTCAAATCGTGCGGAGTTTGCAATACCACCAATGGATGTGAGGACGACGCCATCCACTCCTTCAAGAAAGTTGGGCCGGTTCCGAGTGGTCGAGGCAAGGTGGAGAGAGAGAGAGAAGTTGGCTGAGCTAATACAAGAAATCGATCTCGAGGAAGTGCAAGAGATATTGTTTAATGATAGAGATTTTTTTGAGATTTTTTGAATTCTCGGGCACCACCTCCTATTAGCGTGGGCAAGCCCTTTTAAAGGAATTATTTGTTGCAAAACTGAGGTCACACAATAGAAATAACTATAATCAACACCGTATTTATTTCATAACACTTAACAAATCATCCACGGTGATACTTAGGACACAAGAGCTGAAGTAGTGCTGGACTCGCTGGGTGGGAGCTGGCGCTTGGTCTTGTAGTATCGAGACAGTCGATGAATTCGCGACTCCACCAAAATCAGACGGAACTTCGAGCCAATATCCTTGCGGTATTTCTAAACATAAATTATTAGTGTATCAGATATACAGAATTCAGCTAACCAACCTCCAAATGTTTGCGAATGCTGACGGCTTTCTTGATCAAGTGGTAGAGATTCTCTGGAATTTCAGGAGCCATTCCCTTGAAGGTTAAAGATCATATTAAAGAATTAACGACAATTAAATTTGAAAGAAATACCTTTGATTTCAAGATTTGCACAATCTTGTTACCAGTGACACGACGGACCTGAGCAACACCAGGAGAGTCACGAAGAATAACGCCGATCGAGAAGGACGAAGACCTTTACGGGCCAGCTTGACAATCTGCTCTTCCACATCAGTTCTCGCAAGCTTCAGCCAGGTCGGAACAGAACGGCGATAAGGCAGAGCAGAGCGCGAAATACCTTTACCGGGATTGTGCTGCAAAATAACAATTATTTATACCAGCAAAGTAGATGCATCTAGGGTTGACATACCATTCGCCCCATGATTGCTTTTTAAATATTCCTCGTTCGAAGAAAGAAGGAGCTAAAACATTTATAAACATAAACAGCAATATACCGTATTTCATCTAAAAAGCGCCCCGGGGCGCTTATTTTTTGGATGACCACCCAGGGGGGACGCTTATTAGAGGGGGGGGGCGCTCATTAAGGGGGAGGGCGCTTTTTAGAGGAAATACGGTAAGCAGGGAATGCCCCACATACAAAACTCCAGGTACGAAACAAAACCAGCTACCACGTTATCACTCCTCGATTCCAATATGGTTATAATCAAGTAGGGCATGTAAGAATTGGTTATACAGGCAGTTAACTGTGGCGGCGGTGTTTTGTCGTAGGCGGTGTTTTTCCCGCGGTGTTTTGTCGCGGCGGTGTTTTGGGCCGCGGTGTTTTGTCTCGCGGTGTTTTGTCTCGCGGTGTTTTGTCGTAGGCGGTGTTTTGTCGCCGCGGTGTTATGTCCCATCCCCTATCGGGAGGTTCGACTGTAGTATCGCCTCAATGGCCCAGTTTCACTATAAGTCATACATGCTCTACGGGAATATGCAAAAAAAATCTCGCGATAGATTCCTCAAAATCACATCCCAGGAAGGCCCCTTGCTGGTGAAAATATTTTACAAGTGACCTTATACAAACATCAAATTTAAGGTACTTGGATATGTGAAACTTCTGGTCAGCTTGCACTAGTCATCAATAGATGTGTTGCTATGATATCTCCTCATTTAGAAAAAAATATATTTGGAGGCAAGTTTTTTTTGACAAAATTAATTTTTACTCAGAAGTGTCGAGAAATCTTTATTTTATTGTTTTAACACGGGAAAGGCCGTGCGTATTCTTGTACAGAATTTCACGCTGATCAGGATGGTGAAGTTACTATATGGTACTTTGCTGCCAATGTGAATTGACTTAGTCACATTTTCGCCTATGCAACTCAAAAAGATTTGGAAAAATATGTATCTAAATAAATTTTATCTCGAGCAGAATTTCAAATTTGACAGTGAGTATGAGAACCGAAGGGCAGTTTCTCAAGTAAAGTGACCACGGTGTCAGAAATTTAGGCTTCATCAGCGAAATCAAAATTTTAGGTCAAGATGCTTTCTGAAATATACTTTTAAGCGTTTGCTTGACGCTCAGAAATACTTGGTTTGGATTACTTCATAGTAGTGTTGGGCGCAAGACAAGAATCTTGCAAGATTCTTGCGTTCTTGTTCTTGCAAATACCGCGATTCTTGTTCTTGTTTCTTGCTTGCACACTTTTAGAATTCTTGCAAGAATCTTGCAAGAATCTTGCAAGAAAAATAGCTTTAAAATAGCTTTAGATATACGAAAAATATCGAAAAAATTTTTTTTAATTGGCGCCAAAACATTTTTAAAGGACCATGCCCGTTGCCGACAATGAGAATTTCACATGTTTGAATGCGCGCGGACATTTTTTTACTCCGAAAATGCGCAAAATTACTTTTTGAATTCAGAATCAATTTATCATTATTTGGTCGTGTATTATTTTTGGCTTTGTTATTTTGCTGGTTCCTCTGATTGAAATTGTTTTCAGTTCTTTTTTTTTGCAGATTATCCTAAACTCGGACTTCTAAAGCGTTGAGCGTTAGAATCGGAATGCTGCAGCTGGATATCCAATCTTTCTGGCTCCTATCAAATAAACTCTATAAATTTTCTCTCGCCTTCGTTTGCTTTTTTTGTCGTTTTCAGGTGTGCGTTGAATCACTCAACTGTCAGTTAGACCCAAGTTGAACGCCGAGCAGCTCTTTTTTTTTAATAGTGCTTTGCCTGATATAAATTTCACTTATTGATTCGTTTTGTTTGCATGTTTGAGTGTTATGAATAAAGAATTTTGTGTAATTGTAGTGTTATAAAAATTTTCTTGCTTTCTTGCAAGAATCTTGCAAAAAAATTCTGCAAGATTCTTGTTCTTGCAAAAATGCTTTTCTTGTTCTTGTTTCTTGCTTGCACCTCAACTCCCAACACTACTTCATAGCACTATCTGGTACAGTTTACTCGCTATGTCGAATGGTTTCTTTCGTTAACTAAAAAAACGGCGGGTTGCAGTTTACAATCCCCCGCGGGAGTGGTCAGATGGAGAAGATAACTTCATATTCGTGTTTCTCGTCGCCGATTTCATAAAAATGCCGGCTGTTTTTTTTGGAGAAAAAAATGGGTAAAACGGAATTTTGCAGCTAATTCTCGTAATTTTGCAGCTAATTCTCGTAATTTTGCAGCTAATTTTTTTTGCAGCTAATTCTCGTAATTTTGCAGCTAATTCTCGTAATTTTGCAGCAAATCCTTGTAATCTTGCAGCAAATATGAGTGAAATTTGCGGGAATTCGAATTCCCTAGTCAAAAGATGACTTGGAGCCCCTGAAAGTTGGTTTTTTGGGGGTTTACTAAAGGGGGGGTAAACTTTTTGCGAAAATTCGATTGGGCGGATCAGAATTCCGGTCCGATCGGCTTAATCGCTCAGAATTCCGCCCTGAACTACTCAAAACCGTCATAAACCTGAAATTCTGAGCGATTAAGCCGATCGGACCGGAATTCTGATCCGCCCAATCGAATTTTTGCAAAAAGTTTACCCCCCCCCCTTTAGTAAACCCCCAAAAACCAACTTTCAGGGGCTTCTGACCACTCCGGGCTAGGATTCTGAGCGATCCAAGTCATCTTTTGACTAGGAAATTCGAATTCCCGCAAAATTCACTCATATTTGCTGCAAGATTACAAGGATTTGCTGCAAAATTACGAGAATTAGCTGCAAAATTACGAGAATTAGCTGCAAAAAAATTAGCTGCAAAATTACGAGAATTAGCTGCAAAATTCCGTTTTACCCAAAAAAATTTCGAATCACAGGGGCAGTGCTGGCATTTCAAAATTTCCGGCTCCGGATCTGGCTCCCAGCTCCGGGAGGCAAAATCTTACGCTCCAGATCTGGCTCCGGCTCGGAGCCGGAGCGGAGCCGGATCCAGAGCGGGAGCAGAGCGGCTCTGGCTTCGGGGCAAGAAAGTGTCAACGAAATAACGGATAGAATGAGCCATATAAACAAAAATATGACAATAAGTACAGTACAGGAACACAGTGATAACGAATACCGTATTTTCTCTAATAGAACGCCACTCTCTAATAGAAGGCCGCCTTCTAGGGCCAAAACTAGGGAAGTAAACCGTCTTTTATTGCATTTTTAACACAAATTCAAAAAAAAATTGGAGGTTTAAAAAACGCCATGGCGTTCTATTAGAGAGAATATGGTAGATTGGGAATAACAAACACACAATACCCTCACAAATCAATCAAATCTCCGGCCAGCGTCAGCAGCACTTTCTCGCGAATGCAGCCTTTTGAGTTTAGCTGGTGGAGGGTGGAGAATGGATGGAACAATAATAGGCGTAAACTAAGGGCATAACAAAATTAACATTAGGATTCCTGTCGCAAGACAAACATTTACTTGGGTTTAATTATATAGACCAGGGGTGGAACGGAATTCCGATTTCCGTCTTCCGATTTCCGATTTCCGGCACTTTTTCTCTTCCGTTTTCCGATTTCCGAAAAAATAAGTCGAATTTCGGAAATTTCGGAAGAGAATAGTTCACTTGAAAAATATTTTCGAAGTATTTTTGGCAGAAATGTCTTGCAAGGAAATGGAAGTTACAGCTTTGCGAGACCTTTGGTCCGCAAATATCTTAGTGCGCCACCTGGTTCTCAAGAAAGTGAGCGTCTCTTCTCAAATGCTGGATTCATTGTGGGCACTTGTTTACTTGGGGGCCCCTTTTTTGGTCAACTATGAATAGTGTTTAGACGTCTTCTAAGTAATTTTTATACGCTAAAAACGATAAAAAAGTTGTTTCTCAACATTTTCCGTACTAAAAAGTTAAGATTTCGAAAAAATTTTGGTTACCATAAGTTCACCGTGGTCCCTCAAGCTAAATACACTAAAAAGGGTACCTGATTATCACTAAAAATACCGAAAAGTTGGGATTCGAACAAAGTTTTGTTAGCTGGGGCCTACCGCATAAAGAAACTCTGGTATGCATATTTTTTTTATGCATCCAGAGTCACTTTCGAGTGATTTGTGTCTAAGGTATGTGGGTGTGCGCATCTCAACTCCAAGCCCCCCTGCGCCCCCTTCGGGGCGCAGGGGGCTTGGTTGGTTAGAGATGCGCGCACTCACTTACCTTAGACATGATTCCGAGCAAGACTCTTGATCAAAAATACATATAGAGACCTTTTTGCCTAGCTCCAGTGACCAAAACGCGATAGGATACCTTGAAACCCGATATTTTAGCTTGAGGGACCAAGGCAATCGGTCAACTTGTGGTAACAAAATTTTTTCGAAAACCTATTTTTCAGTGCGGGAATTGTTTGGAAACTACTTTTTGATCGGTTTTAGCATATAAAAGTTACTTAGAAGACGTCTTAACAGTATTCATAGTTGACCAAAAAAGGCCCCCCCCATCAAGTCAACAAGTTCCTCATTGTGAATGATCTCAGAAAAAGCGGATGCGGATGCATGTGTACAACATTAAATTTTGGCACTAGGAAATTTTTTGAATTTCTTCCGATTTCCGTCTTCCGATTTCCGATTTCCGGCAGTTTTTTTCTTCCGATTTCCGACTTCCGGTTTTGAGAATTTTCTATTTCCGGTTCCGACTTTTTTTGTCTTCCGTTCCAGCCCTGATATAGACAATCCATAAGTGAATGTTTTTTGTCACAAATTTTTTTTATTTGACAGTATATTTTATATCCAAATTTTTCGGGTAACTAAATAAAAAAAACTTGCTCCGAAATGGCTCGGGGATCCCAATTTTTGGATCTGGCTCCCGGCTCCGTCGATACAAACTTTCCGCTCCGGATCTGGCTCCGACTCAGAGCCGGAGCGGAGCGAGAGCGGAGCCGGAGCGGAGCAAATTGCCAGCACTGCACAGGGGGTATCATGGGTTTTTAGTCAAAATTTCAAAAATTTGATAAACAAGAAGATGTTGAACATAGTTTTGAATACTGGGTCCTACCACATAAATAAACTCTGGTATGCATGCTTTTTCATGCATCCAGAGTAACTTTCGAGTGATTTGTGTCTAAGGTATGTGGGTGTGCGCATCTCAACTCCAAGCCCCCAAGCCTCCTGCTCTGGCAGCTGAGCACCATATCGTAACTTTTTATAAAAAAATTCCAGCATCGTGTTTATCGTGAAATCCTGCACAAGAATATATCTTCAGCACTTACGGCTTTTCCAGTGTTAAGCAAAAAATGAGTTTGGGGGAGATAGGTGGTTTGATTTTGGTTAACTTGTAAGAGGGTGGGATAAAAAATGCCACGTTTCTTTATTAATCTATACGTGTTACAAAATTACACAAAGACATTTTTAAGTAAAATATTTTAGGCGCACGAATTTACCTTTGGTTCAGTGCCTCAATAGTTTGGGCTATCTATTTTGTGGTAAATGTCATCCCAGTATTGTTCTCAGGCATCTACTTTAGCTGGTTCATGAACCCATATATAGGTTACCGTGAGGATCCACAAAATATTGTTAGTTTTTCTTTTGGAATTACATGTTTATGAATGTATTGGGTTGGGAATAATTATTGTCTCGTTTTAAAAATGGTTTTTTTATGAACATGTTCTGATCATTTATTAAAACGATATTTGATAGCTCTTCTCCAGTCCTCTCCAACAAGCTATCATTTGTTCATTAATGATTGAAAACAAAGGGTTAAAAAAAAAGAGGTGTGAAAATAGTAGAGGTGTGCATTCGGCCTTGGGAGAGATTTCGGAATCGGGATTGAGGCTAAAAAATTCGGGATCGGGGATTACGTAAAAAAATTCGGGATCCGACCAAAATTTTGGGATTTTTCTAACTTTTGGTCTAACTTCCGAAAACCATATTGAAACAATTTTTATAAACCATGGGGTCCAATCTGTACTTATTGATAGGATTTGTCTTCGACCCCAAATTTTATTTTTTTAGAATTTTTAGTCAAAGTCTTATCTTCGGCCCCAAAAAAAATAAGCACTGGATAAAACCAAATATTTTTCGTACTTATTTTCAAAATTTTGAGATCAGAACCCTGATTAAACCCGAAAAATTCTAACTACAGTTACCGTAAATGTTCTAATAGTAAAATGAAAACGAAAAGCAAGATTTTGTGAAACTGCCATGTGAACGTTCAATTTGTCATTTTATTTAACTGTTTTGAAAAAACACAAAAAACTCTTACAATGCCATTACAAAAATAATTTTTTAATATATTGTTAGAGAAAAATTATTTTTTCAGTAAGCAATCAAATATTAAGGGTCAGTGCCCTTAACTGCAGATTACTTTATCGCTATTGCCAATGTTGACCAACGGCCGACATCCTGGGTTGTTGTATACGCAACACTTTTGGGTGTCTACACAGGCAACATCTAGTCTAAGCAGAGATTCAGGGCACTGGTTACCACCATCACCATTGCCACATTGAGCAACAGTCACTAGCAAGACCAATACCAAGCTGAACACAACCAACTTCATTGTTAAAGTTAAATATACTTTTAAGGTCGGTGTTTGGATGGAAGCAGTCGAGTATATATACTCTTTTTATGGTTCAAAAACTAAACCTGAGCACAATAATATTATTGCACTTTCCTGATGAAACAAGCTTAATTTGCATAACATTCGTGCCATCACAAAAATATTGCACATAGTACTCCATAAAAATATTTTTGTGATGCGATAATGCAAATTAAGCTTGTTTCTACAGGAAAATGCAGTAAATATTATTGCACTCAAGTTTAGTTTTGAACAATAAAGTTGCTTCCATCTAAATACCGACATCAAAAGTATATTAAACTTATTTTATTCAACAATGAAGTGGTTGTGTTCAGCTTAGTATTGGTCTTGCTAGTGACTGTTGCTCAATGTGGCCATGGTGGTGGTGGTAACCAGTGACCTGAATCTGAATCATGTTTAAAGAACCCTGTCTCTTCCTTATCATGGAAATTCGAAAGATTTGAATGCGCGCGGGACCACACACATTTTGTCAATAATAATGCCGAATTTTTTTTGTTCGCGCTGATTGTTTAGAAAATAAATTTGAAAATCTGTTCAAAACTTAGAACCGTTCACTAGTCGAGCCCAACGTCGCTTGACATTGACAGATCGCACAGCTTAACCGACTTTCACTGCTCCACAACTGCCACTGCCGTAAAGTGACTTATATCGAATAGAACATAACGTTTGAAATTGAAAATACAAACAAAAAATAATTCGGAAACATTATCGACAAAATGTATGTGGTCCCGCGCGAATTCAAACACTTGAAATTGCCATGATAAGGAAGAGACAGGGTTCTTTAAGGTAAGCGGGTGCGTAGACTCACTTACCTTAAACATGATTCCGAGCAAGACTCTAGATAAAAATTTATAGAGACTCTTTTGCTCAGCTCCAGTGACCAAAACAAGGTAAACACCACCAAGTAAGGCATCTAAGTACCCTACAGAACGGCCAAAAAATCGATTTTTGAGAGCTAAACGTTGTTGCGGCGTTAAGCAATTGACCGAACTTTTGAACAGTTTTAAATATGTCGCAGATTCCTTTTTTAAGCTCTACTTTAAAGCTAAAACTCAATGTTTTGATATAAAGTTGTAGAAGCTAACAAATTGCTACGAAAGAGAAGACTATCCTCTACAATGGTTTAGAATACTATGGTATAGAATCCATTTGTAATTTCTACGCTATTTTTTTAACATATACCGTATTCGCTCTAATAATCCCACAGCTCTAATAAACCCACAGTCTCTAATAATCCCACATCCAGAGGTTGATTGGAATATATCCCACACTCTCTAATAAACCCACAGTCTCTAATAATCGCACAGTAGGAAAATTCGAGCTCGAAATCTGAATTTTTGCATTCTGTATTTGAGTAGTAACGTAAAAAGTGGGAACCTTCCTGCTAGGCTACGCGTGTAGAAGTTATAGACATAGTCATAATTCAACCCATATGTAAGACCGTTTAAAGTATGGAAATTAATTGTGCTTTGTTTGTGTAGGTTAAAATCCTAATTGTGATAACGTCGAAACGAGTACTCTTGCCTTTTTCAACCTCAACATTCAGCCCTCTACTAGATGTCTAGAGCTCATGCAGAAAGTTCAGATGATAGGATCGACAGTCCAACTCGGAAGAATAGAAAGTACAGTGCGGAATTCAAGCTCAAGGTGATCCAGTCGGCTCGTGGGGGATCAAAGAACTCAGCCAGCAAGCACTACGGAATCAGTCGCAGGCTCGTCTATGACTGGATGGACAAGGAAGAGGAGATTCGTGAGCAAGTGTGAGGCCCAAGAAACTTTCAAGTATTTGCATTATCCTTATCCTTTTAGGTCAAGTTCCAACCATGCGAAGCGTCTACCAGGTGGAGGAAGATCTGTGAAGAATGAGGGCTCCTTCGATGGAAGTGTACTTGGACTGGATCGTGCGCGCTTGGGATGCTCTACCAAAAAATCAAGTCGTCAATCCCTTCAAGGGTTAGTTCATTTTAGCCTCACATCCAAGCTGATCATAACCACAATCTCAATTTTTCAGTATGCGGTCTGACTGATGCTGGCGATGGAAGTGAAGACGACTTTATGCTTCAAGACGCATGGCCCCATGCCGGAAGGTTTGGAGATGCTGAAGGAAGCAAGAGCCATGGAAACTGCGGCGGAGGTTTAAGAAGAAGAGGATGTGGAAGAAGATCTTGCTAATGGCTACCTGAGCGCGGAGGATGAAGTTATTGAGGAGGAAATTTTGTTTGAGTTGTGATGGGCTCTTTTGGGAAAAATAAAGAATCTTTGGTCTGATTTGTTTGTTTGATTTATGATTTCAAGGACCAGGTGGTGATCGAACAATAATCCCACACTCTCTAATAAACCCACACTCTCTAATAATCCCACACCTTTGGGGGTGATTGAGATATAATCCCACAGTGGGATTATTAGAGAGAATACGGTAATTATTTCATATTGGGACAAATATTTTCGAACTACAAACCGCCATGACTTATGTTACAACCCAATAGTATTCGGCATGTGTGAGTGTGTCCTACTTATTTTATAAATCGGATTTTAACTAGCTTTTTTTTCAACAAAGTCTAAAAAATCTCTCTGTTACGTTGTCTATCCTTCAAAAAAATATTGTTTCGATATCATGCTTCGTTGAGTTAAAGAATCGATTTGAAGCTAGGCAATAACCAAAATTCGGGTGAAAACTCCGAATTTTACACTAATTATGTAAACAATTTGTAATTTTCTACGCGATTTTTTAAAAAGCGGGCTATGGTATAGAATCCCCTCAGCCAGCGCAAAATTCACTTTTGCTCAAAGAAAAAACCGTGAATTCTTGATTCTTATGATTTGTATGGGTGAGTTCGACAATTTCCTTACCTTAGACATGATTCCGAGTAAGACACTTGATCATAAAATGCATTTAGAGAATCTTTTTGCCTAGCTCCAGTAACCAAAACGGGGTAGAATATTGGCATACCCCCAGCACTCAGTCATTTGAAAATTATTTTTTTATATCTTTTTTCATATTTCGTCTTTGATTCAGAGAGCAAAAAAGACGTTTTTTATTTTTTTTTGCATGATTCATTACCTTAGAAGTGGTTTTGGTCTAATTCCAGAAGAGGGTTAGCAGGGTAGAGGACAGCCAGAAGGAGGGTAGCGAGAAGGAGGGTAGCCAGGGGGGGGGCATTCGCTAGTAACGCCAAGATTTGAATATTAAAAGGGGAGGAAACACTGTATACGCATCGTCTGGGATCGTAGGTTCAAAGCCCCTGGGTATATACCTTATTTATTTTTTCTTAACTTCACTGACTATTAGGACCAAAAACTATCGAGCAATAGATGGAATTATTTTTAGTACTGCTTTATTTTCAGCAAATGCCCTAATTTTGGATTTCATGCAAAATTATCATCAAAATAAAGTATGGCATGCATTTGACATCGTTAAATGTTTTTTTAATTTTAGCTCTAACTACATATTGCATTTACTATGTTTGATAGCTCAAACAAAAGCCTGGAATCTTAGAATCTAGAACCGAGAATCTTTTTCGGATATGAAACGTGTGACTTGTAGCGAAGAATCAGAAAATCTAAAAACAAACCAGCCAAGGGAAAAGCTTTTCGCAAATTAGAATATTTTGGCCTATAAATAAGCTCCACTAGGTGTGACACAATTTGCTGATAATTTTGTCGGATAGCCAAGAGCCTGAGGATTATTTTGACACCAAACTTGTAAATAAAAAGAGATGAAAACAGGGTGTGCAGCCAGTGGTAGTCAAACCTGTGACTTAGGCAATGCGTATGTTCAGTTTCCTCCTCCTTTCAAAATACTTTAAACAATAAAAACTTAGCAAAAAATGATTAGAACATGTTTATGAAAAACTATTTTAAAAAAGACCCTGATAATTATTCTCCAACCCAATATTTAGTATGTGAACAACCTTCACCTTTACTGGGATGGAAGTATATCTGTTGGTCTTCCTGCACTTTACATTTTGTTTTCCTTACTTTTCTTTGCCAAAATTCTCATGGAATGAAAGGTAGTCAGCAGGTTTCGAGGCAGCAAAAATTAGTGAGTCTTTAAAAAAAATTAAAAAAAAAGTACAAATTGTTTTAAGATGCTCCTTCAAGTGTTTATTATAAGTATGCTCACTTGTGTGACCACATCGACTTATGTGTCCATGATGTATTTGTTCCTAACGAATTCCTCATACATTTTGGCCAATTCTGCTTTTTTTCATATACACGGTAATTGATAAAAAAATATATTATATATAATATATATATATATATTATATATAATATATATAATTAATATTTATATATATATATATATATATATATATTATAATATATATAATATATATATATATATATATATATATATATATATATATATATATATATATATATATATATATATTAATATATATATATAATATATATATATATATATATATATATATATAAATATATATATATATATATATATAATATATATATATATATAAATAATATTATATATATAAATATATATATTATACAGTCGACTCTCTACATAACGACTCTCTATATAACGTCCCTCTCCTCATAACGTCCAGTAAAACTCGTTTGGTTGGTCTAAACTAAATGCTTCAACAACTGCCTCTCTATATAGCGACTCTCTACATAACGTCCCTCTCTACATAACGTCCCAATTTGGCTGGACACTGCTTCGAAGACGCCTCTCCATATAACTTTTTTCGAAAAAAATTCCGCCATCAAACGTCAAAACCATTCTCAGGGCAGGGTCGAAATCCGCCGCCAGTCAATACACAGAAGCAATTGAAGCTTTGAAATTCTCTAGCGATACGCCGACGAAAATGCCATTGTTGCAGTTCAGCTTCTGTGCGATAAAGTGGATGATGTGCTTGCCAAAGAACGCATAAAGGAACTAAAGCAGAATAGTATTTTAACTTATTTCATGCCCATCCCATAATTGTTTGTTTGGGTGCTATTTATTGTTGAAATCAACAGTTTTTTTTTTGAAAATCTCTACATAACGTCTGGTGAGTGATATATAGGCGAGTGCCTCTCTACATAACGACTCTCTATATAAACGTCCTCTCCTCATAACGTCCTGCTTTGGCCGGTCCCTTGAAAGACGTTATGTAGAGAGTCGACTGGTATATATATATATTATATATATATATACGTTATATGGAGAGGCGTCTTCGAAGCAGTGTCCAGCCAAATTGGGACGTATGTAGAGAGGGACGTTATGTAGAGAGTCGCTATATAGAGAGGCAGTTGTTCGAGCATTTAGTTTTAGACCAACCAAACGAGTTTTACTGGGACGTTATGAGGAGAGGGAGTATATAGAGAGTCGTTATGTAGAGAGTCGACTGTATATTATATATATTATATATATATATATATATATATATATATATATAATATATATATATATTATATATATATATATATATATATAATATATATATATATTATATATAATATATATATATATATATATATATATAATATATATATATATATATATATATAATATATATATATATATATATATATATATATATATATATATATATATATATATATATATATATATATATATATATATATATATATATATATATATATATATATATATATTATATATATATATAATATAAGATATATATATATATTATATAATATATATATATATATTCTTTTTTTTATCAATTACCGTGTATATGAAAAAAGCAGAATTGGCCAAAATGTATGAGGAATTCGTTAGGAACAAAATACATCATGGACAATAAGTCGATGTGTCAACACAAGTGAGCATACTATAATAAAACACTTTGAAGGAGCATCTTAAAACAATTTGTACTTTTTTTTAAATTTTTTTTAAAGACTCACTAATTTTTGCTGCCTCGAACCTATATATATATATATATATTATTTTGTATATTTTATATATATATATTTTTTTGATTTTTTTTAAGTGCCCATGGGTATGTTCATTTAATACCCTTGCTGAGGCGTTAATACCCCTGCTATCTGTTAAAAAAATTAAGGTCTTCGTAAAAAACTTAGGGAATTCAGTCGAACCTCGATATAAGGTCACCCCCAAAAGTTCGTTCCCATCCAGATCCGATACTTTTTTGAACCCAAATTTTGAATATTTTTGCCAGTTCTGTTTTAAACAGTCTGGTCCAAATATTGCAAAAGGTTCCGATTAGGCCAATTGCTTTTCAAAAACCTAACATTCTCGCTGTGAAAAAGCAATATTCTAAATAAGGGTACGCCTTTGAAAATAGGGGGGGGGCCAGGTACAGGATGGTCCAACTTACCATCTTATATGCCATAACTTTTTAAATTTTTCAATATTTTGGCAAGATCTTTTTTACTCGAAAGAAGACAGCCTGCCATTTTGTTCGACACTAAATTTTCCTTTTAACACTTTATACGGCACAACAGCCAAAGTCCAGCAAAGAAAAACAATTTTTTTAAAAATTTGATGACAAATTGCAAATTTCATGTTTCATTTAATATTACAAATTATTTCTCAGCACTTCTTCCTTGCACATAGATGAACCTCTGAAACTGTTATGACAGGCGTTGATTTGATGGTTGAGCATATCCCACGGCAAGTTGTTAAAAGCCTCTTCGATCCTCATCTTTAATTCTTCAAGATCGCCCTGTTAAGTCCGATAAACTAGTGTTTTAATATGTCACCGGAAAAATGAATAGCGAACTAGCAAAATGAAAAAATTGAGGTATCAAATAAGGTATCAAATAAAATGACAGGCTGTCCTCTTTCAAATAAAAAATCTCGCCGAAATATAGTAAACAATTGGGTGGTGGTAACCCGAGGGCTACCAGTAACCAAGAGGAGTGAAGACTCAATAGACTGGGTATCTTTATTGGTATACCATGGAGTACAGGAATTGGGAATACAATCTGGAGGATTAACAATAAGAGAATTATACACTGGAGCTTTGTCTTCGGTCACTTCAGCTGGAACCATTCTTGGCGAGCAACCAAATTCAACTTCGGCTGAGGAGACCAACGGCTGAGACGAAAGCTGGATTGTTTCCCATGCATCGAGGCAGGCACCAAAGACACCACAGCTGGAGCTTGAACATCCTCTTCGTATTGCAAGTGGGAGCGCGGACTGGAGGCGGAGAACGAAACCATGCGGAGGGAATCCCGATGCGCTATTTCTGACATTTCGGAAGATCCAGGCAGAGTTGATCCATCATGCAAATCTGGAAATAAAGAGGGCGCCTCAAGGGAGGACACCTTAAGTACTGGAGCATATAAATCTGGAACGTCCTTTATCACTGGACTAGAGAAATCTATAAGGCAGAGATCTCCATAGTACGAGCTATGTGTCTTTGCAACTGGACTCTCTTTAACTGGACTAGACTGGATAGAAATAGAATCAATAGAGGCTTGCATTTGGGCAGAAACCTTAACCACATCATCGTGGGACTGGATCAGACAGAGTTCATGAGACCTGCATCAAACTGGAAAAGAGCGTCTTATGATCAGGAGTGATCTCGACTGATTGCGCAAAACTGGATTTAATATAATCTTTACTAACCTTAAGCTACGTTCACATAACCCAAAATCTCACACCCACACGCACCCACACTCGCACCCAGACCCACACTCGTGTTCACAATAAGGTTTGAAAATCCCGCACCCGCACTCACACCCACACCCACACTCACACCCTGTTCACAATGAGATTTGAAATCCAACGCTCACCGAACCTAGTAATCGTCGATTGTCTTGTGATCTAGACAACTTATCTTCAAATTCCTGCTTCTGTTTTGTTATTATATATATTTGTTCTCCTTTTTACCACGTTTATCCATAACTATTTATCTATGAACATCATATACATAATTTATCCGTCCATAATCTGTCAATGTATAATTTCAGGTATTTTGACATCTCCATCGTCATTCAAGCAATATGGCTAGTCGGAAAAGGAAGAATGTGAGCGGCGACGATCTCAAAGCAGAGCACAATTGGAAAGCAAGCTAATCGGTATCGTCTTCCTCTATCCAATTCTGTGGACATGGGCCATTCGGAGTACAAGAAGCAAGTATTGAATGGAGCCGTCTGGGAAAAAATCGGGAAGGAGCTTGGGAAAAGTAGGTTTTTATCATAACATAGCGTCGTTATTTTTTCTCTCTTTCGCAGGCAAGGATGACCATTCGTCTACATCTTGCTCCGAAGTATTTAAAACTCCATCAACAGCCGAAGAATGGAATAGAATTACTACAAAGTTCTGGGAAAGTGGAATTCTCCAAATACAATTTGGGCCAAGGTTAAGAACAGCACCCCACTCGAGTAAAGAACAAGCACCCAAAAAATCAATAGGGGCGACCAAGGCAAAAAAAAAGATGCCTTGGTCCCCCTGTTGATTGTTTTTATTTTTTAAAATTTTTTGCCTTGGTCCCCCCTATTGATTTTTTTGGGTGCTTGTTCGTTACCTGTGCCTACAATTTGCAGGCTAATTTCACGGGTTTTCAATGCAGTTGTGATAAAACAAGTTAAACAAAAGCGCGATTGATGGCAAACACATTCTGCTGAAGGCTCCAACAAATACTGGCTCCTTGCATTACAATTACAAAGGTGGTTTTTCGACTGTGCTTCTTGCAATTTGTGATGCCGACTACAAGTGCGTGTATGCAGATGTAGGAAATTATGGCAAGGACAGTGACGGTGGTAAGCTCTCTTCTTCTAGCGACTTCTTTTCTCTGACTTTCAATCTTTCCGACTTTTCAGGAATCTTCGGCAGATGCTCTTTCAAAGAGGCTCTTGATCGCAAGGTCCTTATCTGCCAGAAGCGAAAAATCTTCCTGGAACTGATGTTTTACACCTCTTTTCATTGTCGGAGATGCAGCGTTCCTTTGAGAGACAACATTATGCGACCATTTCCTGGAGACGAGTTGGACTACGCAGGATGCTGCTATTGGGACCAATGAAATATGAAAAATGTGAGAACATTTTTGAAATTTGTTTATGTACCGTTGTTAGTGCTTTGACCGCTGTTACTGTTACATGTTTTTGTTGATCAATAAATCATTTTGGGACGTGTTATCTAATATTAGGCTGTTTTGGTGTGATTTGGGGTAGTTTCTGCAAATTTTAAGAAGATTTGACCTGGGAACGACCTGTGTACCACCATGAAGATACCATGAAGTGTACCATGAAGATACCACCATGAAGATAACCACTGCCAAGATACCACCACCCTGGTACAAGCACCAAGGTACCAAGGTACTACTACAGTCGAACCTGGATACAACACTAACCCGATATGGGTTCTGTAAAGAGAAAATGTTTTTAGAGGTTGGTGAACTATTGGGGAGTGGCGAATTAATAGTGGTTACAAGAATCGCCGCCTACCTACCGCGATCCCCCCCCCCCCACGTCTAAATCACCCCCACGTGGGTACACTACCAAGGTGAAGCCACTACTTGGGTACCACCACCTGGAAACCGTCACCTGGGTACCACCCACTGAGTACAACTACCCAGGTAACACTTTGTGGGTACCATCACAAAGGTACCACCAACTTGGTACCAGCACTAAGATAGCACCACCCAGGTACCACCATCAAAGCACCACCACAAAGGTACCTCCACTAAGATACTGCCACCAAGGTAACTCAACCTGTGCACCACTAACATACTACCAAATACTACAATAACGACGTACTAATATTACCAAGGTATCACCGCATCACCTTGCGCATCACCTGGGTACCACAACTTGGTTAACATAAACTGAGTACAAGCCAATGAGTACTATTAACTGTGTGCTGAAACATAGATACTGCCGTACTGTACTGAAAAATACAGAACTGAACACTTGGTAATCTAACGTTGTATTTGTTGCCGGACAAAATTGTGATAATATAGTTCGAGGTAGACAATCGGAGTAATTCGATGTAATTGAGCTACACCGAGAAAATGTACCCAAAATATATATATGAGCTACAAAACAACAACAAAAACAAGTCTGAAATAAAACCTTGGGTTGAAGCAAATGGTTTGAAGGAGTAAAATAAGGCCCATTAAAAAACAGGGTGTGAGATTTACAACTAGTGTGAGATTTGCCCACACCCGCACCCACACCCGCTCCCACACCCACACTCATCATTGTGAACAGGGTGTGAGTGCGGGTGTGGGTCTGAGTGTGAGTGCGGGATTTTCAAACGCAATTGTGAACACGAGTGCGGGTGCGGGTGTGGGTCTGAGTGTGGGTGCGGGATTTTGAGTGTTCACAATAGAGAGTGTGGGTGTGGGTGCGAGATTTTGTTTTATTGTGAACGTGCCTTTATTGGCAGACATCATCAATAGAGCAGCTAACAAAATCAAGATCCACAAAATAGAATAATAACTTTGCAACTAGACCCGTTCTATCGACTAAATCTGGACAAGACAAATCTGGATTTGTATCAACTTATTGAAATCTGGGACAATTAAAGGCTGCAATAGGTTTCCTGGGGAAACCTATTGTCTTGACTGTAAATGTCGTTCGATTGAACGCAACAATCCTTACAATATTAAAAATTTCTTTCTTTCTCCGGGGAACCGGGGAAAAATTTGGACCATCCTGTATAAACTTTTTTATAAATTTTTTTCGCCATCATGTTCAGTGGGAAATTTTTCAACTGATACCTGCAATTACTAAGCATGAGTAGCAGAGTTTTGATTATCCTTTTCGTGTTTTTCTAGAATTTCATGTCTCAAATAAAGATTGTGCACATCAAAATCAATTAATTATTTATTTAGCTCATAACTCACCAAACAACCAAATATACATACACTAAAAACGCTTACATAAATCGCATTGAAGTGAAATTAAGAAAAATGAACATCGAACTCATTATGCAGTCAAAAATTAACTATCTAAAACACAAGAAAAATACTTAGAAATTTGTTATGGATATTTAAATGACAAGTTTTCAGAATTTGCTAAACTAAAAGTACAACAATTACTCCGCTTTGGGCTCTTCATTGAGCTGGGGACACAGACTTGAAGTGGGCGAGGGGGCGTTTGATGTGGAGAAAAAGGCTTTTGGATTGCTCAATCTCCTCAGCCTGTTGATGATCTGCTGACTGCTATTGCAGCCGTTGTTGAAAGAGGCAGAAGAGACTGATAAGGACAGATTAGAGCTGGGTGACGAGCCATTGGTCAGAACTGAAACGGAACTGGTGGACGCAAAAGAAGAGGCCCGCTTTTCGCCGATACTTGACATTGGACGTTGGCCATGGGGATGGTTGCTGGGGTGGTGATGTTGAAGACGGTAGTCGGCGGCTGCCTGAAGTAATAAGAGAAATCAGTAAGCTTTTCACATTTTTATTGGTAAATTTGATGATAGAAAATGAGCAAAACAGTGGTAAAAATCAACAACAAACTTATACGAGTTGATTTTTCAATAGAATCGCCAAACACTTAGTAATCATTTATTTTCGGAAATTTGTTAATACTGTAGTTCTTTTTTTTATCAATTCACGGTCTTAAAAGCAACGAAATTTATTTTCTCTAAAAAGCCGGCCCACTCGACTTTAAGGACGTACCGTATATTCTCTATGAACCCCCACACTCTAATGATCCCCCACCCCACGGACCTCAGATATCAGTTTAGAGCAAACATTTCACAGATCTGTTTTTTTCGTTTTCTTAATAAGCATGAGCTGTCCTGATTCCACTTTCCACATATTAGTCGACTGCCCAAAAATCTCAAAATCGACCTCAAACTTTTCCGATTTTTTAAGGGTTGAAAAACAATTCTCCATGGAGGATTAATAGAGAATATACGGTATATCTAAGTCCCGAGTAAATATTTTGCAAAGATGTTAATTGCAATTTCTTATTCTTCACTCCCGTAAATCCTGCCATTTTCAACTTTTTAGATTTTGGTTCAGAATTTGAAAATGAAAATTGAAAATTTCGCTGAAAATTTCGAGATTGAACTCAAAATTTTTTGATTTTCGGTCCAAAAGATAAAGCTGGCCTCTTTATTATATTATAACGATATTTTAGAGTCCAAAAGCATACAAAAAGGACCACGAAAAAATGAAAAAGCTGGCTGTTTTAAAATATTTTGTTTATGAACTGCGTTACCTGTATGACTTGAGCCTTTGCCTATAGTTGTTAGCTCGCACATGATCGTTGAGCACTTGCTGCACGTAGGATGAGGGGAACCATCCGCCTTTAGAATTCTTGATGTTTTCGCCGTAGAACCATCCTAAATTTATCAAATCACTTAACATTTTATTCCCGATCAATTTTTTAAAGTTATTTGTTTTTAAAATAACTTGTGGGAAAACTCGACTTTTTGAGCAAACATAAAAAATAGCTAACCATCAGGCATTTTCCTGAGAATGTTGATCAAATCCCCATTTTCCAGATCCAATTCATCTTCTTGTACAGCTTCATAGTTGTGCACAGCAATGGCTTGCGGGCAATCCCATTCTGCATATATCTTCTCATCTGGGTTAGCACAACTGGGGGGTCTCATGGCTGACAACCATCTTTCCCTGTCTGACTCAGACTCTGCGTTTAGCAACAGTTCCACCTGTTTGCCTCTAGCATTTTGCATGAGGATGCAGAAGAATAAATGAGGTTTTCCTGGAAGGGCTGATACTGCACCAACTGGCACTTTGTGACTGTGCGGCTCGACTGGCTCGATGACAATAAATCTTCTTTGAGCATAGTCTTTGCAGACAAAAGTGCCATTTCTAAAAATTTAAATTAAATTATTTCAAGAGTCAAGGTAGAAAGATGGTATGCACAGGTAATCACGGTTGAATTTCACTTAACTCTCAAATTTTACTGATGCTTTTTATGCGATGCTTTTAAAAATCCAAAATAAAAACTATGATATATAAAAAACAGCTAAAAATCTGATCTATGAAATGTATTAAATATGTTTAAAAAAAGAAATGATAAAGAGCGAATGATCTAGTGCTACGCTAAATGGTTAATGTATGATACTCCTAGAAAATACTTTTAGCGAAATCGGTTTTTCGTTTAGGTGAATTTTTCAGTTGTCGAATTTTTTATATTTTGTCAAATTCGACTATGATTTGTCTGGGTCAGTAAAATCTCAATTTAACTTACACTTTTTTCTTCGCAATCACCAACAAATCGCTGAACAAGAAGAGGTAGATGCCTCGTGCTCTTTGTTTCGACTGCAGCATATTGAGTTTTGCTAAAAAACCAACATTTTAAAATCTAGCTCTGCTCTGAAAAAGCAGTAACCTTTAGATCTTCTCTCCAAAAGCTGAGTAATAGTACCACTTTTGACTACATATCTACCAGATGACACCAGTGGAATTCTTCTATAAACACATTTTTAGTCTTAATACTGATTTTAAATCCCCGAAATTTGTCCTACTTTAAATCTGGAGATTTGTATATCATTCTGCGTTCAATTTCCAACAATTGTTCTGTTCTCTCCATACGTCTAGCTCCCTCATTGCAGTTCCGCACCACCTGATTGGCCAGGATCAAGGCTCTAGCGGCGAGTGTGTGTTGATGAGCGGTCGGATCCACCCGTTCAACCCTGTCCAGAATAGCATAGACCAGTAAAGGGTAGCGAGTGATCCTCTGCATAGGCAACATTAGGAAAGAACGCATGTCCAAGCCTTGGCATTGCCTGTCGGATTCTATCTTTTGCACACATGTGACGAATTGAGAGTTCACAGCTCTGAATTATGAATTTAGTGTGAATTTTGTGGTGTGACTTTGAGTAAGTAGATAAATTAAAATGCGTAAATAAGTTACAGTGCGTAAAGTAAAACTTTGTTTTAGAAATTTGCACTTTTTGCCCAGCTTTCCTAAGATCTAAAAAGTCGCAAACAAAATTTTGCATTTTATAACTTTTACTAATTTACTTTCACTAATTTAAGCAAATATCTGTCAAATCTTCGACAAAAGTTATAAAAAGCTTACTTTAAGCGCTTGAGAGTCCTATCTTGGTAAACTTGATTGGAGCAATACTTGACGTAGGAATCAAAATACTTTTCAAAGTGTTCACAGAGAATATCGCAGACATCTGACAGCACTAGACACTCTTTCAGTCTACTCTCCAGATCACACAGCAGTCTTTCACTGGCATCTCTGATGGCCTGAATGTTGCTGAACAAGTGTTTCTTCTCAGCATTTGTGATCACAGAAGCTGCAGACTTAGACCCCATTAGTTCTGGAGCAGCCATAAAACTGGTGATGAGTATGTTGATGGACCGCAGGTAGCTGGCTTCACTCGTAATAACTTCGAAGAAGGCCTCCTGCAACTTTTTGGTGTGGTCGTCCAGGGTCTCCAGCAGTCCAGCTGATTTGACTTCAGCCAACTCGCACCAAAGTGACCTCTGACTACCACACATAGATCCAGCTGTTAGGCGTTCTCGCCTCATGGAAGTGTTGGAAGAAGCAATGTGTGAGACAGCGTCAGCTCCACGACCAGAGTCTGTGGATGCTGAGGAGGATTGTCGCCGGATCTTAAATTTTATATTTTTAAAAATCGATTAAATAAAAGTAACATTAAATTTGCAAATTCGAAATTTTTTACATGTGGTTAGTTGAATATTTTTGAATTTTCGATATTGTTTTTTTTGTGAAAAAGTTACTAACAAGGGAACACCTCGAGCTGTTTTTTAGTGATCGAACTAGTGATCGACAAAAGGTTTTTTACAAGTTGTAGAGGATCTTATAACTAGTGCCAATGAACAGAAGAGTGAAAATTTTCGTACATGGCGTGCAAAGTTGTCAAGTCAGCCACCTAAGTTAGGGCTTCAAAACAGTTGAAAGTTGGCCATAACTGAGATTTCTGACTTAAGAAATTTTTTACTCATATTCAGCCAATTTTTCTGCTCATTGGAACTAGTTATAAGATCCTCTACAACTTGTGAAAAACCCTTTGTCGATCAATAGTTAAAATCATGCCTATCTGAAAAAAACAGCTCGAGATGTTCCCTTGTTAGAAGAAATAGTGTAGAGATTTTAAAAAATATATGGTGAGCCGATGTTTTTTGTGATGCGATCTAGAAATTATGCTATAAATCATTGAGCATCAAATTCGCATTTGGGTAGCATTCATACGGACATCCAGTCAGATGCATGTAAAGAGCAAAAGTTGTGTTTTTTGATATCATGTACCAAAGGAATTGAAGGCTCAAGAAAAGTAGATCTTGGAAAAGATGATTTTGAGACTGTCTTGTTGGAAATCGCTTGAATCTATAGGTACTTTCCGTGCTATAATTTACCTTCAAAAAATCCAGATTCCCTTTTTTAACACCCAAAAATAGATCATTGAAGACTTTCACAATTTATTAAATCCTCAATATGAAATAATCTGTCAATCAAATAAGACTTACACAAACACTTGGGTCTATGTCATCAGTTTCATTGCTGCAAGAGCCACATACCGAGTCTGCTTCATGCTCTTCATGCAGTCCCATCACTGGGCTTGGAGCTATTATAGTGGTTTGGGCAATCAATGCCCCTTTGCTGCTACTGCTGATAATCTCCGGCACAACTGTAGGTACAGGTTGAGCCTCACTTTCTGGTAGATTTGAAACAACAGCTGCAGCAGTGGTAGTAACAGCCAATCTCTTGGCTAGAACAGGACCCGCTTCCAGCAATAACTTTTCTTGCTCCTGTTTCATATATATTTGGTATAGCGGCTGAGGTTCAGGCAACTGAGAGGTGTACAGACTCCGAGACTCCAAACTAGAAGAATCAGCGTCTTCTTCGTCTATTTCTGGCTGGTTATGGTTGGAATCTAGTAGGTTTTGGTGTCTTCGGGTTGGTCTGGCGCATGCATACAAGTTTCTCTAGAACTATTGCTGGTGTTTGTGGTGGTGTCGCTGGATAGGTTGTTGTGTTCACTATGGCTGTCTGTGGAGGACTCTGTGGTGGAGTGACGCTGCAAATGGTTAAAATTAGAAAAAGGCCTTTATGGAAACTGGCCACTTAGTAATTCTTTTTAAATTTTTAAAGCTCAGAAGAATTGCACATAAGAAAATATTCATTTTTAAAAACATTAAAATTTTCGCAATAAAGTGTTAATACTGGTTGTGCACAAAATTTACGGTTACACGTAAAATCACAAAAATATTTAAGGAAAATAACCCTTTTTAGAATTATGTTGTTGACTCTTGCAGTCATGTGTACTCTTCACTTTATAAGCACTCAAAATGTATCTCTAAATCTCAGCTACATTTTGAGTGACACGTGCTTAGAAACTGAAGATACTAAAAGCATAATGTTAAAACAGTGATCAAGGCATCAAAATGCTCCTAAATAATATTCTTTTTTTTTTAGTTATACAAAAAACAACTAAGCAAGTTCGATATTTGGGTTCGTTTGTGTATTCACTAGATGTCGAGCTAATTCTCAAATGCCTTTAAAAACGTTACAATAGTTAAAATATTTAACTTATTAACTAGGTTTGCCCGCTGTCAGCTTTTTTCAACTTCAAGTTCTTTAAGCTACTTTTGCTTACTTTTAAAATGTAATATTTTATTTTTAAGAGGAAAAAGGTGATCCCAGAGTATAAAAAGACTGTAAAATTGAGCTAAAAATATAAAAATTAAGTCGAAAGCATAACGGTCAGTTCCCAACTTTATTAGCCCCGAAAACATAAAAATTGCAAAAAAGATTTGCTTCTGGAAATTTGACTGCTGAATTTAGTCTTAAAATCAACAAAAAACGTAATAATTTATAATTATTTTAAATGTGGCTTATTGAAATACTGATAAAACTTTTTGCCAAAATTGAAAAATTTCCCAAAAATAAAATTTTGAACCAAAATTTCAAAAAAGACAAATGATTAACAAATTGGCTGTAAAACTAGCAATATTTTCTTTTCCCTCCCAGCTTTTAAAGAAAAGTGAAAACATGGCTCATCCGCTGCTGCCTCCCTGATCAAAAGGGCATTATTTCTCACCTTTTCCACAAGTGACTTTTGGCTTGATGCATTAGTTTAATTCGCTTGTTATTGTATTAAAATAAATTAGATTACCTGCAAAATTCTTGGAGGCTTATTGCCGGATGAGCAGGGCTTTTGCGCTTGACTTAACCGCTGCTCATCGTAAAGCTCCTGAACCGATTCTTCAGCCTTTTCATTAGCCTTGTTCTCGAGATTATTTGATGAGGAGGAGGGAAGATCAGATGAACTGGCTTCAGCACTAGGGTCCTGAGATTCCACAAGTTCATCCGAAGTCATTTTGGACTGGTCTGAAATATGGAAAGGTTTTGACAAAAGCACAGTTGAACGATTTTGAGGCCGATTTGGGCTCAAATACCATCCACATGACTACAATTTGACTTTTTGTTTCCGCTAATCAATGAAGGGTGTCGGTTTATCGATGGTTGCCTGTGGCACACCTTTGTCAATTATTTTTGTCAAAAATGAGTCTCCCTGCACATCACCCAATCTGCACATCACCTAATAGACCAATTTGCACCACGTTGCAGCTTAAGTTGATTAACCAAGAAATGGAATACGACAAAGAGCTGAAATAAAGCTTTCAGCTGTACGAAATCTCAACTCAATGGCTTAATAATGAAAATTTTTGGTGAAAACTGCTCAAATATGGATGCATTTATTTAAAAAATAGGTGTTTGAATTGATAAAATAGGTGCTATTTTCTTATTTTTAACTAAGATTCCAAAAAAATTCCGGAAAAAATAAACTAGACGCTGGACTATATCATTATATATGAAAAGAGAAGAGAACTCATAAAATACGCTTTTACAAAAATTTGGCTGAATACGCTCTCCGTAAGATACGCTCTTCATAAGCATAGTGGTCCGGCCGTCCGGCCGGGCCCGTCCCGTCCCGTCCCCGTCCCGTCCAGGACGGCCGGGTTTCGGCTGGCAAAAATTTTAAATCATGGACGGGACGGCAGACGGCCGGGCAACGATCCGTCCGGCAGAAGGAAGGCCGGCAAAAATTTTGACGTTTAGGACGGGACGGCGGACGGGCGGCCGAAAATTTGGAGACGGCGGACGGGACACCGTCCCAATTAAAAAAAAAGCTTACTATGTTAATAAGATACCTCTCAGGCCGGTCCCTTGGGGTATCTTATGGATAGCGTCGACTGTATTATATATTTGTGGTATCAACAAAAAATGTGTGCAATATTGAATTTTTTTTATAATAATACTATCTAGACATTTGCTGTATTGAAGCGCAACCTGATCCTTCATAAGTAAATTTAAATGCGTCAGAGGCTATTTTAAACACTCACACTTCTTTGTGACACTTTCTTTTTGGGAAGTTCCATGAGATTTTATTCATTTATGTTTTTTAAAAAGGCTTTGGTAACATGAAACCTTAGTTTAAGTGACTTCTTTTAGGTATGTCAGTTGTACAAAGAACAAATAATTAGCCAAGGAATTTAAAATATTACTACTTTTAATGGGTATCAAGATTACCATAATATTTTCCATTAACAAAAATCAAGATAAGTAAGAATCTATATGTTTTAGGAAGCTTACAAAAATTTTGATAAAAAGATCCTCAGTCGAATTATGGTCAAATAAAAATTTTAGCAAGAAAATGGACCAAGGGCAAAAAAATTTTTAAATTTTCCAACAAAAAAAAATTGTGCCTGAAAATGATTAAAAATTGTAAACAAATAATTTTAAGACTTTTAAAATAAAAACAGCAGGGAGGACTAAGTCATTTTTTCTAGATATGAAAGTATATAGAGCCCGAAATTTTATTTGTTTCCTTGTTTTGAAGCATTTAGAAGAGTTGTCGGAAAATCGCCTTGGCTTTCTACGCAGAACTTAACAAAAACACAAAAGTTTAAACTTCTAAAGAAGTTTGGGAGTCCAATGCAAATATTGATAAGATTTTAGCCACAAATAGATTTCGACCGGTCAAAATCCAGCTCTATTTCATAGTCATAAAAAATATACCGTATAACCTCTATTAGACGGGCACCCTCTAATAGACGGGCACCCTCAAGGACCTATATCTCAGCGCAAAATTTTTTTTTGCAAATCTGTTTTTCGCGTTTTCTTGATCACCTCGATCTTAATTGATTCCGCTTTTTAGATTTTTTTGAGTACCCAAAAATCTCAAAATCAAAATATTTTTTTTTCGATTTTTTAGGGGTTGAAAATAGAAGGGCATGCCCGTCTATTAGAGGTTATACGGTAAGAGTAATAAAAGTGATAGTTTTACAAAAAAGTAAGTTATCACTGTAACAATTCTTTTTAAAGTACACAAACACTCCGGAATACAAATTTAGTGAAAGTAATATTGGCAACCTATTCATTTCAATCAAACTCATCTTTTGAAAGAAATCTGACCAAAAATTACTTTTTATGGCAGCAAATTTTATCTCGTGACACACTTTTGACCAAAAGTATATGGGCTCGATCAAAAAAAATGAATAAAACTGTCAACACAATAAATAAAAGTGGACTTATGACAAAGTGGTTTGCACATTATTCTTTAAACATAAATAATGTTTTTTTTGTAAAAAGGAAACTTTTCTTTGAAAACAGTAGCAAAACAACAAAATTGTAAAATTTTTCACTTCCTTCTTGATCTCCAATCTCAAATCAACTGGAAAAATTGAAATTAATCAAGAATATTGGGGTGTAGAGCATATTCCTTGCCCGTCTTAATGACACCAACAGTGTTGGTTAGAAGTAATTGAAACCGTTCGGAACATTTGAAGACAACTTTTTTCTGTTGTGCTATGATGGTAGAAACTGTGAAGAGAGAAAAAGTTAAAAAAATGAAAAAGAGTAAATAAATTAAAATGTATTTATTACTGGTTCAGGTTTTAAAAATTTACAGTTTGAGAGCTTTTATAACATAAATTTTTGTAGTTTTTAATTTTTTTGACATATACATTAAGCATTTTGCGTAAGCATGATTAAAAACTTTAAATAAACATTGTTGAGACTTTTGACGGAAATTTTTTATAAAAAAAATTCATCAGGGGGGGACCAAGACAGTTTTTTTCAAGGCAAGAGAGCCCGATTTTATCTATTTTTTTTCTGATTTTTATTATAAAAATCTGACAGGTCGATTGTTATCTGAAAATAACAATCTGAAAATAACAATAAAAAAATAAAATAGAAAATAAAAAAATAATAAAAATTATCTCATAATAAAAATTAAAAAAAGGTTCATGCTTTTTTTGTATTGGATCTTCAAAACATTAATACTCAAAAAAATTATCTTGAAAAATTCCTTGGTCTCCATTTGTTGGCCCGTTTTTAGGCTTAGGCACAGGGTAGACCAGGTAGGATACAATTCAACCCAATTTACAATACAATTTTTCTTAATATTTAAGAAAACTTTCGGTAAATACACAATTAACTAGCAAAAGCAAAACTCATTCAAAGATTTCACCGCCCATTTTCCAATTGAGACTTTTCTTAAAAAGACCTGTTCTGTCAGCAAATACCTTATTACAACTATTACCATTTAAACCTAGTAAGAATGGACCACACACACACCCCAGTTTTTGTTTGAGACAGAATTAGAAGGAGGATATTGTGTCGTGCAGATTTCCGAAAATTGGAATATTCTGTTTTTACTTGATATCACTAAATATTTTGACAAGTATAGCTAGTCAAAATATAACATTCTTTAAACAAAGCAAAAACGAAGAACACAAATTTACATTTTAGTTTAATCTATCCTTAGTCCAAATACCTTAATTTGTGCTTTGACTCTATTGAAATACTGAAAAAGTCAAGAAAAGGCACTTCTTTAGTTCCCCCTAAATTTGTGTGTGATATATGCTATGTTGTTTTGGGCAGATTTGCAGCAGGAAAAGTAATTCTATAATTTTTAAAGAATACTAAAAAGATTTTTGACAAAATAATAATAATAAGTATGACTCAAGGAATCAAGGTTATCCGGATTTTTTTTAAATTTGAAATCTGGCCCCCAAGACAAAAGTTTTTTACAATTTTCTTTAGCGTACATGCTTTAGACACATTAGAAGTGTATGATGCCCCAGAACCAATCCGACTCCTAAGCCTAATTTTCAGGAATTCTCGCACAAAATTTCGCGCTGAACACGATGCTGTTTTTGGGATTCTAATTGAATGAGAATAAGCGTTTGAAAACACGAATAATAAGCTAAATTGTAGGGGGAAAAAGAAGCTGGCATACAACTCAATTCAACTCAATTCTAATCTAACAAATTGAAAAAAATTGGTATTCAGTTCAACAAATTGTAGGCAACAACATTTGCAAAAAGTTATATTGGCTTATTAAACGTGGGAAAAATTACCAAAATAAAAAAGAAATAAGTTTTGCAAAATCACCTATCCAAAAAAATTCGAAAAAATCTAATTGGGGGTGTGAGATTGAAGAAACCGCACAGCATATAGTAGTATATTTCAAAATAAAGCAATTAAAAAAAATCTTTTAATATGTAACGGTTGGAACAAATTTTCTGAAAAATTAATTTTTGCATAGAGAATATTAAAAAATTAAGTTGGTACATTATATCAAAAGTTTGGATCTAGAGCGTTTTTTACTATAAAAAGTTGAAAAAAATTTTGAGCTTCAAAAAATGAACTATCTTTAAAAGTTTGTGTTTTTCGCAACACTTTTTTTTTAAAGAAGTCTTCGAAAATATCAATTTTGCAAACATAATTTAAAAGCGTTGCCACTAAGGTATAACCGAAAAAAAAATAGCTAGTTTCAAAATGTGAGCACTCGCATCGCCCGCTATACTGGGTCTTGTCTATAGTTCGGGTACCGGTTTTATAAGGATATGGATTTTTTTGGTGCAAAAAGTATATTTTTTGGTGCAAATCGGATCTTTTTTGGTGCAAATAATTTTTATGATTTTGGTTTTGCGTTTTTCTACTTAGTTTAATTTTTTTTTAAAAGTAATGACGTCATCAGATAACCTTGCGATTCTAGTTTCTAACAAAATATCATTTACTGCAACATACATGTAAAATGTAGCACAAAAAGGTAAAAGTATAAACCCAATTATTTCTTCTGACGTCCTTCATACTTATACCTTTATGTATTATATTAAGCAGAGATGTTGCAATAAATAATACCTTATCAGAAACCCGAATCGCAGGGCTACCTCATAATGTAATCACTTTTTGAAAAGGTTAGAAAATTAAATAGAGGAACGCAAAGCGAAAATTTGAAAGCCGATTTGCACCAAAAAGATTCTTTTTGCACCAAAAAAAATCAATATCAAATTCCTCATAATGCGAAATCAATTTTAGCATTTAGCATGAATGTAAGCATTTAAAATGTAAACATTTTCACACTACTGCTCCAGTTTAGGAGCCATCTAGTCTTCTGACATAGACCTGTTGTATTGTGTGAATTCGAAATGTGAGTTCGAATCACTATCGGTCTTGTAGTGAATCATTGTTCCTGTTAGTACCGGCATATAAGGTCTGAACATCTGTGTTCAGGATGAGTTTGTGTCGGATAAAGCAAATAACAAGTCATGTGTCTGGTCTCTCTATCTCCGCTTATCAGGATACAACAAGGCGACACCCACATACAAGCCCAATTCATCTACAGCACGATACGACAACCAAGAAGACAGCTTTCTAATATATTTTAAAGAAGTTTCGAAAGAAGGATCGAAAAGTTTCGTGAATACCGTATTTTCCCTAAAAAAGCCGCTGAGGGCCTTTTCATTCGAACCCCTAATTTTCGGGTAAATTCGATTTTGAGATTTTGGGGTGAAAATATAAAATCGAATTACAATTTCTGCTCTGGTACAAGATCCCGAACTCAGAGCCGAGGCTTTTTTAATGACAGTAGTTCTTGTTAAATAAATGTTGCAATGAAAATGCATCTGCTTAAACCGAATTTTTTTGACAAAACTTAATATATTGTCAGAAACCTTTTAAAGAATGCTTTTTTGAAAAAATTTTTGAATTCCAGGTCACCACAAGAAAAAAGATGATATCAAAAATACGTGTTTCTATCCAAAATTAAAAGTGCTAAGTCATTTGGCCATGTTCAGCCAGCAAAACGTTGAACTCTACTTAATTGCTTTTGTTTGCCTTGCAGGTTTTTTGCAAAAGAAGAGATGTCTAGTATTCTCTTCCTCCCCCACCTTGGCTGCCATATGCAATTTGAGAGGAGGAGAATCAGCCGGAATTCAAACAAACGACATCCTGTCCCTACATCCACCCTCACTATCATCGCTTAATGTGTTCAACTTTTTCGGAGGTTAGGAGTATGAAGGGCAGTTTATATCTCCTTTTTAAATAAAAATTGGCGATCAAACATTTTTGGAGGAAGAACGCCATATATTTGAAAGAAAAATAAATAACATATGGATTTATAAAAGTTTTTATAAAAAAAGTTCTGATATGGAGGGTGTGTGGAAAAAAATTTACTGCGTGGGTGCTTGTTCAAATTATTTCCGACTTTTTAAGATCGAGGCTACCGAAAATGGTCAGTTTTTTTTTGATATACAATGTATATGTTTTTGTACTAGGTTGTTCCAAAAGTTGTGGCACTAACCACGTAAATTTTTTTCTCAAAAAAATTTTCTTCTAAAAGCCGGTTCTACTGCAGAGTCCGTTGCCAAAAAACAGCTTGGTCCCCCTGTTGTTTTTTGTAAAAATTAGCTTGGTCTCCCCTGTTATTTTCTAGGACTTTTTAACGGTTAACAAATATTTTTGAATATCTTTTATTAATGTACACAAAATATTTTTATGATAAAAACACCAGGGGGACCAAGCTAATTTTTACAAAAAACAACAGAGGGACCAAGCTGTTTTTTGGCAACGGACTCTGCAGTAGAACCGTGTTTTTAAAAGTCATTTATTTCCAGGATTTAATCTATTTTAGGCAAAAAATGATTTTTGTAAAAAATGTTAAAAAAATTATCTTGGTGCTTAAGCTAATTTAATGAAATTAAAACCAACCCGCTTGTGTGATCAAGGCAAAATGAGTTTTTAAATTTTTTGCATAACATAATTTTGGCCCAAAAAATAATTGAACGATGTAAGCAGTATGACTTTCAAGCCTTTTGGTTTTTTTTTGAAGAAAAAAATGCGGTTAGTCTTATAACTTTGGGGACGACCTAATACTAGTGTTTAATTAGGTGATTTCAATTATCGTCCATAAAGTTTGCAAAAACCATACCAAAAACATTTTCAAATTTTTCAATGCTAGCTTTACGAAAAGCAAAAAAACGCTTGAGAATCATGCAAAAAATCTCTCCCGCCACCTTTTTAACAGAAGCAAACAATAACAAAACTACACTTGTGAACACTTTTTCTCCTAGCCTTTTTCCATAAGCAAAACAATGATGATGCACTTGGCTGTATTGCCGCCGAAAATTATACAACAGATTTTCTCGACCACTCAAATACAACAACAGCTATACATTTTGTTAGAAGTGCTTGCCGAGAATTTAGCCTTTCAAGTCAATATTTCATTTAGAAAGTAAATGCTATGTTTTCGATTGATCAAATACAATATTAGATTTGCTGAGGCTGCTTTTGCAAAACTGGCATTTATGGTTTTTAAAAAATATGGCAGTAAAATAGTTTATTTTGTGTACTTTAAAAAATGACTTTTACTCTAAATTTTCAAAAGTGTATTGACTTTACTTGAAACTACTGAATTGTTGTTTGTTGCGGATTAGAAATTTTCTTTTTCGAAATTTGAAAAGCTTTTAAAATGCATTGATTGCACTATTTATTAAATTTTGTTCAAAAAGTTGTCAAAACCGCTAATTACCGTAAATTTTCAAATATGCCGACCCTTCTTAAATTCAAAAAACGCGTTTGTGTCATTGTGATATTGGCGCCTTTTCGGCGCTTTTTGCAGACCCATATCAGGCAAGTTTGTAGCTGACACACTGGTTACAAACCAGTGTGCATTTTTTTAATTTTTTGTAGGTTTTCTAGGGAAGCTATGGGAAGTCGGATGTCGAATTTTTTAAGTCTAAGTAGCTATGCGAGTTTTTAGAACTTTTTGTAATGCAAAGAAAGAATGGGAACGATTAAAGCAAAAATTTGTCTGATTTTTAGGAAAAGGGTGAATAATATAAAAATCTACCTGGTGCCAATGTTTTCTGCTGAAGTTTTAGGGCCAGCTCCTGGTATGCGCTTTCGATTTCCGCTAGAAGGGATGGCTGCTGTATTGCTGCTGATAGTGTCTGGTTGACCCTTGACTTCTTCCCAGAACTAGGGCAATCCAAGGATGTGGAGTTGACAGCTTTGGTGTAGTCAAATCCTGAAACAACTAAAGCAATTAATAGTGGGAAAAATGGTTACACTAATTTTGCATCTCATTTTTTCACGCATATTTTGCGTGTTTCCAGACTGTTACTCCCAATAAGCAGATTTAGCAATAGCAGCGGTTGGTTAGTCACTCTGCTTGACTACGGATACTTAGACTTTTTTCTTGGATTAGTGTGTTTGTTGTTTATTTAGATAAAATTATTTAAGTAGTGAATTTCAACCAGAAGATATTTTCTTGGAACTTAAACTAATAAACTTATTACTTTGTCGAAAAAAATTGTGTGATCTCGCTGAAAAAAGCTTTAAGTCAGAGCTCCTAATTATGCAGTCAAATCTTCATACAACGACATTCCGAAAGGTATTAATCTTCGTTCTTGGTGGCACTCTCTTTTATTTCAATTTTTGAAGTTTTTTGTTAGCCTGTTTTCAAACACTGGAAGGATTCTATTTATCCGAAAAGTTGGACCTACAAGTCTTCGTCATACTTGCATGCGACTTAAAAAACCTTTGGGGTGGCGCGGCAAAAAACCAAATTACAGCGGTGCTAGTGACGAAAAAAGCGGCGCCGGTAGTGAAACAGCATATTCATTACATTAAAAGTTGATTATATCCCGAAAAACAAAAAAAACCACAAAATTCCCTATATATCAAAACAAAACTTAATTACAACAAAACAAAAGGCAAAAATCAATTTCGCACAAAAAGTTTATTCTCAAAAACAAAACCATTACAAATTGACATTGATCTGAGCATCCCCCTCCCACTTTACACCGACGCAAACTTCACTCCAATCGCAACCCAATCAAGTCAGGGAAGGCTGGGTAGCGGTACTAGTAGTCTAATTGCCCAGACCATCTCCCAAATGTGTATCGCTCTGCTCAAAACATCAAGAAAAAGAGAGAAAAAATGGATCTTTCACACTTTGGATCATTTTCCCGCTCCAAGAAAAAAGGGAAAAGACCATTGATGAGACCGTAAACGGAGGGAGCACACACACGTAGATATATTTGTGCTATTACTATTGTTATTTTCACCACAATCAAGGGGGAAGGTGACCGCGCCTTAGCCCAACTACTGAATAGTCCCCCTTTAAAGTGTAATGCCCCATTATTCCACCATTTCGTCTTGAATCTTTTTTTCAAGGACAGCTTTATTTGGGTGAAACTACAGAAGAGTTAAAGGAACTAAACAAAAAAACAGTGATCCCAAGCAGACAATCAAATTTGCTTTTAAGTTGTTTTTAAACTTTAGAAGGAAATGCCGGACTGCTGGACTAGGTGGTTCGGGCTAGTGTAATCACATATCGAATCCTTCGGAATCTTCCTAAGTCGGAATCTTGCTGATTTTTCAGGCTGGGCCGCCGATAAATTTTTAATAAATATTTGGAAATTTGGGTGAAAAAATTGTTGGGCTCTATGCTGGAGCAATATTTCGGAAGTAGTACTTAAACTACGTTTGACTGTGGTAAAAATCGAGAAAAAAGTACATGTTTCAAGTGAGGATCGAAACCACAACCAACTTACACCGCCTTGCGCGGCTATATCATTGAGCTGCCGAGGAAACTAAACGCCAGTTTTGTTTTTATTGCTTAATTGTGTGAGCTCGCCCAACCAACCTCTATAGAAAATCTAGGAAAACTAGATGGTATAGAATTGTAAAGAAAAATATAAAAAAATTCAGATATAAGAAGGTGATTTGGCGGGTTACTTTACTTACTGCCATTGTAGAAATGAATGAAAAGAACAAAAACTAAGTGGAAAAAAGTGGTTTGACCCTAGTCGGGATCGAACTTGAAGAGTGTTTTTAATTATTTTCACAATGAATCATACAATAGAGGTTATCATGTCAACCTTGCAATCGATTTACTTAAAAAACCCTTTTCAGGTAAATAGCACAAGGAACTTAGTTGGTAAATGAATGTTTATGAAAACTGGAAATTGATACTGAAAAGTGCTGATGTTTGATAAGGATTAAAATGGCGGATGGTCTGTGTGATTGACACAATTACCACTAGTTTTTTTTCGCTTTCACTCACTTTTTTCTGGCTGTTTGTGAGAAAATTTGTGTATGCTTGCTTACTTGTGCAGACAAAGCTGAAATTTGCAGGCTTACAGCCAACAACAACAGCATTATTATTTACTGGAAATGTATATGGGCTAAGCACACAAAAATGTTTTGGTTAGAAAAACTTTTGGTCAGAGAGCTTTTTTTGAACGGTTTGATTAGGGTAAATGTAACCTAATTGAACAGTTTTAGGGGTTTGGCTGTTTAAAAAAAAGGAAGACACAGTTTTTAAAATTAGGTGAATATCAGTGTTGGTCAAGTCTCCGGATCGGGCTCTGAACCGGAAACCAAGCAAAACATAGGAGTGCTCGGAAACAAATAAAAAATTTAGATCAAAGAGGCTAGTTCTATATGTGTTGATGTGGCCCCCGAAAAAAAATATGCCTTGGTCCCGCTGTTGTTTTTTGCGAAAAAATATTTTTTTCCTTTTTAGCCCAAGCTAATTTTTTTATAAAATAATAATAGTAAGTAAAAAGACAGTTATTGGTTCTTTTTAAAAAAAATTACTTACATAGAAATGGTTTAAAAAAACAAAGAAGTTCGGAAAATCCAAGCAAGCTGTCACCATCGTAAAAGTTGGTCGTGAGTTCAGTTCCCATTCGAGTTCTTAATTATTTATACTATTTTGCGTCAATTTTAATTTTTTTATAGACAGGCTTTTCTGAATTAAAAAATGTTCTCATTGACGAAGGGAATTTTTCTATAAAATTAAATTAAAGTTTGAGAAATAAAGTGCAAAATATTTTTTGAAAGTATACAGCTTGATTCTAAAATATTATTATTATCATATAAAAACAACAATATTAAAATAACAAGAATACTAAGAAAGTGTTAGTCTACCTCTAGTCTATTTCTCACGCACTCTATGGCCAGCCATTCACACCAACCAATGGCAATGATGACATTGGACAGCCAGGAAACGACAGTTAATTCAATTAGACCCGACCAACAACATCCGACAACTTGGAGGTGAATTAATCAACCAGGACCCAACAAAAAAGAGTTACCACTAAGTGCGACTGTGGGAAATAAATCACAAAAGTGGCTTTTTGTTGTACAATTTATCTAAGCCCAAAAACATAAAAAGAAAAGCAGTTTGGGTGTGTGTGTGAAAAAATGGCAATAAAACAGGGGATTATTGCTGATGCTTTGAATCAAGTCAAAAATTATTATTTTTTTACGTCATTTCTTGTTGACTTTATGCTTGACTGTTTGTCATAAGGTCAAGTTGTAGACAAACTTTATGGTCTGCAAATTTTGATGACGCAAAATTTTTTAAAGCTGGACATTAAAGAAACAAGAATCTTAAAATGAAAGTACCTACCGAAAGTTTGATGCAGTTCAAAAGGGTGTAACATTTGATTTTGGCCGCAGAATACTCAATTTGGGCCGCATGTTTGATAAATCTCAAGCAATATTAAGTCTTAACCGCTATTTTAGATGCTCGAAAGCATGCAAGACAAAAAATAGGAAAAAGTTTCGAAACACGATTTTACGTGTTTTTTTTATAAAAAAGATTATAGGCTATATTCTTGCACAAATACCAACAATTTGTCATTTGATTTTGAAAGTTCACATTTATTTTAAAGAACTTTAGATAGTAGTGCAAAATAGTTTTAATAATATCGAGGCTAGTCTTTTCAAAGAACACTCTGGATCGCTAACAAAAAACAAAAGCACTGGACATAAATTGAGATAAGAAATAGTTTGCAAATGTCTCCAAAGTTGTAACAAAAATATGAAATTTGAAAATAAATCTAAAAATTTGGTCAAAAAGACTATGCCGAAAACCCATATTTGGTGTATTCACTGGTATTTTGAAAAAATAGGTCACGTCCAAATTATTGGGCCAAAACATCCCTAAAACAATTGACTGACGTCTTTGCCAGCCCAAAACAAACAAATCGACAATTAAGCTTATATGTGGGTAAAAGGCAAACACGTGTTTGTGGTCTATGTGCTTGGAACACCGCAACTAAATTCACACGACCACATGTTACAACGCCCATTTCAGCATTCTAATATGGTCTTTCATACCTTTTTATGGTCTCTAAAACATTGATTTTGGTGCTAGCTGACAAAGGTGAGTCATTCTATTTTAGGCATTGTCTCCCAGCCTTTGTCATCATGCTTAGAGAAGCTTAGAAGCATGCTATATAGGGAAATACTTTCTTGACAAGCAATTTGCTTAATGTCAACTGATCACGCACCATAGTGATTTTGATTCTAGGAAAGAAAATGCAACAACAACAGAGTAGAAAAATAGAAATACTCGAGCTAGGGATCATGGCTATGGATTATGCGCAAGAAATAGCGCACAAATTATAAGAAAGATTCTGAAAAAAAGTTTAGTTTTAAAAAGTAGATTTAAGTAGATGGTAACAGTACTTTCTTCTCAGAAAAAACCTTTTTGGCAGGGCTCGTAGTCGTCCTTTTTAAAAAGATTTTTCTCTTTTTCGGGACCCAAAATCTTTTTAATTTTTGAAGTTTTTAGTCAAAACCTTTTTTTCGCTCCAAAATAGCAATAAGCGCTGGATTAAATGACCTTTTTTCTTCAAAAATGGTCAAAGTGTCCTTTTTTACCCAAATGTTTTTTTTTCAAAATTTTTCATTACGAACCCTGTTTTTGGAGAAAATTTAGCTAGACCCATAGCTGGGGTTGACCAAATAAAGTATTCATGCGAACTGTTTTTGCTCTCACTTTCAATTCGTAATGATATTTGTTACGAGGAATAATAAAGACCAAAAATTAACGAAGCCGAGAGTCAGGCCAAGATCTCTATTGAATTGGTTAGAACATTAAGAAGATAATAGAAGAAACTGGTTTTTCTATAAAGACTGTCCATATAAAAATCAAAAGTTTGAAGATGAAGAGCCCGGCAAGCAAAAAAAAGTAATCGAAACAGGTGATTACATCAAAGAATAGTAATAATTCACACACAAACACCACAGCAAAAAAAAAAAGCTTAAAAAATTAAAACGACCCATTTTTAAGATTTACCTCATCACTCAAACTCATGAAAACCCACATCCGCAACTGTTTTTAAACCAGCTCAAACCCAAAAGTAAATATTTACCTAGCCAATTACCTAGCCCGATCCAAAAATGGCTTACCACACATTTGTGAAGGCATAGTCTCGTCATGGTGTTGTTCTTCGTCACCATCCTCACTTGAAGAGGAAGAAGACCAGTCATCGCCGTAAATACACTCTTCATCGTCTTTTTCTTCTACTACCACAGCTACTGGCGTGTCTTGATTACTAATGCATTCAGTGTCCTCTTGCCAATAGTCCAAATGTTCCTGGTTGACGTCCACAGGAGTGTTTCCGCACTCGCCGTGAGAACAAGCATTAGCTGGTTGGCAGAAAGAGCAAGGCTCAGCCGACACATAGAACATAGAAGATGGATGGTCGAGGGTGGTGTTGGGTCTATTTCGGACTGAACTAAATCCATTGGTGGCATTCACTTTGAGCCGAATTTGATCCATCTGAAAATGGTAGGAATTAGAGCTGAAAATTGAGATTTTTCCTATTTTGTGTTTTGTTAGGTGAAAATATGAGCGAAAACATGTTTGTGATTGATAAAAAATGTATAATAGATATTTAATTAGCACTGAAAAGCTAAGAACATGTGGTTGGGAAGTGTATAACACTCAAAAAGTGGTTTAGAAGAAAGATTACTGCGCACATTGACGAATATTACCCATCGGCTTGTTTTAGGTGGAGGAAAAGAGACGCTTAGATCTCAATCAATAAGCGCAGGGACATTTGCAATTTGCCTGAAGCAGTGTTTTTAGAAGTTGAACAAAAAGAGCAGAAGGCATAAAATTAGGGCATGTGGGAAGTCTATTTATCACTACCGTTTTTTAAATTGCAAAATCAATCCTCTTCATTTAAAGTCATTTCCGATCCATGTTTTGCAGAAATCTTTCGGATAAATGACCATACACTTTGTAGCCAATGACATGAGCTATTAAGCTCTTGTGCAATTTCTCGAATATTTTCTCGTTGAACAACCCTAGGGAAGGGCAATAAGGCAAAAGAACAGTTTGAGTTGATGCACGAAACAGACTTGTACAAAATATGCTTGATTGTCGAGATCATATTGAACACTTTTTTATAAAGTGGACAACGTCATCTGTGTGTCTTTGAAAGGCCATTCTAATCTTTTTCCTATGTACTGGTCATCATATCAAAAAAATAGGACTGTCGTCTACATTTTTTTCTGTATATTGCCATCCTCCGTGTAGTCAATGGTCCTGTCCCGACGGGGCAGATTACGAGCTGGGCCCTAGTCACTATGGCCGAGATCTGACCAAAATTAGGATGGAAGTTCGAAAACCTCACCTTTTTTGACAAATTCAACTGCAGTTCGCTTTTGAATCTCCACAATTCACTCAGACTTTTTCTCTTGTGTTGGTGCGAAGACTTTGTCCTTCCAGTAGTTCCACAATTGAAGTTCTGTTTATGCAGAGAATGGGATCTTCCATCTATAGAGTCATCTCTGTTGGACTGCTCTACCGCACTCCTTATCATAGCTGCGGTCTTGGGGTTGGTTGATGAAGACCAAGTGTCATACCGTCCACAATGTCTCCATCTCAATGGAGGGGCCGACAGGGTCGCTGTACTTGACATTTCATTGATGGCACAGCTGTTTAAAGAGTTAGAAAAGGGATAGGAAGGCGTGTTAACTGGGTAATGGTCATCAGGATCTTCCTGAAATTAAAGTTAATTTGAGTTTTTTATGTTGCCGATTATTGCAGAAATAGTATAAGTTTCAATGAGAAAGCAGGAAAACAAGTTATCATCTTGTGACTGCTTTAACTTGTGACTATCAGCTCGCAACGGTTTTTTCCCACATTTTTAAATTTTGAAACAAGTCGAAATTTTATTTTAAAAAGCTTCTTCTAGGTCGAAAGAGTTCTTCTGACTGCAAATTCGATGATATCTGGATTTAAAGAGACTTTTTGATTGTATAAATGTCTTTTTTTGCAAAAATATTGACTGACTACCGAAAAAGCATTCGCATGTTGATTAATTGGCCGACAATCAATAGTCCGATTTTCATTGCTCAAATATTTTTCTCTTATCTGTAAAAAAGTCAATCCTTTTACAGATTTATTTTGAGCCAATCACAGGGCTTTCAGAATATGCAAACAAAAAAATGAGAAAGTTTCTTTTTTTGAGTACTCAACATCCTTTTTTATACTTTTTCAAGAGTATAATATGTCATTGGACGCGGAAATCGCGGGGCTTTCAAACTGTATAAAAAGCTGTCGATGCTGAGCGTTGAAATTTTAAGAAAAATTGATCTGAAAGCTTTAAAAAAATTATTGAATTTTTTATTCGGCATAAAGTTACATACAATTAAATAAACATAATCATTTTAAAGTTTAAAAATTTTTAGCGTGAAAATTTGCTTTTACTCGTGAAACTGCAGCATCTGACACCGGATTCGGAATCAGTATACCCGATATACTGATAAAACCACTTTCAGAAAAAAATTCACCGTCATATTCGAATTCCGTTCGAGACAATTAACATTCAAATCAAAACAGTATTGATTTATTCGAATGTTTATTGTCTCGAACGGAATTTCTATTTGAATTTTGTTAATTTTTTATCTGAAAGTAGTTTTATAAGCAAATCGGGTAAGCTGATCCTGAATCCGGTGTCAGATAATGCGATTTCACGAGCAAAAGTAAATTTTCACGCAAACTTTTAAATGATTATGTTTATTTAATTGTATTTAACTTTTCAGTTTCCACCCTTTTCCTACTATTTTTTCATCTTTTTATAACAGTATTCGTAGGGCTTTTTGAAAGTGCAATCATAAAGTTTGCGAGAGATTCACTGTTTCAGAAAAATGACAGAAGAAATCAAAAGTTTTACTTCAAAAATAGACTGTTTTGTCTTAAAATGCTTTTTTATTGAAATATTGTAGGCTTTTTCGGTACGTGACAAAAGGCTACAACGCCCGAAAGGCTACAACAGGCCAAAAGGCTACAACTCGAAAAAAAGGACACAAGGCTACAACTTGCAAGAAAGGGACAAAAGGCTACAACTCAGTAAAATTATAAAAAAAGCGAAAATTTCGACTTTTTAGCTATTTTACCATGTTTTTCAATACGGGACTTGGCAAAAACAAAGCCTCTAAATGCATTTTTGATCAAAGTCTTGCTCGGAATTATGTCTAAGGTAAGTGACCAATTTAAAACTCGTTTTCTGTAATTTTGAACCACCCAATAAAGAAATTCGTAACCAACCAAGCCCCTGAACTAACCAACCAACTAACCAACCAAGCCCCCTGCGCTCCCTTCGGGGCGCAGGGGGCTTGGGGGCTTGGAGTTGAGATGCGCACACCCACATACCTTAGACGCAAATCACTCGAAAGTGACTCTGGATGCATGAAAAAACATGCATACCAGAGTTTATTTATGTGGTAGGCCCCAGTATTCAAAACTATATGCAACAACTTTCTTTCAAACAAAAAGGTTATTTTTAGGTAGACCCAAAACTCAATTTTTTATTGACCAGAACTCAGAAGTAATGTCTTTTTTGAACTCGTGAGGCGATTCCAGGCTGATATAGGTTGTTTGGTAACACTTTACGGTTCCTTTTTTGGGTTTGCGGCGCTTTTTCCCAATTTTACTGAGTTTTAGCCTTTCGGCCGTTATAGCCTTTTGTCCGTGTCCGAGGCTTTTTATAAAACCTTCATTGCAAACAAAAAGAGCTTTGTCTCCCGCGTCGAATAACATATCATTTGGAGTATGCACAATACGAAATTTCGGAAGGATTATGATCATAAAATATAGTCTAGATTGTTGGAGTCAATCTTTTTACAGATTTTTTTCGAGCCAATCACAGGGCTTTCAGAATATGCAAACAAAAAGTTTGCGCTGAAATAAAAAATTTTGTGTAGAAGGCTTTTTATGCCGAATAAAAAAAATTCAATAATTTTTTTAAAGCTTTCAGATCAATTTTTCTTAAAATTTAATGCTCAGCATCGACAGTTTTTTATTCAGTTTGAAAGCCCTGCAATTTCTGCGTCCAATGACATATTAGACTCTTGAACAAGTATAAAAAAGAGTTGAGTACTCAAAAAAAGAAACTCTCTCATTTTTCGGGGGTCGACACTACCTCTTTTTAAAAAACGCGTAATCTTCCGTGTAAGACCAACTTTTTAATATGACTATATTTCTTAAACTGGCCCAGCATGACTTCCTCTACACAATAGGCTAAAAAAATTTGTTGTCAAAATTCTGAAGTAACAAATTTCTCTATTGGGTGGTTCAAAATTACAGAAAACGAGTTTTAAATTGACTGGTAAATTATTTACAGCCTTTCCTCTTACTTAATCTTTTTTCGCAACAACCCACCTCATCACTCAGATCATCTGCAGAGTCTTTGTTGTAGTCCACACTGGTTCTTCTTCTAGATCCATTCCATGCAGCAATATCTGCAGCACTATCATTAGAGCATGAATAATTCATAGAATTAGTAGGATTATTTGAGCCTGGGTCCTGTTGGTGGCTGCTGTAAGTAGAAGGCTCACTATCACCCTTGCCAATAGACAAAGTGTCGTAGTGCCTGTTTTTGCCAGCAGAAAGATTAGTGGTTGAAGTGCGGTAGAAATCAGGTGGAGAAAACCTGAAATTCAGAGACCAAAGTTGAGTGTTTTGTGTGAAGATTGATCCCAAACCTACCTTCCATAGATTTTCTTTCGAAATTTTGGCACGTACTTTCCCTGTTTTTCATCACTTTCGTGTTGTTGTTGAGCAGGGGATTGTTCGGGGATTTAGTTCTGTTTTGATGATAGTCATTGTCACGTTTGGAGAAAGCCTGTTTAGATTGGAGTTACGAGCTTTTTCTTCCTGAAATGTTTGTTGACTTAAAAAAGAGTGATATTTCGCACTAATTATGACCACGTCAGTATTATGTTCGTGACTACCTTATCAGTTTATAGACACTTTTCCACTCAAAATCTAGCTGGAATTCAGCGTTCTACTTAGAGCGGTCATATTTTATTCACTCTGATGACCGCCTGCCCAATTTTGAGGACCTATATTTAAGCCTAGTGCAAATATTCGGCTAGAAAACAAAAAAACCCTGGGACCTAGCTTGTGAGGACGGTTTATCGGTGATCGGCTTTGTTCTTTTCGTGGTCGCTTAGCCAAATCAAGCTTTTTCACAGAACTGGTTGATTAGCAATTTTCGGCAATCAACCACACCAACCATCAACTGGTTGATTAATTCCCGGTTGATTTACCGGTTGATTAGGATTTTTTGGTAATCAAGCGCCACATCAGTTGATTGTTTGCTGGTTGATAAATTGGTTGATTGGGATTTTTTGCTTATCAGCCGCCACATCAACCATCCACCGGTTTTTTGATTCCCGGTTGATTTACCGGTTGAGAAAACTGATCTACCGGTGGCTCACCGGCGAATAAACCGGCTGATAACGCCGGTTGATTGGCTAAGACTGATAAAGTATCACAAATGAATAGCCACCCATCGAAAACAGAAAACTGATCTAGATAATTTATAATCAGCATGGTAGACTTACATAAAATGCCTGTTCTATTTCCTCGTAAAGTTCATCAAACTTTTCGCCTCCATCATCATCACTGTACCTATGGCTTATTGAAGTAGACTCCAGTTTTGGGGGCGAAGGTGGAGGCATCGAAGGCAGTCTAAACAGTGAATTTCATTAATGTAAAACCTAAGCCACGGAATTTCAATAAAAAGTGGAAAAGTTTGAAAAACATTCTTACTTGGGAAGCTGCATGCCATCCATAGTGTGGTCTATGACAGTTGTAGCAGGTATCCACTTCCTAACCATCACTGTGTTTGACGAACCACTGGCATAGCTGCTGTGGGTGGAGGCGGTGGTTTGACTGAAGGTTTGCGCACCACTCTTCAAATCATTGTAATGAAACGGAAAGTTGTTTAAGAATAGAAAGTAAATTAATTGTTACTTAATGAACTTTTTGGGCAAAAAAATTGCAGACGATTACACAGATTTGTGCAGATTAACCACTAAATCGTTTACAAATGGCTGGAAATGCAAAAAAAATAATGGAGCATGCCTCAGGGGCTCATTATTTCATCTCGCACTTTGGAATCCCTCGAAAATGTGCTAAATGGACTGGTTTGAGGCTTTCAAATTCATCTGTTTCTCAAACCTTTCAGTTGTGGATCAGCCAAAAAGTGAAAGTCAACTTGTCACTTTCTTCGGAAAAGGGTTTTTCAAAATGTGGCTTACTTATAAGAAGAAAATATTTATTAGGTGCAGAAATGTCATTTCAATGATTTCAGCCACAGTCTTATTTTTTTAAGAATTCATTTTACCTCTTTGAATTTGTAATTTTCACATCCGTTTTGTCTTCCTGTTTTGTAGTTGTTGCTGTAGATTGCAACCTTTTTTCTTCAACTGTTTCACTAGGTTTTTGTAACTTTATTTCGCAATCAGAAGATTTTTCACTGTTTAGGAATTGCATCGCAGCCAAGTCTTCTTCCTCGACAATCACTGATTTGGTTGATCCAACATTATTATCAAGTGGCATAGGAGGCTTCTAAAAACAAATTTACTTTATTTAAACAAAATGTGTTTTAGTTTGAACATGTAAAAAAATCAGATGAGAAGTTTTAAATAAGAGATTACTTGGCTTAACATAAATGGAATACAGCAAAAAGTATTCCTCCCCGGCCGGGAATCGAACCCGGGTCTCGCACGTGACAGGCGCGGATACTTATCACTATACTACCGAGGACATGTTAGTAATTAAGTTGTTTAGATATATGTATGAATATAGAGCTTTTTTGACACTACTCTAAATATATATAAAAATATTGTTTTCGAACAATTTTCTGAAACTCTATAACAATGCTATGACACTTGATAGTAATAAAAAGCAACGAAAAACCAAAAACCCAAGTGTTCGATCCTAGTAAATTTTTTTTCCAGAATATATATTTTTTTCTAGAGAATATTTTTAGAGCGTTTATATATGAATGAATTATTTTTTCGCTACAAAACCATATGTAAAAACTAATATGTAGAATAACAAAACTTTACAAGTTCAAATACAAAAAACTCACTATCGTGGGGCGATTCTGTCTCTTTGAGCTTCTAGTAACACTGTTTTTATTGATCAGCAAAGTGGCCGTGGATGAGTTGCTGGCAGGTTTCATAATATTTTTTGCTAATTTTTGACAACCTTTTACATCTTCACTACTCGCCTTTTCATCATTAGCTAATTTTCCAACAACGTCCAAAGATGAACTAGGCAAATTTAAGTCTTGACCCAATGATTTTTCTGATAATTTGCATGGTGGCTCAATGTTTGGCTTTGGTTTGGGTTTTGTAGCTGGTGGAGTCTTAGAATTGGTGGTACAAGCACTGGCCAAAGCCTTCTCGACCACCAATTTGGATGGTTTAGGCGGGGGTTTAGGCCTCAATTGCGGCTTTGGTTGAGTAGAAGCCAGCAGTAAGGGCGTAGGAGTGCCTATGGGCATATTTGCACTTGCTGATAGCGTCTTCATTGTGGTTGCTGGAGTAAGTTTAGCTTTTGCGGTGGTAGAAGCATTAGTAGACTTGCTGGAAGTCTTGTGTGGCAGAGGAGAAAACAACTTCTCTTCCTTTTTGGGGCTGAAAATAGGGGATTTAGCAAGAAATACGATTTGTTTATAAATTTATAAATCAATGAAAAAAATTGAATTTTTATTAACGGCTAAAATACCAAAAATTGAGATAGTTGTTCCACTTTTTTTAAATAGTGCAATAGAGGCAAATATTTTAAATGCTGTATAAATTGTTATAGAAAATTTCGACAACAACAAAGCTAGCTAAAAAAAATGTGAGGGAAAAGTATGAATAGTAGTAGAAAGTAATGTATGTGCTACTGCAACCACTACTACTAATACTATGTTTAATCCCGTCATTATAGGTGATGCTCAAGGTCAAAAACAAAAGTAGAGAAATTACAAATAAGGTGTGAATACACACATCGATAAGCTTGGCACAACAAATAGAATAGTACAATAATTTATATCAAATAGCATTGATTAGAGACAGGATTTTCATGCCTTGGAGTAGGACTAGTTTAAACTTGACATGCAACTTCTCGTAATTATTTTAATAAACATGTCGGGTTACATTTCAATGAACCCAAAATCAGAAAATTTTGAGGTCAATCTCACGATTTTTGTGGGAAATTTTAAAATCCAAAAGTGGAATCGGTAGAGCTCGTGGTAGCTAACAAAACGCAAAAAGCAGATTTGCAAAAAAACTCTCGAGTCTGAGATATAGGTTTTCAAAGTAGGGGGTGTCGCGTTATTTGAGACTGTAGGCCTATTAGAGCATTTACGGTAGCCCTGTTCATTGCGCAATTATTTTAATACATTCACGGTAGGGTTATTTGGTGGCAACTTATTTTTTCACAATTTGATGCAAACCATGACTTGCCAAGTCATACTCCAATTCATACCTATGCATCGCTTTTTTCAATGCAAGGCTGTTGGTGCATCCAAATCCTAGTGATTACGAACATTATCTACAAGGGGCCATAAGCGCCTATCGGCGCATCCATCTTATTTGTACCTATCGAAGTTGTAAAAAAGTTGGTGGTTCCGGAGAGATATTCAACATAAATTTGCGAAAAGGGGCAGAAAATTTTAGGTGAACACAAATATCGGCCCAAAAATCCAAGCTTCAATTTATATTGTTTACGGCCGCCGCTTATTATCACCAATTGGTGTATGCTAAAAATGAGAGAGAGAGCGAACAATCAAGGTCACGAAGGCTAAGAGGCCCGGTGGTCTCGCCAAGAAATTTGGCTCCAAAAATTTTAATTAAATTTTTTATTTCGAGATCTTTCCCCATAAAACGCCGATTTTCAAGTTCAAAGAGCAAAATAGCCAAGCAGCTTTTTGAATCTTGTTTTAAAAATTTAGGTTCCTGAATATATCTTGAGTGCTCTATAAAAAAATAGAAAAAATATTGATAACATACTGACTTTCATTTTAAAATTAAAAAATACAAAAATTGATCACACGAATAACTTTCACTGGGAACACATATTATTCTAATTTTTAGAAGTGAAAAATAATTTTCTCGGACTCTTTCCATAGTCTCGTTTGTTCTAGCTGTCTGAACTAAACACTGCACAATTCAGCCAGAGCAATCACTTCTCTGGTCCACTTGACCAGTCAATTGAAGAGAAGGAAACAGGGTGCAAATTCTGCTACCCTCGATGATATTAGATCAAGAGTGACCAGATTTTTTGGGTCCTCAACCATTGTCTTTACTGCATACAATAGAGAAATAAATCGATTGGTTATTACCAGGTTGACAAACATTTTTGCGACACTTTTTCACATTGGTTTTTGAGACCTGTTGCCAAATGAGATTGGCTAGTTCACTTACAACTATTTTGATTTCAATTTTACTAATCGCTTTTGAATAAAATAAGATTTCTGATAATAAGACTGGTTAAGACTCGCAAATCTCGATATAAGAATACCCCGTTTTTTGAAAATTAATAAAAAAAATTAAATCGACACAATCACAAAACACTTGTATGTTATTGACAATAAAAATTACCTGCACTAAAGCCTTGAATCACAAATTGCAGCGATTCTCACCCCAATAAAACATCAACAAAAAACTCCAAATGACATTGAAGACACAGGAACACAAAAAACTAGAAGAATACTAAAAAAACCTTTCCCAAAAATCAATTTTTTTCACATTGCACCAAAAAAACATCTAGGCACCAAGTATTTTTTTGACTCTTATCCAAAATCATAAATGTTGTGAAGAGTAACACACACAGAACAACAATGTGTCTTTCTTCCTGATCATCTAAATAAGGAAGCCTTGTATAGATGGACCGGATATTTCCTGTGCTGCTGCTCAAAAGACACAAATATAATTTAGCATTTTTCCCAATATGCATTCCACACCAATATATGCGCGCCTGGTTTGCAGGCGCTAAACCAGAACAAGAAGAACAAGAACCACACTGTTCTTTTTAGTCGGTGTGGTATTGTTTGCTGTTTTTTCTTGTGTTTTTTCTAGCAATAGGGTAAACCCAGAAGAAAAAAGACAAAAAAATAATTTGTGAGGTACTTTTAGGTTGACACAAATTTTAAAAGGGTGCAGACAAGAAGCAGGTACTTATGCACTCCGTGGCCCCATTTTACTTTTTGCATGTTTTCATCTTTTTTGTTACATTTTTACATTTAACAATAATAAGACTTTAATGACGTTCATCAACTATTTTTCGTACACGTTATATTCACTAATTTGATGCCAAAAATGATAGAATATGTCGTCTCTTTTAAATAGTTCTCGCCATAGAAATTCTTCTAGCTGACTAAATGAATTCTTGGTGTTCCGTATTCCTTTTCATGTCAATCCTTTAACTTTTGGTGAAGACTTTCGATTCTTTGTGTGTGAATTTCTGCATCGTCAGGATCAACAAAGTTTTCCGAATGATTTACAACTCCATGTTATAAAAAATGTAACAAAAAAAGATCACAAAATTAAAAAGCTAAAATAGGCACCCGGGTGCATAAGTACCAAGAAGCACCCTAAGATGAAATTTAAGTCTAAAACCAACGTCCTGCAGTCCGAAAGTTCAGTAATGAAAAGGCCGAAATTGGAAGGGGTCACCAATAACTTTTGGTAGAGTCTCAGGCCGTGGAGCATGTACCTCTCAAAATTTACAGCAAACCACATGTGCTGCAGTCTACATATCTAATACAGTCGACACTATGAATACCAATCTTTCTACAATGATCCCCCAGGGGGATCATTTTTAAACCTTGAAAATGCGGAATTTTCGAAATTTTCAAACCAAATTAAACCAAAATGTGAAAAGTGAGTACTAAAAGTGAACACAAAAATGCAATAAAGAACTATGGAAAATTTTTTCGCTGGACTGAGATACAGGTCTTCAAAGTTAAAGGAGGGCGGATTATAACAGAAAACACGGATAAAATATACATTCGTCATAAAATATAATTGATACACTTACAACATACCTTTTTCGGCTCCAATTTTTGCTCAGCTTAAGTAAAATTTCTAATGCTTGCGGATCGATACAACTTACGATCGATAAATTAGTATAGCACCGATCGGATACAGTGAAATGTTTTGCCAAATTTCGCCTTAATCCCATGTTATCTTTTTCAACTTTTTTCGATTTTTTTAAGCACATAGGCTTAGGCAAGGGTAGGCCAGCGCACATTATGATGGGCTTGAACTGTGGTTTGAGCATATTACTTAACAAATTTTCAGAAAACTGCGGTCAGTAGTTGTATCCGGTCAGTGGTCAGTATGATAAGCTAGCTCTATGTGGTCTTTGTTATATGAAAGTTCGACTGCGGCGTTATCACAGGCGGGAAATTAGGTCAGTGCTTGATCCGTTATTCTCCATCCTACTTTTTAAGAGACAAAATCTGTAATTTTGGAGGTTTTTTGCATAGAATTTGTCGCCAATTTTTTTTCGACTTTTTTTTAGCGAGCATGTTATATACCATTCTTCTTCAAATTCATAGCTGAGCAATATTTTCTCGAGTGGCGACCGAATGTTGAGTTCTGGCCTCTTATAGTAAAATAGTTTTTTCCACCACCAAAAATGACCTTCTTTGTCAAAATAAATAGACCCAGTCTATTTTGATTACGCCCATGTGCATATGTGGAGTTGTTTCACTCGACTTAAATCGCTTCACAAGATGGCTGTGAAAAATTACTATATTATTGCGAAAAGTTTGGACTTTTACCAAACCAAAATCACAAATTTTGTGTTATGCTTTTTTTCTTAAAAGTTATCATTTTACCCGAGTCGCTATCGACGGTAAAGAAAAAAAATTGCAGCTTCAGAATCTAAACAAAAAACTGCACCTGATATCATTAAACAGGTTATTAATTTATAATGAGTGCGCGGGGATATGGAACCTGAAGTTGGGATTCAGGCAAATTTCAATTAGAATGCAAGAACTAAGGCAAACTTTTTTAAAAAAATTTCATGATCACAGCCTGGAAATCTGACAATAGATTCGTGTTCAGTGTGGTCAATTTGGTGGTGGAAAAAATTACTTCACTATAAAAGAGCAGAACTCAAAATTTTCAGCGAAACTCGAGGTCGCCACTCGAGAAAATATTTCTCTGCTATAATTTGAAGAAGAATGGTATATAAATGCTCGCTAGAGAAAAGTCAATGGGCATTGCTGAAAATCTTGGTGCCACGAAAGCCTGCAAAATTACAGATTATGTCTCTTAAACTTCTAAATAAAACACTAAATAAAAATGAAAACATAACTTTTTATCAAAAATAATTTTTAATTTCATGAAATCGACCAACAAATTCATGAGCTGGTGTAAAATTATGAAATACGCAAAATAAAAAACTACCTCAAAAAGAAAATTACCTAAAAACATCAAATCGATTTTCACCGCTAATCTCAAACTCACGTCCCCCAATCACCTGAGTTCACGCGCAAGTGTTCCATGCATCTCTCCCCTTCTACTAGATGCATTAAAACGAGATTAAACAGAAAGAAGACGACCGCCAAAAAATGAATAAAAAGAGGGTATTAAACAGGGCTAACAAAGAGATTCAGATTAGTAGTCTTCTCTTTTCTATCATTTTGACGCAAAACAGAGTGGTAGATCTATTGGCTGTTGTTGAAGGTAGGGGTAAAAAGAATTCAACGAAAAAATAGTAGTAGGGAATGGTCACTGATCCAGCATAATCCTCTAGAATAACACCAGCACTAGACCAGAAGCTGTGCACAGCAAATTGATTTGTGCTCAATTTTGTGGAAGCGCTCTCCACGAAATTTGATAGGCTAGGACTTTGCGGGTGTGTAAATGTGTACATATTTTACTCTGCACACATAAATTTGGATTATTAGATAAGATTATTTATTAGGAGTGGTTGTTAATTGTTTTTGTATATTTGACTAGCCTAATGACATAACAAAACGATAAGGGGGATAAAAAGGGGAAGCATGAGGCCGTACAGTTATTACCGGAAATGTATACAGCACAAATCTTTGCTTCCTGGCCCACATTTTTAAATTTTGGCATGGCTCGCAGGACCGAACAAGTTTTTCTGCATTCCGGCCTGGACCATGCTTCGATATTCTCGGCCTAATCTCCCTGGCTATCATTTTCATAGTGACTTGCCCAAGAGCTATGCAGAAAATAAGTAGGAACCACAATATCAAAAACACGAGATTAAAACAAAAGGTGGTAATTAGACAGGGCAGGATTATTTTTAGTACAAAAACTAAAAACTTTATTCATCAGCCAGCTAAAATGCAGCAAAAGCAATAGCTCAGAATATTCTAATGCCTCTTTTGACCACTGCTCAACCCTCCAATCCATTCACTCTCGCATCCAGAACACCCTGCTATTATTATTGTTGTTTTCAGACCTCACAAATTTTCTTTAGCCTTAGCAGCCTGGTATTACAATGGCATAGAGGGTAAAAGAAAAAAGGAGCCAGAGTGTATTATTCGCTTAGTTTGCCAGCTGATGTGACCAGCAGGCCGCTTGAATGTCTATTTAAATGCAGACAGCTTGAACAGAGACAGACAGACCTATGTGTTCACTGACCACTGGCTCAGGAACAGGGCTATGCGGGCTTTAATGCTGAACAAGAGGCTATTGAAGTGGATGTGTTTATAAGTGCCCACCCTTCGAAAGATGAATTTGCTTTGTCCGGCAAATCTTTTTGGCTGACAAATGGGATTAACGGAAACAACTTGGCTATTTATATGTTGGACACTGCCCCTAAGATATATACCCCTTGAACTAAATATATATCTGACAGGAAAATTTGGATTGCTGATAATTAGAGACCAAGTTTAAAGATAGTCAAGGGCATTTAGAAATTAAAAAATTGGCATGCCATTTGTGTATAAAATAGTAAAGAATTCAATGAAAGACAATTAAATTAAGCAGATTTAGATATAGCCGTTTTGTAGTATAACTGAAAGGATTGACAAGCAATTGAGTTGACCGATGGTGTGTGAAGCTAAGAAGCTTTGCAATAATTGTTTTTACTACTGTGATTAACTCGTCAAGAATTTGCATACAAAATAGACCAAATTAATGGACTGAAAAATCATAACATGAAAGTTATAGAAGGACCCTTATGGGTTATCTGCCGGCATTTTGGAATTTTTCGTTAATATTGTTTAACTTGTTAATAACATGTTTGAACTCGTCCTAACTTGTACTGGCCTCTAAGCTAAAAAAAGTACAAGTGTTTTGGGCAGCCTAAGATCAATTTTTATCTTATTACCGTATTTTTGTGAGTTATTTTTCAACCCCTTGAAAATCGGAAAATTTTGAGATTTTCGGGTGCTCAACCAAAATCTAAAAAGTGAAATCGATAGAGCTCGTGGGAGTTAAGAAAATGCAATGAACAACGATGTAAAATATTTGCTTAGGGCTGAGATAAAGGTCCTCAAAGTAGAGGGGGGGGAAGATAATAGAGACGGGTGAGCTGTTAGAGAAAATACGGTATGCTTAGAAATTAATACTGACCAAAATTTGAAAATGGTGGCTGATGGTCCAGGAATAAATTGATAAAATAATTTTTTTGCCTATCCCGATTTTTAAAAGGTGTGTTCTCAACCCAAAGTTTTTCAAATAATCACAAATTAGTTGATTGAAGCATGAATGCCAAGTCTCTAAACAAATCTCCTTCTCACCTGAATGTTGGCTAATTAGACAGACAAGAGTGAGATGTGACCTAGATTAGGAATAGGAAAACATGCGTGTAATCCTTTAGCTCCATTTCCCTACAACAATTACTACAAACACAACATTAATTGCTCTCCAACTTTTAAGGAGTTCACCAAAAGAGACTCCAAATCAAGGTGAAATTTAAGAAGTGGAAAATTGAGTAAAAGAATGTCCAAGAACACATCACTATTTGTAAAACTTGGATTTGCACAAATAAAAGGAAGAAAAGTTGAGCAGAAGATGGTTTGGAAAAGTGACCTTGAGCCTTTTTCTTGAAATCTTTTCTAGCATCCTAGAAAAAGGCATAATAATAAAAGTAATTTTTTGGCAATAATTTATAAAAAATTAAATTAGGAACTCTTCCCAAACTAAAATTTTTGCTTTGTTCTTTTTGACTATCAAGGGCTACTTATACCTGTCAGGCTACTTGTTCTTGCAATAATAAAATATTTGGGCCATATTTCTCAATTTGTACCGATTTTTTAGATTGGTCCTCTGTTTTATTTTTGGCCTTTTTCGGATTAAGGAAGAGTAAGCCAGCGTGTATTCGGATCGACTGAAACATATCTCGAACTCATGTTTGGGCCCGTCTGAACATACGCTGGCCTACCTTTTCTAAGCCTAAAAAGAAACAACAGAGCGGGCCAAGCTAAAAAATAGATACCCATTAAAGGGGCATGCCCGTCGCCGATGGAATATTTCGAAAAGCGGGTACCAGGTCAATTCAAAAAATAAGTATTTTGAAATTATTTTTGTTGAGTACCCTACACATAATAAGTAATCAAAAACACTTTCATTGTTTAATAGCATCAGTGGCCTAGTGAAAAAAGAGGCGTAGTGTGAGAGCTGGTCGTCAGTTTGATTCGCATTCAGGTATAGTTTTTCTTCAGCTTTACCAAATCACTACCAAATCACGCGAAATTATAAGCGAAATTATCTTATCACTCAACACAAGCCCAAAAACAAAACAGGGGAATCCAAGGCAAAAAGGTCATTGCCCTGATATAATTAACATACAAAATTCGAACTCCAGGTATTGAACATATGAGCTTAAAGTTTCTTCAAAAAAAATTCAACGCATAATTTCTTATTGTGTTCCAAATATCACAAATTCTCAAAAAACATTAGCAAAAGAAAAAACTAATTTTTTTTTCAAATTAAAACAAAAAACTTCATAGCTCAATTAAGACAACGCTGTATATAAGTCCAAATTATCACAAAACAAATCCACACTAGCTTCAATGGTGTGTTCTATGTAATGCTTGCACAACAATAACCACTGGACACCACTCAATTAATTTGGCGGTGTTGCAATTATTATTTCTGCTGCTTTTTCTGGACGATTTGCGACACATGCAGTGAACAAATTCATCAGAAGCAAGAAAACAGCCGGAGAAATATTTACGCAAAAAATCAGCCAGCCATTTAGGGCAGGACTCGCTCCTTTCCGAAAAACTAGTTCTTCTCCTGTATTCCCTGCTGCAGCTATTAGTAGTAGCATTGTTATTCTATGTTCAACCACAATAATAAAAACAACCACAAAAAGCAGGCAGGCAAAGAGTTAAAATAACAGTTTACAACTGTGTATATCAAAACTTTTGTATTAGGTTGAACGAAAAATCTTGTGAGTAACGTCAGTATTATTTTCAAACATTGCTATGACTTTTTCTAAAAAAATTTGACCACTCATTGACAAACTCAATGAACCGCTCGAAAGCCAGTGAAATTCAGCTAACTGATGAATGATATGAAAACTAGCCAAAAAAAAAGCTGAAAACGAAAATCGCAACATTCTACAGATTTGAACTTTTTTGTTTTCAGTTCTAATGTAACAATTTTTTGCGACAAACTGAAAAACCTAAAACTACTATTTTTAGTAGAATTTCACTGGATTTTAAATAGTTTAGTACCGTATTTCGTTTAATAAAGCGGATGTCTAAAATTCAGGGTCTTGCCACGAAAACACCATTTTACCGATTTTCATATAATTAGGGTCGCGCGCGGTCGGTTAACCGACGCGGTCGGTTAACTTTTAGGAAATAAACCGAAACCGAAAACCGGATTCGCCAAACCGGCAAAACCGAAAACCGGGTCACCAAACCGCGGCTTTATTCGGGTTTATTACTGAGAAATAAAATTAGCTAATATAGTTTCGAATTAATTTTCTTTTGACATGAATAATAAAGAACATTTCGGTCATCTTGTAAACGAGCTTTTTTTCTTGCTGATTTGCGGCAAAACGAGTGAAGAAAATGAAGGATCCGACGTTGAATGATATAGCTTGTCTCTGTTATGCGTTCAAAATTGTTTCCAATATGTGTACAGGGTGTCCCAGAAAAAAACCACCTACTCTTCAAGGGCACCGTAGAACCATTTTTAATTTTCAATTTTTCGTGCACGATATGTCAGTTTGTAGCCCTAGAAATTTCTGGCGCATGGTATATTAACATTAACTAAGTGACAGTGGCATAGTGGGTTAATAGACAGAACAATTAAAAAACCGGTTTTTCAATCCCGGATTTTCTGTTTTTGTTGACTTAAAAAATTATTGACGTGTTTTCAGGTTGATTATTAATATCAAAATTTATCTTGCAAAGATATTCCAAACACATCATTTTGTAGCTCTTTTTTTTCTCTTTCGATTGGTATATAAAAATTTCCCGGATTATTTTCAAAAAGTCAGCATCCGGCTTTTAACACAAATAAAGTCATTTCACACAATTTGACAAGCACTTTTGTCACCTTAACTGGTCAAAATTTCGTTTGAGTATTTTGCGCTATGATTTTTTCTTGCATTTATGTTGTAGCGCAGATCAAGAGCTACAAAATCTTTCTTACAGAAATTTTTTTGTAAATTGAAATGTTGAGATATGCTCTTATGAAAACAGCAAACCCATTAAAAAACGACTGAAATTCGAAAAAATTAAGAAAAATTGATTTTTGGCCCTTTATGTTTTTCTTTCAAAAAGCCATAACTAAAAATCTATATTTTTGAAAAAATATTCTCTGAATTGGGTTTTGTAACGCTTGATCTGAGCTACGAAATAGTGCAAGAATGTTATCACAGCACATAAAACTTTATCAATTTTGTGTGACCACGACTCAATTCGACAAAACCGAAAATCCGATTTTTTTTAATTGTTCTGTCTATTTAAACACTATACCATTGTCACTTAGTAAATGTTAATGTAGCATTCGCTAGAGAATTCGCAGGGCTACAAGATGACATACCGTGCACAAACAATTGGAAATTAAAAATGGTTCTGCGGTACCCTTGAAGAGTAGGGGGTTTTTTCGGGACACCCTGTACACATATTGGGAACAATTTTGAACGCATAACAGAGACAAGCTATATCATTCAACGTCTTTTTTGTGACACCCTACATGAAGATTGTTTACTTTTTGTTGTGGAACTTTTTTTTGTGTTTTGTCGTGTACATGAAGATTGTTTACTTTTTTGTTCAGTTGTGGAAACATTTATGCAACAAATTATGTAAGGCCCCCGCTCACAATGGAATGTCACTGTGGTTGTCGAAGTGAATTCGATGTCCATTTCTCGCATTTTTCATATAAAAATGCCAAATCTCATATAGATGACCTACACCTACTTTTTATTTCATCTATATCAGATTTGGCATTTTTCAATGAAAAAACGCGAGATCTGGACATCGAATTCACTTCGACATCCACATCGACATCCCATTGTATGCGGGGCCTAATAATGTAAATTTACACTAGATAAAATGACCTTAAAAATCAACAAGCACTGGATAAAAACTGAAAAACGAAAAACTGGCGAAAAACCGGCAAACCGGCAGTTAACGGACCGGGTTTGATTAAACCGAAACCGGAAACCGGGTTTGCCAAAAGCTCGGTTTGAAAAACCGACCGACTGGAAAAAAACCGCAACCGCGCGACCTTAGTTAGAATGAAGCAAAAAACACATATAATATCCCAAAAATAAACTTTAGAAAAAAGTCTAAAACTTTTGAAAAACAGAACGCCACAATTATTACCAATTTGACACACCGTGAGCTGTAGGTCCTCAAAGTCTAGGGGCCGTCTTATTAGAGGAAATACGGTAAGTCTTTTAATGAGTAGTCAAAACGTTTGTAAAAAGTCACAGTAATATCTGAAAATTTTTGTTAGTTTCAAAACTTTTCGTTCAACTTAAAATTTTGAAATACAGTTAACTCTCGATTATAAGTACACCTTGAAGAGGATATTAGAGATACAAAATTTCGGTTTTTTACACAATATAGTATGAAAAAGTGAATATGATACTATTATGTCTTTTCCTCTAAAATTTGCAACAATATTTTATTGCCGAGAGCCGACTTATTGTTGTAATGTAAGGAAGAATCTTGAAGATCAAAAAGAACAACCACAATAACATAATGTTAATATGGTTATGAGTGCTCTTCAAGCAATTTCATCCTGCTACCTATCATAGCAAAGAGAAATGCTACTACAAACATAGATGAGTGTAGACGATACTGCAAAGACACAAAGGAATAAATATTTTTGCAGATTTTTTATTTCGTCTTTTAGATTTGGAATTTTATCAAAAAATTTCAATTATGGCTCATTTATAAACGTTGTCGTCGTCGTTGGCAATGTCGTTGTCGCTGGAATATTCTTTTTATAAAACCGTTTTTTGCTAACGACGACGACAATCTATTTATAAAAAATCCAACGACAACGCCAAAGACATCGACGATGCCAAGGATATCGAATTTTTTCATTCCAAATTGGACAAATTTCGCATTTTTTCAGTCTAGATTTCATCGTGTGGAGAATATAATTGAACCTCAAAAAATTGACTTAAAATGCAAAATTTGTCTAATTTGGAAAAAAATGTCGTTGTCATTGGCGTTGTCGTTGGATTTTTCATAAATGGGTCGTCGTTGTCGTCGTCGTTGGCATAAATCGCCTTTATAAAACATTTTTTCCAACGATAACGTTTATAATGAGATAAATGAGTTCACGTTTATAATACGTTTATAATGAGATGAATTATAAATGAGCCATTAGGAATAATCTAAAAATGCCTCATTTTGGCTTTAAATCAGGGCTGCCATATTGGCAAAAAAATCAGACACAAATCAGACACTACCAGAGCCCACAACTTTTGATTTACAGGACAAAATAGTCTGATTTTTTTTCTGTGTATAACTATAATGCACAGGTACACCCTGAAAAAAGTTGTCACCCTTCACTCTTTTTAGGCCGAAAACAGAAAATCAGACACTTTAAAAGTCAAAAACTTGTAAAAAAGATGGAGTGAAGGGTGACAACTTTTTTCAGGGTGTACCTGTGCATTATAGTTATACACAGAAAAAATCAGACTATTTTGTCCTGTAAATCAAAAGTTGTGGGCTCTGGTAGTGTCTGATTTTTTTGCCAATATGGCAGCCCTGATTTAAATTGTCTCAATTTTAAAATTCTGAAAAGAAAACCTAAAAGTGCACCTTGAAACCAATATGATGATCTATTTTTGCAATGAAATTTTTCGAAAAGTTCAAATTAATTTTTTTAGCGAAAATTAGTCGAAAAATCAAATCCACCTTTTAAGCGCTGACTTCACCGTAGATTCCCTCCTCGCCCATACTGAACCAGATTTAACAGGTTTTATTTTACGGGAAGATGTATTATTGGCTGTTGTCAAATTAATCTTATGGAGTGTTGCTTTAACAGCAGCTGCAGTAACAGCACTATTGGCGATAGCAATAGTGGCTCTGTGTTGTCTTCCTCTGTTCTCTTGAATATTTCTGCTGGCAGGAACTGGTGCTTCAGCCGTTGAAGCAAAGGCTACCCTTCCACAAAGAATATCGTCACTAGTGTCGGTGACTAATTTTGTGGATGCTATAGAACTTCCTGAAAAAGGTCTGCGCAGTGGAGACAGCGATTCAAATCTGCAAATTTGTTCTTAGTTAAGGACTCAGTTTTAGTATTTTTGAAAACATACTTGCTGGCCAGATCCCGAACCTTAGGCCTGGGCTCTTCGGCCTCCTGATCTTCCATTTTATATCATTTCTAGCTGGATAAATATTGACTCAAAACAAAAAATAATCTAAAATTTTTTAAATTTAGAGCGCGGCTTTTAAAAAGCGTGGATACTAAATATACTATATATATAATGGATAAAAATCTTCAACTCTTGGTCAAATTTTAGCAAATGAGCATCTTTTCAAAATTATAATTTGAATTTCTGAGAAAATTTTGACTGAAAGGGTGCTGCAGAATATTAAAACGGAATAAAAAATATTCTTAAAAATTGTGTAAATCTTAAAAATGACTCATTTTCACATCGAATTCACAAAAAATTTCGAGAAGTGGAAAAAAATTTATTTATGGTGAAAAAGCTTGCTAAAATAAGTCACAGAGCTATTATTATTGGCTATAATATAAGAGAGAGAGCAAAAAAATGAGGCGCTTTTGTTTATTTTTCAAAAAAGTACTTGCTTTTAATAAAAGCACAAATATTTTCAAAACATACTGACATGAATTGCCGTATCTATTAAATCAATCACATTAAAAACCCAAAACCTCACACAGACAAAATCACACAAACTTTTGGCAAGTGGAACAAATTGGCTTTTGCCAAGACAAAAACGGTATAGAAGAGGCAATCAAATTTGCATCATGTGGGTTTTTTTGCTCGTGCTGGTTTCATAGATATAAGAGCCCTACTCAAAAAGGCATAAACCAATTGTGGAAAGCCGGTGAAACTTGAATAGGGGCGCACGTCACACAACAAACCCCTGCAGAGAGTTTTATTGCGCGTTGAATGGCTTAGATAGGTGGGGAATAAGAGAGGTTTGGGAATTTGATGGGTGCAATACACCCCCAAACTGGGTCTCTATATTTTTGATCGCTTTCACAATCGGCTTTTTATGAAGTAGAGGAGAAAAAGTGGAGAAAAAACGGGTAGATTGAGTTATTACTTCTTTGTTCAAAACAAATTTTGAAAAAAACAGCTGAGTTGTTGCATGAAACTTTTTGTCAAGCAGAATTTGAGCTAGAAAAGAAAAATGAAATAGTAGATTAGTACCCTAAATATTAGAATTCACAAAAAGTTTCAATAAATACTTACAAACTAAGATAAAAAAGATTGAGTTGTGCTAAATTAGCTTGAAAAATAGAACGAAAAGTGCATTTTGGATTTGGTTGCGCAAGAACGATAAGAACATACTCAGGTTCCATGAAAGCTAATTTAGAGGGCTTTAATTTTAGTAAACTGGACATTTTTTGTGCTTTTGTACAATAATCCCAGATTTAGTAAAAGCTGTGGCCCAATAAGGCTACAATTGCAACCACACTTTCCTTCTTTGCAAAAATGAAAAAATGCCGTCGCCGTTCGCTCATACCTTTTTTCACCCTCAGTAGATGAAAGTTCATTTGACTTGCACCTGCTTTGGCTTTAAAAAATTTGGACTAGTTGTTCCACCTTCAATCTCATTCCCAGAAGGATTTTTCCGGATTTAGTAAAAAGCTGTGGCCCATCCTATATGATAAATCTGTCATTTCTGAACTCCAGAAAAAGTATAATTTGACTTATTTTTATTACACCAAAATTGTAGCCTACCCAACTACGCAGAAGCCCGCAAATCAATAAATACTGAAAGTGAAAATGATACATTCCGCTAAGAACAGAAGCTGATGAAGCAAAAAATATATCATCCGATTAATTGATTACGAAGCTGAATGTGGTGAAAGGAAAAAAAACACGGTGCTCCAGCTGGTATACATTTATTGACCACTACCACAATAAAACAAAGTAATGAAGAGAGAGTGAAGAAATGACTAAAAGGTTGGTGAGAATAAGCAAGCCGTCTTTTTCCACTACCCACTCCAAATCAAATTAATCTCGAGAGAAGAGAACTGAAATTTAATGTGTGAGTGTGTGTGTGTAACACTCGTCCAGTGGTCAGTAAGTGGCTAGAGATTAGCAACATTGGACAGCAGTGGACCACCTACCAGCTTCTTGAATGCGTAGTAGACCACTGAGAAAAGTGCAAAGGCCAAGCGGAAAAGAAGACTTGTTCATTTGTACTTTTGTAATAAATTAAAAAATTTCATAGATTTGTGAAAGGCACGTCTAAAAGCTGAAATGCAGAGCTTCAAATCAAAAAAATCAGCTCAGAAAAGTTGAAAAATTGGCGAGAACCAAACCTTCGAAGTTGTAATTAGGACCACCCTTACCCTTACCATAATTCCAAATCATGCTTTTAGCATTGTGTTTTCGAACCGCTTTTTGAATATTGCTCACAGGCAATTTACCACCCATTTTGTAGCTCATCTTATTAGATACAAATTGAGTGTAACTTGTCTGAGAATAGTCTTTGAAAAGTTGGTCAAAAATACAAGGCCAAGAACACGATTTTGAACAAGGCAGTGGTGCTATATTAGAATAAACACGGTAACATAAAAATATCAACATCTCAATTTTTCACTGATCAAACACTGTTTTCGACGACATTTTCGTAATAAAACCGATAATTTTACCCCTATATATGACCTAAATAAACTGGCAAAAAGTTTCGAAAAAAAATTTCCCGGCATTAATTTGGGACACGTAGGCAGAAAAGGTTAATGTAACAGTGTGAAACGTTTGAAAAAAATCTATATGTTAGCCTTGAGATAAAAAGTTCTCGACGGCTTACCTTATTGAGAAATCGATTTAGTTTTGATGTGGAAGACAGCTAGCAATTTGTTCAGATTTGTTTTATTACAAAAAACATGTTTTTCCTATTTCATTCTTTCTTCAAACAAAAATCATGGTCAGACAAAACGAATTCAAAACTTTACCGCCAAATATTCCATGTTTTGAATAATTGCGATAAATAAACAGGGGTAATTGCAAATACAAACGTACTATTCAAATTCAAAACTGGCCGGAAATACAAGAAAAAAATTGGATATGGACAAGATTGAACTAAAAGAAACTGCTTAAAGTAAGAAGGGTAGAGCGAAGCTTGTTGTCCAACCCATACCGGTTTGGGGAATCAGTACCAGAACAAGCCCCGCAACTACTATTCCCGCCAGGAGTACAATAGACACAGGAAGATAATGACTTTATTAGCACCTGGTTACAATCAGATACAGTCGAGTCCCGCTAACCCGGCACCCCAAAAAGTTCGTTCCCGCCTTGGGTCCGACACTTTTTTTAACCCAATTTTCGAAGTATTTTTTCAATTGTGTTTTTACAGTCTGATAGCAAATATCGTGAGGATTCCGATTTTGCCGATCGTTTTTCAAAAACCTAATATTTTTGGCTCTAAAAGACCAAAACCCCGCTAACCCGGCACCCTTTTTAAAAATATGGTGCCGGGTTAGCGGGGTTTTGGTCTTTTAGAGCCAAAAATATTAGGTTTTTGAAAAACGATCGGCAAAATCGGAATCCTCACGATATTTGCTATCAGACTGTAAAAACACAATTGAAAAAATACTTCGAAAATTGGGTTAAAAAAAGTGTCGGACCCAAGGCGGGAACGAACTTTTTGGGTGCCGGGTTAGCGGGACTCGACTGTACATGTACAATACTGGGGAATTCATCCGTAGATGCTGGGAGCCTTTCTTGCACAACACAAGCTAGGACCCTATTCACCGGCGCAGCGGAGAGGGCGTGACTGGAGGCGGTATACGAAACCATGCGAGAGACGTATGCGCTTGACTGGGAGATGCAGTTCTCTGGGAAGACCTCCTGAATAGGAGACTTTATCTGGTATAATCATCTGGTATAATTACTTCTGGGAAGTCCTCTTGACTGAGAGACTTGTCTTCTGGGTAATCAAATATGTACGAACTGGATTCACTAAGTTCCTTCAGAACTTGTGCGTATCTGGCATTCTCTATACTGGGATCACAGCGAACTGGAGAGAGAACAAGTCTCTATACTGGGTGGAGCATGAAGCTCAAGACCTAATGTAATACTGGGCGAGTTGCTATGACTCGTTATACTGGATTGCACTGGTAAAGGGACGTTTCGCCCCCTTTTGGACAAATGTCCAAAAGGGGGCGAACTGCTAATTTTGCCTTGGTCCCCCCTGTTGATTTTTTTGAATTTTTTTTCAGTCTAATTGCGTAAGAAACCGTGTTATAAGACGTTTCCCCCATTTTTCAACGGAAAGACAAATTCTATATAAAAACTTCGTACCGTTCTGGTCATTTTTCCAAAAAATGGCGATTTATTGCCTATGGCAGGTGTAGCATTTATAAGAAATTCTTGTAGTTGTTTTCTTGTGCCACCAGTAGAGATGAAAATGGCCTCCACCGAGCTGGACTGCTTTCATAGATCCCCAAATTTCCCCCAAACATCCCCCAACAATCCCCAAACATCAGCATGTGGCTGGGTGAGTTACAAAACGGTACGAAGTTTTGATATACAATTTGTCTTTCCATTAAAAAATGGGGTATAGACGTTTGGCTACAAATGTAACATTTTTGGCATTCTGCCCTATGTTCTGTTTTAGCCACTTAGGCCTACTTAGGTTTAGGCCTTAGGCTTAGGCTTAAGCTTAGGCTTAGGCTTAGGGACCAAAAAAAATGTCTTACGAACTACAAAATGGCTGAAAAAATAAGCCTAAGTGGCTTAAACAGAACATAGGGCAGAACGCCAAAAATGTTACATTTGTAGCCAAACGTCTACTCACCAAGAAATGAGTGGGAAACGTCTTATAACACGGCTTGTTACGCAATTAGACTGAAAAAAAAATTGCAAAAAAAATCAACAGGGGGGACCAAGGCAAAATTAGCAGTTCGCCCCCTTTTGGACAAATGTCCAAAAGGGGGCGAAACGTCTATGCACCATTGCACTAGGCTTCTTTTGACTGGGAGAAACAACTGGGAAGAATTCCGTAATAAGACTGACCTGGGAGAAGCGCTTAGACTTCAGAGAAGAAGGCTGCATTCAGAACTAATGATCCAGATTAAGAATGATTTAATTCCGTTTGTTCGCCCTTTCCCTAGATGTCTTCATAAGACAAATAGCAATTCAAATTGCTATTTACTGGGTATATTTGACTGGAAATATGTTTCTGTAGGAAACATACGATTTAGACTGGAAGTGCGGGAAAAGTGATTTAACAATCCTTACATTAAGGGTATTGGCCAGCCGGTGGCTAACCAGTGTCAGACATGTGTGTCATGGCTACCCTCCCACTGCCTTCAATTCCTCCTCTGTCTCTTCTTTCAATTGACTGGAAAAGAAGGCAGCAGTGCCCGTCAGAGTTGCATGCCTATTTGTCTTCAATGAGGAAAGTGCAAGCTAGCGGCCACTAAATAACAAAATAGTCAATTTTTAGTGGACGGCATGCAAAGCGGTCAAGCGTTGGTTCTCTCACACTCCCTTGCCGAAAACCAGCTTATTGCTTTTATAGCAAATGGTGTCTTAATACTGAACAATTGCACAATACAAAATCCTTGTAAATAAACAATGATAGCGGTTCCGAAATTTGATGCAGGTTTTTTGGGACGTAGCCTTTTGTCCCCTTTTTTGATTGATATAAAAAAAGGGACAAACGAATTACGTAATTTGTTTGTCCCCTTTTTCCACTTTTCGAATTCGCTCCTTTTTGGTTTTAAATTTCTGAATTAACTTACTTGTCTTGCAAAGAACTTCTATCATCTTAAATGTTTTTCTATAATCAAACCTCAGTTCTACTGGCCCAGTGGTACTATGTGATCCATGCACCAAACCAAGTGGTCGTCCACTTTGATAAAAAATAATTTGAAGTTTTTCGGGTTCCAAAACAATTTTCCTGGACTAATTCGAGCATGCTGAAGATGGTTTGACAGTGGTAAAATCGTGTTTTATCGAGAAATTTTTGAGTTATCGTAAATTATTGATTTTGATAAATCAATAACTCACAATAACTTGGAAATTTCTCGATAAAACGTGATTTTAGTACAGTCAAACCGTTTAATTTTGCAAGCATGATGGGTTACACAGTTAGACATATTATATTAAAATAGGTTTCATAATTGTGTATCTGAAACCCATCCACTGAAGAAAAAATTAAAAATTAATAAAACTTTCCAACTGTGTAACCCATCATCATTTCAAAATTGCATTCGTATTCACTGACCACAATGTGATCAACGTGGTCGTCCTAGGGTTAAGATTCAAAAAATCTTCCGAGCGAATCATATTTCTCCTAAATATTTTAGTAACACTTTACGGTGGTGGGTGCATTTGGGGTTTTTTTTCATATATTTTTTTCAGTGTTTTTATGTTATTGTCTTGAAGGGAAAGTCATTATTTTGAACTTTTTTAACTGCCTAACCTACTTGGATAGTATCTAAACGTAAAAGCCCCACTGCAAAGAGTATTTTTCTCTGAGCCTATCTTTTTCGGTTCCCTTGATTTTTTTTCACCCCAATCCATTGCAATGAGGAGTATGTTGGGTTTTGGCCGTTTATGGTTCGCGTTGGCGGAAGAATTCACCAAGGTGAAAAGTCGATTGACGGAAATGTTGGCAAAAGTATAATTCGTAGACTCCAAATATTTTTGAAAATGGTCAACTTTTTTGTTAATATTTTTTGAATTTTTAAAAAAATGCCAAAACTAAAAAATACCGTATTTCCTCTAATTCAGCCCCCGGGGCTAAATTTTTTGGATGCCTAAAAATCTTGAAATTGTAAATCAAAAAGGCCCTAACTCTGAAGTTCTAGTCAAAAAAGAAAGGGTGGGGCTAAATGAGAGGGGGGGGGGCTGAATTAGAGGAAATACGGTAAATTGAATTTAGGCCAAATAGCCTTAGTAATAGTCTATGCGAAAGGTGTGAGATAGGCTATGCACCCATAAGGTTTCGAACCATGAACCTCGGTTTGAGAAATTTATGCGGGAATTTAAATTTTTAAGTCCAACCAAACCAAGTGGTCGTCACCAGGAGCAAAAATTTTTACTTTTTCGGGTTCTGAAACCTGTTTCTGGACTGATTCGGACACGCTGAAGATGGTTTGATAGAGGTAAAAATGCCATTTTCTCAGGTATTTTTCGAGTTTTGGTAAAATCAATTGTATCCCGATACTCGAAAAAAACCATAAAAAACCTTATTTCATCACTATCAAACCATCTTCAGCGTGTCCGAATCAGTCCAGAAAACAGGTTTCAGAACCCAAAAAAGTAAAAAAAAAATTGCTCCAAGTGGAGACCACTTGGTAGTACCCTACAGGGGGTTCGGGGTACCAAGTATCCAGGTGGTTTAGGTACCATGAGGTGGTTAGAGCCTGTCTGGATGATGTGAGCACTATTTAAATGATTTAGACACTATTCAGATGGTTTTGGTGCTATCCAGGTGGTTGGGTAGTTTGGGTAGTATACAGTTGGAAGATACCCTAAACACAGTCATTTACCTTGATATCTAAAGGCAAAAATTCAAAATTTGGCGAAAAAAGTAAAAAAATGACTTTCCCTTCAAGACAATAACATAAAAACACTGAAAAAAATATATGAAAAAAAAACCCCGAGTGCACACCCCCCAAGTGCACCCCCCCCCCTAAGTGCACCCCCTCTCAAGGGAGGGGGTGCACTTTAAACCAAGGGCTGAAAATAAAGGAACAAAACAGAGAAGATACCTAAGGTTTAAACCGAGAGCTAAAAAAAGGGAACAAAGAAGAGAAGATACCTAAGGCCAGAGCGAAGGATGAAATACAAATTTTCCCAAGGGGGGGGGTGCACTTGGGGGTCTGTCTTCACATTCGAATCTATGGCTTTCTGGTTGATCCAGCAAACAAAGGAAATATTATCGGCAACTCCTACGAAGAGAAATACCTTAATATCGCCATTCGATTGAAGTTTGTTGCTATTATCTGATTACTGTCTGTTACTGTCTGTTGTTAAATTAAAAAAATTTAAACAATGAAAATTTAATAAATCGAATTAAGTTTTCTTCGAATACTCTTTCGTATAGCAACATTGATATACTCTTTATGAAAATTCATTCCAACAACTTTTTGTTGTTGTCTCAATGGAGTGGCCATTGCTCAACCGGACTCCGTAATCCGAGCACTTAGTATAATTGTTTTGTAACAATTATAAAGTTTCGACTCTATCAAAATTTATATATCTGGGCCGGTACTCACCATCTTTACCTTTACATCTACCTTTTACCCTTACCTCTAACTTTTACCCTTACCTCTAACTTTTACCCTTACCTCTACCCTTACCCTTACCTCTACCTTTTACCCCTACCTCTACCTTTACCTCTACCTTCAATTTTTACCTCTACCTTTACCTCTACCTTTTACCATTACCTTTACCTTTTACACTTAGCTGTATTTCTACCTTCAACTTTTACAAATACATGCAAATACAACTGCTTCGGCACCAAACGATTTATTCAACAACACAACAGTGCAAAGCACACCTCAACGGACCAAGTAACGATTTACGATAGAATTTCTCATATTTGATCCCGTGTTCATTCTTTGCAATGCGCAGAGATTGCATGCACAGACCCGCCTCGGCGGCTGATCATCATTCATTTCCACAATCATTCATTCCCGTGAACATTGCGAAAACTAAACAAAAACAACGATAGAGTGAGAGAAAAAGCACAGTCTCAAAGTAGCGAGCAAAAGTCAACAATCCGCACAACAATGAAACGCACAACAATGAAACGCACAACAATGAAAAACGGACGTTAAATTCGTGTTCAGCGAACTAAAATTGCTCTAGAAATGCTTTACGGGACAATATTTTGAAAATCGAGATGAAGGTAAAAATTTTTACCCTGCTACCACCCATGGTAAAAATATGCCTTGGTCCCCCCTGTTGTTTTTTACCCTTACCTCTACCTCTACCTTTACCTCTAAGTATGGTGAGTACAGGTAGAGGTAAGGGTAAAAGGTAAGGGTAAAAAGATGGTGAGTACCGGCCCTGATTGTTGACTATGCAACTGCGAATAGTCCTTTTTTTGATCATCTTTCGAGTTATAACCGTCTAATTAATTTGTAGCTTCAAAATCATGTAACTGAGGTTATTTTTTTAGGACAGTACTCCTGTGTATTGAAACTGCGTTTGGAAGCCTAAGACGTGGAGCCGACAATCTTTTTATGAATTGCCTCAAAAATTTCAAGCCTAAATTCCGGTTATGAGTGGACATCTAAATTTTAGTTCGAAGTTTTGGCATTGTGTTGGCAGCCATAACAGTTGCTTAAATAAAATGGCGTTTTATTTATGGCAACTCACCAATCCAGTTAAAATTTGTTCATAGAAAAAACAACAATTATTTCCAATGACTAAATCAGTGAAGCTGATCGATCTTCCAACATATATTTTGGTATGCTGTATTAATGCTTAAAAGCAAAGTGTCAAGTACATTTTAGACCAAAATTTTCAACCACCTGCATTACATCGATTTGCTTTGTTTGGAGTCTACGTGCAACAAAATGAACAAATTGGTCAGAACGGAAATTTGGTATCAGACAAAAACCACAAGACTTACACTTTGAGTCTACGCTGGGGATATGGTTTTTTAGATGAAAGACAAAATTTGCATGGACAACGCTTTAAAGGTTTCGATGACAAAAAGTAATAGGTTTAACAAATTAAAATGGATCTTTTTCTTAGCTCCAATTATACTCACGTGAAAAACGAGTCACGATACAAGAATTGTTTTTGCTACAACTTTTTTATTTCACAACATTTAACTTTTTTAAAGATAGCCACATTGGGCTATCTTTTCAATATCCCAGCGTTCATCTGGAAAAATAACTCGAAACAAATCATTTTTTAGTAACTCTAAACGCGTTTCGTTACTTTTTCATTTTTGCATGTTTAGACGAGTCATTTTTTCAGATGAAAGCTGGAATATTGCGCTGTTTTGAAAAAATAACTTGCTTGAAGGGTGGAAAATATAAAAGCTATAGCAAAAAACGAGTTTTGTTTTGTGACTCGTGTTTTGTAAATAAAATAGCGTCAAAAAGTTGATCTACTGAAAAATTGAATAACTACTTGAAAGAGATCAAAGTTTTAAATTAACTTCAAGTTTTTGTTGAAAAAGTCGCAAAAAGTAAAAAGGCGAAAATCTCATCCCTGTCAAAAATGGTTTCTTAATTTTTCCAAGTAGATCAACTTTTTGACCCTGCTGTAGTTCGTGGAACCACTGCAAAATCGTAGTACAGCTCCATTCTCTAGCTTTCTCAAAAGTTACAGAACTACCAGTTATACTTTTTATAGTTTTTTTGTACTTTTAAAGATTTTGTTAAAAAAATTTGTATTTTTAAAGCGTGACCATTTCAGTTAGTTTTACTGCTGAGAAAGTGTGGCAAAAATATTTCATCCTTTTCTTTATATCCTTTTAATGAATCCATGCAAGAAGAGGAGAAATGGCAGTTGACGCGGGAACCTGGTGAATTTCACCCACCAGTAAAGAAGGACGTCATCCTTAACTTGCAAATAACCTCACTGGCACTCTTCTCCCAACTCCTACAGATGCCTCATTTGAAGAGGCTAGATTTAAGAGGAATCTTTTTCGATTGGCCCCACCAACGGACCAGACTAGTGAAGTAGCGGGCCGTCAGTTGGAAATTATTGGAGAATCATGTGGTGCGCACTTGGAAGATCTCAACTTGACTTTGTGTGCGGGCAGGGCAAGTTGGTGTTTATATTGAAATTGGCCAAGTTTTGGTTTCAGAGCACTAGAGATCCACCAATGATTATCAGTAGAAGCCTGCACAACTTTCTCGCCTCCTGTCCTCGGCTGAAACATCTCAGGGCTGACATGAACAACCATTCAATAGAGTTCACGGGCAGCTCTTTTCTGTATCTGGCCAGAGGAATGCGCTCGCTATCTTTTTGGCAAACATGGTTGCCCTCTAGTGAATTGCGTCAAATTGCAGATCGAAGTGGCTCGACTTTGCAAAGCCTTTGTTTTAAATTTCATAGGGATGCCAAAGTTGAAGACTTGATTTGTTTGTTTCAAAAGCTGACATGGTATTTCTTTCGATTCAGAATACCGTATTTATTTCGATGGACAGGCATGCCCGTCCATCGGAATAAATATGGTAGTTTTCGTTTCTAATAAAAAGTAAGTTTGGTTCAGCTTGCAACATCTGCAAATTGATTTTCGCGGTGGGTCGAAGCAACCAGGCTTACTTACCCATCTGCCGTTCACACAGCTTATGCGTGACTCTCTAATTTGCATTCAGCTTTTTGTTCTTGTCAATTCTCAGGTAAAATATGATTTTTTCGGCACAAATATGGAAGTTGTGCTTTTTTCAAAGGGTTGGACATTTCAATTACTAAAGACGGATCCAAACCTGGCTTACAGGTTTAATTTTATAGCTGCTGCCATCAATCTTCAGCACTAAATTTCGTTGCCTAAAAACCCTGGAGTACTTAGGCAGTGAAAAGAGAGACCCGTCTCTTCCTGAAGTGCTGACAATGATTGGCAGCTTGCGGCTCACAAATAATTTCCCAAATCTTGTGAATCTCTGCATTCAGGATTCAAGGACTCTAGATGATAATGCCCTGAAAATTCTAGCTATGCTCAACAATCTGGAGGTCAATAGCCCCCATAAGACTATTATCTCTAAATTAGCCCAGTTATCTTAGGCTCTGAGAATAATTTACTGTCCCAAGGTGACGGTGGTTGGTATCAGCTACTTTCTTGATCGCTGCACAGTACATTTCCACCATTTGGAATTAGGGAACCAGCTAGCCGAAGAGGGTATACTAGAGCTGGTCCACCAGTGTGTAGATCGCCGTCACTCGGCAATGCAACGTCCAGCCTGGTTCGTAGAGGATCCACAGCGCAAAGTGCCTGCCGACGCCAGACTCTTTTATTTTCTCCGCTACATAGAGTTTATGGTCAGTATTGGCCAGTCACGTGATGGTGAACCCATCAATTGGAACTATCCAAGGAAATACAAGGAAACATATGACAACATGAACATGCATCCCTGGGTGGTGTTCTCCAAACCTCCTGAGTTATTTCACTTCGAAATGGAGGACAAAATATATTTATAGTCTTTTTTGTAATCGTGTATAATTTGTTTTAACAGTAAAATCTTTAAAAGCCACAATCGCAAACCAATAGCCTGTTGTGAGTACATTTATTTGTTTTCGAGTTTTTTTTATATACATGTTTAGACCAGTTTTGAAAAGTTGATAAGTTATTTAGTAGCTAAGATTATCAGCTACAATATGGGACTTACTTCTCGAAAAAAATCTTCCAAAAATTCATATAAAACATAATGGCAAAAAAAACATAATACCACGTCGTCGACATACGCAAGGACATAATATAAACCGTATAATACACTGGATAATGCTCTATTGAACATACTGGTTGCGTTCCGCAAACCAAGAGGCATCATGGTCATCTGATAGACTTTGTCTTCAGTGATCACTCCGCACTTTCGACTTGCATCAGTATCTAAAGGTATTTGCATATACCCACTGGAGAGATCTAGACTGGTGAAGTAAGTTGCCTTGCTTAAATCTTCGATAATAGTATCGATTCTGGGTAACGGGTATAGATCTGGGTATGTCACCTTGTTTAGTTCCCGAACATCTATGCAAGGTCTAAGACTTCCGTCTTTTTTTCTGGACTATAACTAAACTGGAGACCCAGGGAGTGTCTGATTCAATCATAACTCCACTGGATACTAATGTCTGGATATGCTTCTTGATCTCCTCTTTATATTTAAACGGAGTCTTAAAGATTTTAGCTTTAACTGGGACCTCCGTAGAAGTTTCAATAGACTGGGGTTTGATCCAACATTGGCCGAGATCGTATCTGGATATCTGTAGCAGACTATCCAAAGGTAGATTTGTCCAGCGCCGATCGTTCGAGTGAGCAAAAGCTCGAGCTCCAGAAAATAATTAACCAGTATGATGATGTGTTTAGTAAATCCAGATACGATCTCGGCCAATGTCGGATCGAACCCCAGTTTATTGAAACTTCTACGGAGGACTACCCAGGATGAATGGCCCAGACAGTTCCAGACGTATATAGACATTTCGAATGCCTTACAAGCGTTTGAGAATGCTATTGCCCAGCAAGCGATGTAATTAGCCAGTACAAAGGTGGATGTTGTAAAACTGAAGTCGAATCATCACATTGTTTTGCAAGTGACTGATGTACCCAGATTAAGCCCAGATCAAAGCAAAACACGTTGGCAGTGTTTTGTCCCAGGCAAAAGCGTTTCATTATGTGTGAAAGACCTAGAAAATATCTACCATCTTATGGCAGACTTTCTTATTACGAAGGTCTTCAATGAGAATGGCAACATGGTGCGCATTAAAGCCAAGCGATATGTGTATCATGAAGCCATCTCAGTTGCAATTTTCAAACCCAGTTCAGGAGGTTTATACTCCTTCCAGAAGTAGTTCGTCTGTACCCAGTCATAAGTCATAGTCCAGTGTGTCGAACATGGATGAAGGCCCCCAGATAAAAATTCCCAGGATGATGATGCCCAGGATGAAAAGGATAAAGATACCCAGGATATGGAAACCCAGAAAATTGACGAACCCAGTAAAGATGATAACGTTTTCATCAACCCAGAACAGTCAGGTATAGCAGATTTACTGCGAAACCAACCAGTAGATTTAGGTTGGACTGCTGAAGCACCAGCTAAAGCAGTGATCCCAGCTAAGACGAAAGTCACTACCCAGCAAGATTTTCTTAGTTACGATAAGGAAAAATATCAACTTATCGGCCCAGTCTTACGTACTGTCTTATGTACTGGCCCAGTCTTACGTACTCAAGTATTCTGACTACGAATGCGTCGGTAGGTCCCAGATTTCTTCTCTCCAGTTTGACGCCAGCGACTATGAACTCTGGTCAGAAGAGTTCTCTACCAGAAAAACGATCTATGGTTAGTATTTGACAATTATTCTACTGGCATTGAAACCAGGGTAAATGTTGAGTCGATCTTCTACAGACGAATTCAGTTCACCGAGTCCAGGGATGCTCATATCTACTGCGTACTTCATGGTGTCCAGTCTAGTTATAAGATCCCAGCTGATACCCAGATAGAAAGTTCTCGCATCGACGCAGCTTTGCCTGAGTTCGATTGCGTATCCAGAGACCAAATTGAAGATGTCTTGGCATCTTTCGATTTGTTAGTCGACCCAGAACAGGCTAGAGTCTAGAGGCTAGAATTCTTCTTGAAGATAACCCAGTTGTTACGTTTGATGGTGGCCAGGTACAGGAAAAACCCAGTTATTGTGCTACGCTTGCGAAGCACTCTCCAGTCTTTATAAGAACTTGGTCAAAATACTAGTTGTTTTGCCAAACCCAGATTCATATGCCCAGTTACCGCGCGTATCGCTTAAGAAAATTGGAAAGATTCAGCGGCGACGTGATCCAGACCTTGAATGAACATAACGTTCTATTCATTGAGTCCAGAGAAACATTCAGTTCAAAGCTTGGTAGGCCTCTGAAAATTTTCAGTGTCTATCAACATGCCCAGATTTTCTTAGAAATGCCCAGGAAACAGGCCTTTGCTTGACCCAGTTACGAAAGAAACGTTCCAGAATTATGTCAGATTGATGGAAACTCATCCAAACAATCTGATATATAACCCAGGTATTTTACAGTTGTTACCTAAGTACGACAAACCCAGATAAATTGTGACGACGGCAGCCATTGCCGAAATCACCCCAGAACTACTTGTGGATGTTACCCAAATTATCGTAGATAATGTAGGTGACATGCCACTGTCCAGTCTCATGTCTATTAAATCCAGATGTACCCAGACTCACAATTGATCATTGCTGGTGACAGCAGATCAATAGGCCCAGAAACTGTCCTTATGACAGACTCCAATTGGCGTAGGTTTGGTCTACGACCATTAATGTCGGTTGTCAAAGCCCAGCCTCTACATACCCAGCCGATTGTCTTACTTAACAACTACACACATCACCCAGCTATTGTGTCGTTAACATCCCGAGATAGCCAGAGACCTGTCTAGGCTGCTAGTCAAGGTCGTCCCAGAGAACAACAACCTAGTATTAGTTGTGTGCGCTTCTCGCCATGACATGATGTACCTGAGGGAACATCTCCAGAATGAAATCAGCCGAGGTGAATTCGATGTCGACTACATCTCTAGGCTCCCAGAATACTATACCCCAGCTGTGATTTTTGTTACCAGTCGAACAAACCAGATGTTCCGATGGACCTGTATGATATTACAGTTGCCTATCGCCCAGTTATTCATGCGTTAAGGCATGCTTTATATGGTGTGTTCATAGTAGGAGATACGACATATCTATCCAGAATCCCAGAATCTCCTTTCTCCAGATGGCTTAGAGAAGCTGCCAGATTTACTTACCCAGTCAAGTCTCGAGAATATATCGAGGCTATAACCCAGTTTTGTTGATAAGATCCCAGCAGAGTACTCTAAAGAGGATGCTATCTTGTCAAACGGACAGCCGCTGAGTGCTATCTGTTCTCTCCAGAAGTTGTATGAACCCCAGACTACAATTCCGTTTCCGATTTCTCCAAAGGATGACGATCATAAATTGTAAACCCAGAGAATAAGGAACTTTTACCCCGAAAGTAAAATTGATCCCAGTTACGTTGTGTCTAAATAGTACAAGTACTCTTCCCAGTTCAAACCCAGTTACGCAAACTTATCAAATACCCAGTAAAAACCCATTACGTGAGAAGATACCCCAGTTTTTAAGTTATCTGCAAATATCTCTTTTACTTAGAGTCCCAGTTTAAAAGGGCTACAGTTTAAACGCTTTTCCAGTAGCAAATACTCAGAAGAATTTGGTACTTAAGCCCGAATTTAACTAATCCCCCAGCTTAATAGGAATAATTACCCAGTATGTGTGACGTTCTCAAAGTCTTTCGACTCTACCCAGTCTAAAAAACCCCAATTACCCAGGTTTGATTTGAGAGCATCGTGTAGTCTTAGATGTGAAGGTGTACTAATGGTGGCGAACTTAGTTTTCCAGGTGCGCTCCGCTCCCGTGAAAAGAGATGTCCAGCTTGCGGGGTCGACGAACCAGAAAACAGGGCAGGAGGAAGAAAAAGAATAAGAAAAAGCAATTGGATATGGGGGTCAGCGCAGACCAGCAAAAGCAAAGCTTCGTCGTCTCAAAGCAGCAGCAATCAAATGATTCCGCTTTGCCAATCCAGTCTCCAGTCTATAGTAAGCAGGAGCCAGTCTCCAGTGAAGCCAGCTGATGTCGACGGTGCACAATTCCCGTCCGGTGGTGCTCAATCCCGCCAGCAGATGGATCAAATCAAGCGCTAGCTCAAAGCAATTCTCCAGACGCAAATCAAATCTCTGCAAATACCAGCTGAAGCATCCAGGACAAAAGCAAGCCAGTCAAGATCTCCAGTCGGCAAAAGTGCAGAAATTCTCGAAAATTTTCTGAAGATTACCCAGAAAGAAGAAGAACGCCAGCGACTTGATGAACGTGTGAAACCGCCAGATGAACCCAGATTAGGGACATTTTTGTGAATGTTCTTGAGGAACGATCCAGTAACATGGCTCACGCCATATCCAGAAACTTAGAACCTAGTTCTGACCCAGTTAAGGTAGAAAAACCAGTTGAGTTAGGTGGTTTAAACCCAGAACAAATACATGTGTCTAGTGCATATGACCCAGACAACGTCTATCTTAGACGTATTCATGAGCTTGAAGAAGCCTTAGGCTTTCAAAGTGTCATGCCCAGAAGTGGAGGATGTAGAGAATCCTGACCCAGGTGCGATTTTGACTGTCAATAGACATGTCGATGGATCAAAACCCCAGTATATCTGGGCTTCTGGGCCTAGAGTAATTTACTGGGTCAGAACTAGGTTCTAAGTTTCTGGATATGGCGTGAGCCATGTTACTGGATCGTTCTTAAAGAACATTCACAAAAATGTCCCTTATCTGGGTTCATCTGGCGGTTTCACACGTTCATCAAGTCGCTGGCGTTCTTGTTCTTTCTGGGTAATCTTCAGAAAATGTTCAACAATTTCTGTAGACCAATCTGGGTCACGTCTAAGTTCGTGTAATAATTCTGGGGAGAGTCTCTTTTTAAGATGCTCTAACATTCTCTGGCGTATTTTTCTGGGTTTTCTCCTTGTGCGCTAATCTCGTAAGTTCAGACACTTGAAGGTAGAATTGCACAGTCTGGGTACCTTTTTGTCTGGCCTTATCTAATTCCTGGGTCCTCCTCATACGAACCATTTCCGTATCCGTAAGAGTGAGCAGTTTCTAGATGCACTTTTCAAAAGACTGGGAAGGTTCTCGGCAGTAAGATCATGAATTACATCATACGCCAGGCCTTCTAAATTATCTTTTAGTCTGGCTAACTTCATCGTTTCCGACAAGTTTCCACCATACCATCGATTTTATTCTGGAACTGCTGTAGCCACTTGTCCAGATCTTGTCCAGGTTCACACTAAACATGGGGATTGGTGTGGAGTTGTTCATGAACAAGTACTCGCAGTCTGGTTCAAAATCACTGGGTACTGTCTTGCTTGACATTGAACTGGATGTTAAACTGGGTGGATGATGACTTTCGTCGTCTTCCAGAAGATATTGTAAATTCTGGGCTTTCCACTCTTGGATACGACTAACTTCTGGGTCACCTGTTTCAACTGGGTAGTCCTTGACAGACTCTTTTACAAGATCTGGGTTTTTATCTGGGTATACAATGACATCTGGGTTACTTTTCACAGACACTTCTATCACATCTGGGTTTTTATCTGGGTCAGCCACTAAATTCGTAGCTGGATCTAACTGGGGAAACGCTACTGGGTTAACATGACTCTGGGTAACATCAGCGACAGGCACGGATTTTGCAATTTTTTGCTGACTGGGTTGCAAACGCGCTGGGTTGTCGTTCAAGACACTATTCTGGGTATTCTCTGCACTCGCGACATCCACAACTGGGTTCGTTTCAACTAAGTTGACATGCAGAACATGTCCACTCTCGGTCGTTTCAACTGGGGTTGTTTTCAAAACAACTTCATTCTGGATCCTAACATTGACTGGGTCCATCATTGTCGCAACGATTTCAGGAGTGCTACTGCATCTGGATCGTAAAGGTTTGATTCTGGTTTTGGACATCTCTGCAACCTTTAACTTGAGAGCCATTAATTGCTGGTCGTGTTCCAGTATAAGGTCACTTCTTGCAAAGCACACAGTTTTAGCGGAATCAACCAGTACCTGGGTTTTATAAGTCTGGGCTTCGACAAATTCTTTGAGTTCAATTTTTTGTTCATCGAAACTCTCGAGAATGTCGTTCTGGAGACGTATCTGGGTCTGAAGACTCTGTAACTTAGACTGGGTAAGCTGTTCTTCTTCTAGTATAGACTGGGTTTAATTAAATAGCTCCAAACTACTCAAAACAAGCCTAAGCATTTTAAAAACACCATGAAAACTGCAAACGATCGAGAGCCAATTCAAGCAATATGATGATCTACGGACATTTACTTCAAGAAAGCGAAAATTTTAAAGACAGTGATATATATTTTTGTTTAAAATTCATGAGGACCTTCCTACTTGCAGATGCACTATTTGTAACTCCTTTATGTCCGGAAGTCTTCAAAGTCAGCTGAGAGAACGTTCTTTCCACAGATCCATAATGCGTTGAAGAAGCGAGCACAGAGAAAACAACAGGCGGAATTCTTTTGTATACCTTGAAAAGCAAGCTGAAATTTTCAAGCCAACCACTTTACCACTCAAAAAGTGAATTTTCCAAAAAAATTACTAAAATTCTTACTAGAAATGTGATTTCATTTTAGCCCAAGCTTCCCATCCAACAAGAACATCGATGCAACAAACGGATGGATCGAAAAAAGATGCAGCCACATAAATGGATCACTTCCTCTTTGACCAGATGAAAGAACGTGCTCAAATCACAACTGAAGTCTCCTATTCAACGAAGCGCATACCTCAGAAAAAATTTGTCGGTCATAAAGTAAATATCTGAGTCAGATTCAAAAATACAAAAACCTGCCTTCAAAAACTTGATCACTTGATAAATCTAAGTGGAGCCGATATTATATTAGCATCATGCAAAATTTCTTCAAAAGACTGGCGATTTCCACACCAGTATGACGACCTTCTATATCAACACATTCAAGAGCTGCGACTTCAAAGGAATTCGATTGATCACACCAATAATGAGCTGCTACACCAAGAAAGCTAGCTTTCATACCCTTCGTAGTTGCAATATCGCAGGAGATTGTTATTTTGTCAGATGATTGTCTGATTCTTTCACGCACAGTTGACATAGTAGACTCACATTCTTTGGCAACCAGACCAGTAAGCGAACGTCTGCTCGGTACTTCAATTCCAGGAATCATTGAAAGAAGAGCCTTATATTTTTATTTCAGTAATATTTCTCATTTCTTAAATGAAAAACCTTTAGGTACGGATTTTTTTAGCATGGCAAAGAGACATTGATGAGGTTGAAGCATAAAGAGCCAAAAGTCTTGATGGATCATTGTTGAAAACCGGAAGATACGGGTGGAAGCTAGATAGATGACGCTCAGCATTGCTGGCTGTCAGATTTTCTTTAGTCTTGTGACCACATTCTGAACGAAAACCACTGTTGAAGAATTTGAAGAAGATAGAGGCTAAACGGAAGACTTCTAACAGTCAAATTTCAAATCCAGACTCTAGTAAGGCACCTTTCGGACAGTCTTCCTTTTTTTGCTTGAATTCAGTAAAGGCAAGAGAAGACGTCAAAGTTTCGTTTTCCACCATCGAAGCACTTGATATATAACTAAAATACAGCGTAAGTATAGAAAAGTAGAACAGAATACAAAAACAGCGCAATATCAATTGAAGATATCACCAAAAAAGCAGTACATAGAGATGATTCAAATCGAATTCGAATCACAAAAAAGCTTTCAGTCATTCAAATTAGCTGTGACTAAAATTATACAAAAAGCCGTGATTAAAATTGGCCGTGATTCAAATTAGACAAATAAATTTGAATCATTAAGAGCAATGATTTAAATTAGCTGTGATTCAAATGACACAAATAAATTTGAATCACCAAAATAAGTTATTTTATTTTAAATAACAATGATTCAAATTAGCCCTGATTCAAATTTATTTCGACCAAATAAATTTGAACGTAATTTGAATCACAGCAATTTTTTTCCCGCAAAGATTCAAATTACAAAAATGATTCAAATGGCCAACACTGATTAACCCCTTTTTTCCCACGGGTATGAAAATTAACCTGAAAATTTCAAAAAAAATTTTTCTTTGGAAACATCATATACAGGGGTAAAAGTACCGGTAAAAATGTTGTCAAAAATAGCCTCTGATAATGAAAAATATGAGATTTTGCTATTTTCGTTAGTTTTTCACGTGGAATTCTTTGAAGCAAGGTACAGGATGCAGGCCTACATTACATTTTTTCGCATTTCTTGTTAGTTCTGCCATCAAAAACCCGCAGTGAAGAGATAAGTCTGTTGTGGCAATCCAATGATTGTACCCGTCAAGCCGCACACTCTCGCTTACTCGCTTAGAAGTTAGTTGTCTATCTTGGGATGATCTTCGGCTGGGTCCTGTGGGTGGACTTCCATATGTTTGCATATAGGAGGTGGCAACATAGCGGCGAAACTGGAGGTAGTCCCACTTAGGGTGGACTTTTCTATACAACTGCCAGGCGTTGTGCACTGCAGTATCTACTCCAAAGCAGAAGCACGACCACCACCACTTCTTGGAGCCAATGGAAACCCTATAGTTATTGATATTTTGGTCCATTCTGTCCACACCACCCATGTGCTTGTTGTAGCAGGCTACAGTGTTTGGCTGCTCGATCTGGATCCTTTTCTTTTCCTTGGCCGGCCTACGGCTTACGGAATGCATTGAACCCAGGTCGAAGACATCGACTGGATCTATCTCTGGGTCCAGGGAGTTGCCCGGGTATTCACTGTATTGAGGGAACTGAGGTAAATCTCTTTCTTGTGTCCACTACCTGGACTTCGAATAGCCGGCTAGCGTGTCTGGATCTAAATTTTCTGTTCTATAATTCTAATACACAATTACTGCAAAATACCTTGTGCAGGCACAACTTTCACTACTACTGGCGCTGTCGGCTGCTCATCAACACTCTCCTCCTCATCGCCCACTTCTATTTCTTCAACCTTCATGGCTTCCTCATCAGAGTCCTGTGCTTCCGGAGGGATCGCAACAATCTCCATTTGTTCCACGCCCACATCTTTCGACTCTAACAAGGATAGACACTCGAAGATATTGACCAGCTCTCCCATATTAGGCGAATTTACTTTAGCAAAAATAATATATTTGTCGCCAAAGTGTTGTACAAAATCAAAAGATAAATTGGAAGGGACTTCCTTCCTTCTTTCTTCAAAATAGCCAGCTGTATTTCAAAAGAACTATATCAACTAAGAGAAAAAAGAAGCATAAACATATGCTAGCAGGATGACTCATAACTCTTCTTTCTACTGATAAAACACTATTTTTGATATCATTTTTACAACAAAACCAATAATTTTACCCCTATATACAACGTTCCCAAAAAAATAAAAAATTCAAATTTTTTTAAAAATTAATTCGGGCAAAAATGGGTTAAGGGTATTGGCCAGCCGGTGGCTAACCAGTGTCAGACATGTGTGTCATGGCTACCCTCCCACTGCCTTCAATTCCTCCTCTGTCTCTTCTTTCAATTGACTGGAAAAGAAGGCAGCAGTGCCCGTCAGAGTTGCATGCCTATTTGTCTTCAATGAGGAAAGTGCAAGCTAGCGGCCACTAAATAACAAAATAGTCAATTTTTAGTGGACGGCATGCAAAGCGGTCAAGCGTTGGTTCTCTCACACTCCCTTGCCGAAAACCAGCTTATTGCTTTTATAGCAAATGGTGTCTTAATACTGAACAATTGCACAATACAAAATCCTTGTAAATAAACAATGATAGCGGTTCCGAAATTTGATGCAGGTTTTTTGGGACGTAGCCTTTTGTCCCCTTTTTTGATTGATATAAAAAAAGGGACAAACGAATTACGTAATTTGTTTGTCCCCTTTTTCCACTTTTCGAATTCGCTCCTTTTTGGTTTTAAATTTCTGAATTAACTTACTTGTCTTGCAAAGAACTTCTATCATCTTAAATGTTTTCTATAATCAAACCTCAGTTCTACTGGCCCAGTGGTACTATGTGATCCATGCACCAAACCAAGTGGTCGTCCACTTTGATAAAAAATAATTTGAAGTTTTTCGGGTTCCAAAACAATTTTCCTGGACTAATTCGAGCATGCTGAAGATGGTTTGACAGTGGTAAAATCGTGTTTTATCGAGAAATTTTTGAGTTATCGTAAATTATTGATTTTGATAAATCAATAACTCACAATAACTTGGAAATTTCTCGATAAAACGTGATTTTAGTACTGTGAATCGTCTTCAGGGTGCTCGAATCAGTGCAGAAAACATGTTTTGTCACCCGAAAACTTAAAAAAAATTCCAAGTGGACGAGGGTTGTTTGGGCGGAGATACCCAGGTGGATATCCACCCGACCGGGAGGTACCCACCCTAAGTCTTGAAGTTAGGATGGGTGAAATCGCAATTTTAAGTTAGAAAAAATGGTTTTTTTTAAGAAACTTTTATTTTTTAGGTCATCGAGATGGATATCTATCTGCACAGGAGACACCTACCCCATCTATTGGAGTTCGGATGGTTAAAGTTGGTTGGGAATGGACTGACGCTGGCTTACTCTGCGCTTAAGGGTTCGACTAAGAGTAAAAAAACGTTAAAGATAAATGAAACAGCAGCCAAATAAATAAAATGAAAAAGGCGCAAAAGGTGGAAAAAGGGACAAAAGTACCTACGCCGCTTTTTTTTATTAACTGTAATATATGACAGTCGTGAAATTTTGGTCAAAATTTTTTCAAAAAATGTAAGAAAGAGCACATGTCAAAAAGAGTGATTAAAGTGAATGCTTCACTGTTTTTATTTAAAAATAATAATTTTCTTAGCCCATCATAACGGGCGCTGGCTTAGCGCTTTTGACATAGAACATTAAACAACAAAGTGGCCAATTTTTCATAGATGCAATGTGGTCAAGCCACGCGGCGGTTTTTCCCTACTCGCTGCTGGACGAAAACCAGCCAGCTGCTTTTCAGCAAATCATGTCTCTTTCCTTCGACTAACGCATTATGCTTAACAATCAAAAATAGGTGCGTAAATAATCAATCCGATGGGTCACTAAATTAAATTTAAATGTTTTTTTTTATCAACTCTATTTACACTTTTTTAGAACTTTATACACTAAAAAAATTAGACTCCTTTTTCAAAATAGGGAATATATTTATTCAACAAATAGAGAATGCCATACACAATGACACAACCACTAAATTGTGAAAAATTAGACTCTACTCTGCTACATACTATGAAGTTTTAGTGGTCTCCTCGTCAGTGCCAGGGTATTTGTTATATTTCTTCTAGTTTTGAAGCACAAACGACAAGCAATATTAAGATCCTTCAATAAAAATGTGATTTGCAAGTGAAAGTGATAGTTTTCGATTAATATAAAATTAAATACACTTTTGAAGAATCAATTTGCAAAAAATATAGCTTAAAAACTTTTCCAAGCTATTTATTGACATTATTGACACAAATTAAGTTGACATTTTCCTTCATTTGTTCAAATTCCACCAAATTTTCTAACGAAAATTATGGCATTTGCTAAAAAGCAGGGCATTTGAGTCGACACATTTTGCTTTAATGTCAGATTTCTGTTTTTTCGCCTATCTTAAGGTGCGAAACATTTTGGCGGACAACATGCGAAAATATACTGCTAGAGATATTTGGAGTAGAGTGGTCAGCAAAGTTGGAGAGCACTGGAGAGGCCTCGATGTCCAGAAAGTCAAATATGTCTGGAACTACCACATTTCCACTGAAAGTGAATACTTCTTGACTGTAATTTTTTGTATTTTCTGTGTTCTTTTGCTTTAAATTACTTACCGTATTTCCTCTAATAAGGCGACCGGCTAAAAGAAACTTGGCAAAAACAAAAACTGCCAAAAGTATGTTTTGCCGAAAATAAATTTGCAAAAGTGAAATTTGCCAGGAACAGGTTTTACCTAAAAAAATTAGGGTAGCAATTTAGAGCTGAGAAGACTTTTTTAAGTTATTTCCACGTTTGACAAATTTTATTTTGGCAAATGTCGAATTGGTAAATTGCGTTTTGGCAATATTCATTTCCAGCATATTTCATTTCGGCAATTTTCGTTTTTGCCAAATTTAGTTTTTTGGCAAGCTTTCACATCAAGTTTACCCCTGGCCCCGTCGACTTTGAGAACCTATATCTCAGCCTAGGACAAATATTTTTCAAAGCTGCTTATTGCGTTTTCTTAACTCCTGCGAGCTCTACCGATTTCTTTTTTCGGCTGGGCACCCAAAGACTTTGAGATTGACCTAAAATTTTCCCGCTTTTCGGGGGTTTTAAAAGTAAGGCAGCCGGCCGCCTTATTGGAAGAAATACGGTATTTTAGAGGGAGCTGCCAAATTGTGTGATTAGCAATTTAGGGTTATTTCCTAGCGCATGGTTAACTGTTTGTTGACCATAAAAATGGTGGGCACTTGTTTACTTGGGGCCCCTTTTTGGACCTATTTTTAAACCTATACCTATTTTAAACCGTATAAAATTTTAGCGTATAAAAATCACTTAGAAGACGTCTAAACACTATTCATATCGTTCACATAGTTGACCAAAAAAGGCATCTCACCCCATCCATGGCGACCAAAATTACCCTTAGATATTGGATGAGCAAGGCGAAATAACTAGCGTGCCACCATGTGCGGTCAAACCTGCAACACCATTTCAAGCCATAAAACACTGACGCTTATCCACTGAGCTTGGAAATTTCTAGTCACACAAGTTGGGCGCTCCCTTCAAATTCACTTTTTTGGATTCACGAAATTCACGTATTCGTGGTTATTTTCTTAACAGGCGGTCCAGGTTTTTTTTTAAGTTTTGCAAAAATGTTAAATTAAAATACCACTGAACAATTCTTACACAGTCAAACACTTGTCACAATGTGTCGCATTGGTAAAAATCTGAAAAGCTGTAATTGAAACAGCCTGAATTTCATTCTTTTGGTTTTGTTGTAATTTTTTAAAACACCATGTAGATCATGTAGCCGTGGATGTTGACTTTTTTATGAGCTGTTAAGCTCTGCTAAGTAATTTGAGAATTGTGTGGATTGAGAGGTTTAAAAAACGTCAATTTTTTAAGCCTACGTATCTTTGCATTTCTTACCCCTTGGTCGAGGTCGCGGTCGAGGTCGACGTGTAGTCACACTCAATGTTTCAGCTTTTTATGTATTTTTCGATTAGAAGTCAAGCAAACTTGCTGTAAAAGTGCGAAAAACTCAATATAAAACTCCAATTTACAAATGTATAGAGAACTCGGATTAGTAAAGTCACCTTCCAGGAGGGTCAGAATTGGCCTAAAATCCGTTTTTTGTTAGGTTTAAAATAATTTGAATTGGGGCCAAAAGAATTTCACTCTCTTTTTCCAACACGAGAAGCAAAGCGTTTCTCCGCTCAATCAGGGTTTCCATATTCTTGGAAAAGGCAAATTAAATAGTAATTTTGACCCTAGTAGCGAATACCCCCCCCCCCCCCCCAACAAATTTTTTTTCAAAATCAAGTTTTAACCATTTCTAAGTAATTCTTATGCGATGAAAACGATAAAAAATGTGTTTTCGGGCATTTTCTGACCTAAAAAGTTGATTTTTGGAAAAAAATTTTGACCAAAATTCGACTTTTTGCCTTGGGGGACCAAGGTATTCTACCTCGTTTTGTCACTGGAGCTAGGCAAAAAGAGTCTCCATACGCATTTTATGATCAAGAGTCCTGCTCGGAATTATGTCTAAGGTAAGTGAGTGCGCGCATCTCTAACCAACCAAGCCCCTGCGCCGCCTTCGGGGCGCAGGGGGCTTGGTTGGTTGGGGTTGAGATGCGCACACCCACATACCTTAGACACAAATCACTCGAAAGGGACTCTGGATGCATGAAAAAACATGCATACCAGAGTTTCTTTATGCGGTAGACCCCAGCTAAGACATAGTCGATGTCATATCGACCTCGACATCGACCGCGATCAGGACCAAGACTAAAGAGTGTGACCATGATCGACCTCAACCGCGACCTCGACCGCGACTAAGCAGTGTGACTAAAGCATTAGATATTTCAATAGAGTTTCATACTCTTTCGAAAGCTAAGATCTAACAAGATCTAACAACAAAAACCTGAAGATAAATAAAATTTGAAGATGGAATTTAGACTTTTTGAGATGCAATCCAAATTGCTGAAACACGGAAACAGGCTGTGGAATTTGATTCTTTCGAATGTTAATATTCTTTAGCTAAAATTATTAGCATTAAATTCTGACTTTAACGGACCTAAAGTGTCACTTGCGTGTTCGAGTTTTAAAGGTGCTTCTCGATCCTGGAATACACTGCATTCGGTCAAATTACTGAAATTTCGTCAATTTGGCTGGTCTATTTACCGTCAATGTGAAAAAGGGTCAATACTACAGCTATAGATAATACTCGGGAGTTTCAAAGAAGTTTTGTTAAAATACAATAGTTTGCATATTCAAACTATGTGCTTTTCATGTGCTTCGAAATGTGTGCTCTAGAGATGCAGAATTAGCCTCCATGTTAATCAATTCCAAGTACACCCAAGGAGGTGCAGATGAAAGCAATTTTTTGTTGAGACAGTTGGGTGGCCGACTATACGAATTTTTTGATGGACTTGTTCAGGTATCTTGTTTTTTCATCGTAGAATAATAGCTTTCTTTTGAGTTTAGGATAAGATTTTGTGCAACACCTCTGAAATTAAAAAATTTGCTTCAATCTGGGTAAACAGCATGCCGCCTTTTCAACTACTCCTTTTAAGGTAGAACATAGGCTATCTTGATAAGAAAAAATGAACAAGCCAAAAGATAAATCGATTGATTTCGTGAATCAGTCAGACTGAATTGTAAAATGTACATACAATGTGCCTCCTAAGATAATTTTTTAAAGCCAGTTTTCGGGCTTACAGTTATTTTTGCCAGTCAAATTATAACTAAAAATTTGCCAAGCAATTTATTTATCAGAGTTATCTTAAGATGCACTATTCGCTATAGAAATATGGGATTGCTATTAAATCTTCTACGAACGAAAAATTTTCAGCTAGCCTTTTGGGACACCTTCTTACTAGCAATGATGGAAATACTGGAAGAACTTGGCGAAAACGATCCTCTTCACCATCTAGGGCTGAGTGAACTTCGAGCTTGGCAGGCTTTCCTGCATCTGATAAATGAAAATATGATCCTTGGCTATCAACAAGGAAGAAACGACCAAGGAAATTCGAAAGACATTTAATCTTCTGCAGAACAAAACTCTGTTAAACATAGTGTGAAAAGCCGTAGTTTTTCTTTAAATTACCCTCCTATTCAACATCTTTCTTGTCCTGCTCCCTCTCTCCCGAAAACTTATAAAATATAACTATTTTAGAGTGCCTCAAAATTTCTGAATAGAGAAGAAAGAAAGCCAGCCGAAATAATGAAGAAGCCCAAAATTTCCTTAACAACCTCAGACGATCAATGGTCTAGGGTTTTAATCAAATCGGCTGGGACGTCGAGAAGATAATAAAAAAACCTATAATTTTCGTGAAGAGTTTCTATTTCCGAACTTAAAGTTGAAGTCGGAGCTGGAGTATTTGGCTGATGAACGCACTTTAGGCTAAATGTGGGATATGGCCCTTGACAAAATTGCCCTATATCATATTTTTAGAACGTTTAAGTGGCGGTCGACACCTTTTGCCAAAAAAATTGATTAGAAATTGAAGGTTTCAGTCATTTTTTGGTTCGCCAAAAAAGAAGCCATTCCGAAAAACTCTACCATCATAGAAAGATTCAGCGATTAATTCTGCATCACAGCCTCCCGGTCTCATTCTTGCGTTAAATTATTGTGCTAAAGCCCGAAATAGCCAACTCTACAAAGACTGGATGCTGTGTGGAGCAAAATACGAAACAAAAGCAGGCAACCCGAAAACAGCTAGGATTTCCGTATTCCTGCCGTGAATAGTGGAAGCGGGAGAAAGTTTTTTTTAAAAGATTGTAATTGAAGGGCTTGATGCCTGCGGAAAAACATATGCCACAGATGGAAGCGAGGACGATATAATTCATTGCTTCAAGATTAGAAGTGGGAAGAATTTAGAAAATTAGAATGAGAAGAATAGTCTGAGCTTCTAGAGAAAATTAATCTCGTACGAAAAGAGGTTGTTGAAGATCATATTAATGTATGTTTAGATGTTTAATTGCTTCTTGAGAAGTAGTTTGAAGTGGCTTTTTAAGAAAATACGGTAAATTCAAAATTGAGGAAGTTTTTGTCACTTCACGGGAAAGAAACGGGAATTAATAGAGAAAACAGGATTTTGCAGTTGGTAATACGATTGTACGTTTTTTTGTTTTGCAAATAAGGAAATAGATCTTTCTAAATTTCTTTCCTTAGTAACAGTTGTATTGGCAGCTGTGGATTGTCGTGTATATATAAACTGACCAGCGAAATGTTTTATGTAAAATTGTTTTATTATCCTGCTTATTTTAAAATTTAAACCAATAAAATCTAAGTTTGAATATGGAATTTTTTCTAATACATATTGCATGTCTTTTAATGATTGAAGCTCGGCGGTATAATCACTTCAAGCAACCGTCAATTAATAATTTTGTAAGTCTAAATTTTAGGCATACCGTATTTTTCTAATTAGTCTATAATTAGTCTATTAGTCTGTTTTGGGATCCCTAAAAATCGGAAAATTTTGATATCGATCTCGAGATCAAAGCTCGTAGGAGTTAAGAAAATGCAAAAAAGACTTTGGAATATATTAATTGTCGACTGAGACATAGGTATTCATATTCGAGTGGCCGGTTAATCAGAGGGAAAAATTGTACCCTCGATATAGTGTAATAATGTAGGTTGTATAGTGTAATTTTCATCACCCGAAAAAATTTTAGTTTTTGCTGATGGTTATTACCAAGTGGCGTCAAAATATCTATTATGAACTTAACCAAATTTCCTTGATGTTTTGAGGATTGATAACTGTATAAACAACGAAAAATCACTAAATCTGTTATGTTTAGTTACTTTTTAAAGAAAAAACTTGTTTTAGGAGCCACACGAGCTGAAAGAAGCTTTGACGACCGGTAGAATACCTCAATCCGTAGCCGATCAAATACTGTCCGTTTTGCCTCTAACGAATGATTCAGAAAGTTTTCTGGACAAGCAAGACAAAATCGACAAAATTTTGTTATCTTCTCTGCCCGATAGTTTGTTAGATGTGATGCTGCAACTGCAGCCAAATGCCTTACCACCTTGGCTTAATAAATTGCCTGAGCATTTACAAAAGAGGATAAAAGATGTTAATAGAGATAAACAAAAGACTTGGGCACACAAATTGGTGGAATTGGAAATGATCAATCTCAAAATCGTTGAAAGCAGCGAGGATAGCCAATATGCTGTGGTATGTCATTATAGTAACTTAATACATCCGACTCTCTTGCAAAGGGCACTTAGTATCTCACTATGTTCTTCTTCGAAGTGGAGGGACTGCAGCGGCTCATAAATTTGTGGTCGTTGTAGCGCCGCCAGCGCATTATCGTCAAATTGCTTAGCAATGTCATGGTTTTAAGCATAAACTATAACAGGACCAATCATTTATCCCTTTTTTAGTAAAACACTAAAGTGATGGTTCTTCGAAGGTGCCCAACTATGTTTCCCGCTACCATTCATTCAACATTTAATTTTATTTTTGGTTGTTGACTTTGACTATCAGTTAACAGGATGGGCCAAGAAATTCCATTAGAAATTTTGTTTTTCATCCGCGATGGTGATTGGTATATAATGTCAAAAACACGATTTGCTCTTGGTCCACCTTGTAATTCAGCCGTTAGCTAACTGTAGGTCCAGATGGTTCAGGGCTAAACCACAGGGCCAAAGGGAATCGTGATATTATTCACCAATCACGAATCCAAATAATTCTTAGATGTTTGTTCACACCAGGATTTCAAAAACACAAATTTACAAAAATATGTGAATATTTTAAAATCGGGGAATTTATTGGCTCATCCTGTAGGATACTCTTGCAAAATTTGCTGCTGGTTTTCTTCTACCCTTTTTGACACTTTTCATAAACTTTTGAGGCATTTTAAAAAAGGTAAATTTTGTCACTGTCGGAGTGCTGTTAGGTGTTCTCAGGTATATTGCCAAAAGATTTTCCAAAACATAAAAAAATTTACAAACTTTTGCAAAATGTTCAAAAGTATGCTAAAAATAATTGGACGGAGATATCTATCTTTTTTCAGAATGGAACTGGCCAATCAGACTACAAGCTAGGTCCATTATCCGTTGTTCCATGCCTTAATCCAGCTGCCTTATCAAACACACCTTCTAAAATCTCACTATACACGGATAATGTAAATTCAAACAAGCTAGAAATAGATACAACAGATGGAACGATGAATCAAGTCTTCATGTGTTTGAGCCAAAGTGGCTATTACCCGTTCGCTGATGGTCTGAAAACAATATTTTCATCCGAAGAATGCTATAATTGCACTGCAAAACCCACATAATTTAGGAGTGAATAAAGTTGACTGCCTTTTTGTAAATTTAATCTTTTATTTCTCTTAATAAAAATTTAAAATAATTTGACTCTAAATCTTTAAGATTTTTGTAGTAAACAAATAATATTATCACAACTAATCGCTGTCTTCCCCTCCCTATACAGCCCTTTGTCCCTCTGTAAATAGCTTTTCTAGGCGTTTTACGGCAAAGTTATCACATAAAAATGGTATTTAAACACTCCTAAAAATCATGATTTTAAAGGGAAGGGGTTATATCAAAGAATGCCGAGGATTGGGCAGAGTAGAGGGGGGGCGAGGGTATATTGAAGTAGCGGTTTATCGTTGTATTTAGTGCCAAAATAAACGTGAGGTTTTGTTCGGTACTAGTTCGGTTTAGCCCACACCTCTTATTTTTATATTTTATTACGAAATAATCCTTTATTACTCAACAATGTACATTTCAGAAATTTGAGACAACAAACAGTACATGATGTCATTGCCACTAAACTTTTTACGCCAAACAAATCAGACACATAACTGCGAAAAACTGATCTATACTTAACTGAATTTTTTCTAAGAAGAAATACTTTATATGCTTTTTTATGGAAATTCAGTGCATGTATGATATTAAATGTTTGCACAGCATTAAAATCACCATCAAAGTAGAACGGTCCAATGACATCGTAATAAGCAATACCCGATTTGAATAAAACATGCTGGAATAATAAAAACGATAGGTGTGGGCTAAACCGAACTAATACCTTTTGGGTATCTTCATTTTTCTTTTTTCTTCATTTTTCTTTTGACCATTTAGCTGAAATTAATATGTATGCAGAGCTAAGGATATTTTAGTGTCGAAAACAAGGATATCCAGAAACTGGATCGTCGATGGAAAATAATCAATTCTCTGTCACGCTATGATCACTCTGCTGCAAGTTTGTGTGCAAGCTGTGATAAGGTTCATCATTTTTGAGTGACATCACGCCTAGGAGAAATAGAGTTTTTAGCGAATACCATCTAAATTTTCCAAAATTTCTGGTGGTTGAGAGTGGCCAAAAACGTCTTTTTCGAAAGAGGTTTTCACCATCTCATACCAACTTTTTTTTTTAAATTTTTTCCCCGTTGTGTTCACGGTTAAATTTTGATTCCAAAGTAACACTTCATACCCTGGAGGGCGATTGTTAAACCATTCTGTGATAGATAATATTTCGATCAAAGTTTTTTAAACAAGACTTTATTATTTAGCCTTGAATATCTTATTTTTTATTGTTTATTATTTTTATTATTGTTTGCAATGTTATGATTTGGAAAAGTGGGAGAAATATGTAAAATCATCCATAATTTACTATGTCACTAATTTAGCAACTACATTTTCACACCACTAGAGAGATGTAAGTGCAGTAAGATGCCGGAAAGCTTTTAGAATTTCATTCGAAGAATGATAGAAATATTTTTTCTCTCTTTTTGCAGAGGTATTTATTAAAATAAAATTCTAATTTTTAAAATCAATTATTTTAGACATAATTTATGGTAACATATACAGTGATTTGCACAATTTGCAAAATATTTAACCAGTTGCTTCAAAAAATTTTGTATAATCTACAAACAAACTAACAGCTAAGCTGTTTTACTCAATCAACTATTCTAAGTGTTTATTATTCATTAAAAAATGAGCAGCATTCCTGCTTCAAGCTACTTTTTGACAATTTTTTTTTGATGATAAACTTCATTCATGTGGTTGAGAGTGCTCAAGTAAATGGTATAACATACTTTTTTCTTGATACAAGTTGTCATATCCTCAAGTCAGACCCCCAGCGATAATCTTCTCGCTTTTTTATTATTTACAAAATTCATATGTAATAAGAAAATGTGATAGAAATGAGGATTGTGCAACAGGACGAATTTGCAGATGGTCTCAGAACCAACACTTTTTAAAGCTAAGAGCTAATTTCGGAGGTTTCGTCCGAAGAGGCTGGTGCATGATAAAAGGCAACTTTATAAATTAAAAATTCTTCTGAAATGTTACCGCAACATTATTTTTTCAAGTTTGTTAAAACTTGGCTCACCAAGAAAGTGTGAGAAAGTGCTACAGTCAAAAGTAATATAACGAATTTTTCGAATTTTAATTAGAATTTTTCACTTATTAACCGCCACATCAACCATCCACCGGTTGAATAATTTCTGGTTGATCAACCGGTTGATAAAATAATCAACCGGAGTGTTAACTTGTTTAAAAATTGTGGCTTATTTCAAAGTGATCAAACCTGGTAGCCCACCGGCGAGACTGCTCTGAACACCCCTAAAAGAGTCCTAAATACCCACAAATCACTCGGAAGTGACTCTGATGCATAAAAAATAGATTCATGCCAGAATTTTCTTATGCGGTTGCCCCAGTTAATAAAACTATGTTCAAATTCCATCTTTTAGGGTATGCAGTTACGCTTTTAGGTTGAATTACTTTGGGGAACCAAGACAAAAAGTCAAATTTTGGCAGAATTTTTTCTCAAAAAATATATTTTTTCAAAGTGTCATAAATGTAAAAAAGTGTCGTAAAAATAACTTATCTATTGTTTTTAGCATATAAAAATTACTTAGAAGACATCTAAACACTGTTTTTTAATGGGTAAAAAAGCCTCCCCCCTCGCCGAATCCAATAAGTGCCCTAAAGGGCACTGGCTTACCGAAGCCTTCGCCTAAAAATAACCCATAAATGACCCCTTCTAACGGGGCTATTTATGAGGCGGAGCAAGGGTTTTTTTTTGGTTTATTTATGGGTTTGTGAGTTTTTTTTTACAATGAAACATGCATTTTTTACAAAGTTTGAAGGAAGCCGACGACTTGTGTGCCTAGAAATTTCCTTGATGCATGGCACAGTGGATAAGCGTTAGTGTTTGTTGGCCCATAATGATCCCCCATCTGGTGGCACGCTGGTTTTTTTGATCCTTAGACCAATGTTTAGGGATAATTTGGCTTTTGACGCCAGATTCGAAATCAGCGACCCAATTACCCTTAGACATTGGTCAAACAAGCCAAACAACTAGCGTGAACAAGAGGGGTCGAGTCTGCACACCGTTTTTGCAGAATTTCACGCTACATTTAAAAATTCCACGTTATTTTTACGAAAAGCGGAAGTTTTAGATTATTTTTTGCAATATTTTATAAAATTTAATATGGTGATTATATTATAGTATGGTAATTTCGATATAAATTAAGATTATATTATTTAGATAATTATAATAAACTAAGTTTATTATTCAATTAATTCTGTCAACATGTCAACATGTTATGCAGTGATTTTCACATAGTAATTATTCCTGTAGATGACATTTTCTTATTGAGGTGGGCCTCCCTTCTGCATGCCTTCCGGTGGAGTCATGCATGTGCCAGTGTGGGGGTTGCAGTGTTGAGGCTCTACACAAACATCAGCGCACACCTTCCTAGCCTCACAGGCTCCCTTCATGCAAATCTGATCTGCGAAGCAGGCTGGAGTGCAAGGAGTTGGAGTCACACAGCTACCCTGTATACAGAACTGGCCTGTGGCGCAAGGAGAAGTGCAAGTCTCATGTGGTTGAGCTGACACTACAGCGACCACAACAACCAAGGCGACAATAATCACAGATTGCTTAAAGTAAAGTACCGGTTAAATTTGGGGGAAAAAGTCAAAATGGAGTTATATTTTAAGAGGATATCGTAAAAAAAACTTCAAAGTGTATGCACAATCGGCTCTTTTCGATCATTCAGAAATAGCCAACTTGAGATCTGCTTTAAAAGAAGTGTAATCGTGTAGCTAAGAAGAGACAATGCTATAAAATGAGCTATCAATAAAGGAGATATTCTTCTAAAACTGTAGAACAATTCAACGTATCCGAAATATGATCCTTGCTGCGGGTGTGGCTTCAGATGCAGATTTGAATTCAGATGCAGAGTAGCTCAATTTGTAAGAAGCCTAACTTCTAGCTCTATTACTTAGCTTCAAGATTACACCGCATATAAAGGGTTTTACTTTTTTATGTTATTCGCAGAACTTTATTATACAACTAGAACATCAATGAAAATAAAAAAATCAGCAAAATTAAGCTTTAGAGCTTATTTTTTAGAATTTCTAATGGGGCAACTTTCCAGATAGACGGGTCAACTTTTAATTCTCTTACATTAAAAAAATGATTCTGCAGAATTTCCTAGTGACACAGGTGGTAGAAAAAGAGCCACACTCATTGTTCACAACGCTAAAAGGGGAATACGAGCGCATTTTTAAACATTAGGGCTGGCAAATTTCTTTGAATCTTTTTTCACTCGTTTTGCGTCAAATCTAATATTGATGACTTCATACTACTTTTAAAAACTAGAATAAAAGCTTAAAAATCTGGACGAGAACGCGTGTGAAAGTTTGTCGAGAAAAAAAATGCTGGTCGCCTTTTCTCTGTGTAACGGTGAGGTATGCCCCTTTAAGTCACTTTTTTGATACTTTGTCTAAGCAAAAACTTTTAAGTGAAAAAATTCAAATGGAGTTTGAAAACTCAGTAAACAACGAAAAAAAAGTTCGTGTCAGAAAAAATGGCTTAACATTGTAGATCGTAGATCCCTCCCGAGATCCTTCTCGAAGTTTACTCTTAAAAAAATTACCATTTTGAGTTGGGAAGAGACTAAGTGAATATAGTTATATGAAAAGTAGGATATTGTAAACTCGGGCTTTCTACCTATTTATAGTGTTTGGACAACGAAAAAGGTTGATAATAAAGATTAAAATGTGTTTAATAGGCATGTTGATGTTATTTTTTGTTGAGTAATCCCTATTTCTTTGTTATGTTGATGTTATAAATTGGGCTAGCCCAATTTACGCCGGCTTTGTCTGTACTTATTATTATTTTGTGCAGTATTATTATTATTATTATTGCGGATATTTCACCACAGAGCAAAATAAAATCGCCTAATTTACTTGATTTTTTATGGGGAATCCCTGCTATAAACTTATACACAAACATTTAACAAAATAAGATTTTAAATTATTATGAAAGTGATTAGAGAAAGAATTCACGGGCTAAGAAGGAAACCTCGCGAATTGTAGAATTGAATTAGCAAAGTCTGTTAACACCATCTTGTAGAGCGTAGTCGATTTACTTTTTGTAGCCGGAAGGATTTTTCCCATAAATCAAAAAAATTGAAAGTTTTTAGCAAAAGAAACATACTAAAATGCCTTGCTTCCCCTTTTGAATTGTTTTTATATTTTTTATACAGGGTGTGTTAATAACTTTGGAACTTTTTTTTTGGCCATAACTTTTTTCTAGAGCAAAACACGATTCAGCCCTCTGGTTTAACTCTTTTTTGCCCAAATTAAATTTTTTTATGAAGTCAATAGTTCCATCCCGCTAAGGATCAGCCATTTTTATTTTACTGTTGTAAACAAATTATCACTTCATGCATGTGTGTTTCTCAACAAATCATTTATTCTTTTACACCAAAACTTGTTAACTTAAATTGGATAATGTCAGGTTGAGTTTTTGGGTACTGTCAGTGTTTGATTTTTGAAACTATAAGCATAAAAGGGTTAACGGTCTGGACAGCAAGACCTTTTCCCATATTTCTTTGACTCAAAACTCTCATTTTTTCTTTGGGTGAAAATTCTTCCGGCTACAATAAGTAAATTGACTATGTTCTACAAGATAGGACTAACAGATTTTTGTTAATTCAATTTTACAGTTGGCGAAGCTCCCTTGTTAGAGCGAGAGCCTTAGTAGTAAAAATTTAGCCTAAGAGTCATAGGTTTATTTTGACGACTGGCGAAATGTTCGATTCGCATAAATCTAATTGGCAGAATGCAAAAACTGGGAAAGAGTCACTCGAAAAATGTCAAACTCGCAAAACGAGTCATTCGAATTTGGATAGTTGGCAAAAGCTAGTTTTGAATTTCGTCTTTTTGGAGAAATTACTTCTGACGCATATTTCGTCTCGAGTTTTTGATTTGAGTAGGAAAAATTGTAGTGTTGGTAGTGTCAAATCGCATTCTCTACAGGATTTCAAGTATAATAGCACGATTTTTTTCATTAAATTTTATTTCAGGCCATTCAGGTGGATATGCGCCTGACCAGGGGTACCTACCCCAGGTATTGAAGTTGGGATGGGCAAAATATTAATTTTGTTCCTGACAAAGCCAATTCCATACACAATTTTAAGGAAAAAAATTATTTTTTTATTTTCAAGAATTTTTATTTTTAGGCTATATTAGTGGATATCCACCAAATCAGGTACCTTCCCCGGATATCGCAGCTCACTATATATATATAACTAATGCAATGGTTGTGGCAGGAACGACATCCGATTGACAACAGCTCGAAAAATAAGCTCTGAGTCAAACAGTATACAAAATCACTCATCTCATTTTCAAAGTGGTGTACACTATTGAGAGGTTTGGCTTTTTAGAGAAATAATTTATAGGCAAATGAAAAACAATCGGCAAAATCGGAATCCTCACGACATTTGCGGCCAGACTGTCAAAACATAAAAATTAAAAACATAAAAAAAATAGAAAATCGAGCTAAAAAAAGTGTCGGACCCTAGACGGGAACGAACTTTCGGGGGTACACTATTGGGAGGTTCGACTGTACAACCAATTTCTTAAAGGGAGGGTGAAAGCTGTTAAGGAGATAGTCTCGACACGAAATGATTAAACCAAGTTTTCTGTTTTTCAAATGTGGTTTTAAATCCATATTTTGTAGACAACTTGGCGTTGCAATGTCAGGCAAACTTGTGCAAAATTAAAAGTTGAATGAGCATCATTTATATCAGAATTTCGAGATTCCTACAAAAAATGCCCTAAAAATCGAAATGGAATGAGAAACGAATCAGCCCCTTTTCAATGGATTTTTTTCATTTTACATTGCCGTTTTTAAGGCAATTTTTCATGGAATTTCTAAATTCTGTTATCGATAACGCTAATCCAACTTTAAATTTTGCACAAGTTTGTCTGACATTGCAACATCGAGTTCTCCACAAAATATGCCTCTGAAACCACATTTGAAAAATAAGAGAAATGCGATGAGATAATTTAAAAGAGGTTATCAAAAAACCGAGATTTTACCTTGGTCCCCCCTGTGGTTTAAACAACAAAATCATGAGGGGGGACCAAAGCAAAATCTCGATTTTTAATAAGCTCTTCTAAATTATCTCATTACATTTCTTTAAGCAAATCAACCACGTTGAGCACGAATCTGCTTCAGAATTTGCATATTGTCAATATAAAAAAAAATTCTCAGTAAATTTTTCAAAAAGTCCAAATTTCACAGCCACCACTTTACTTCATTTCAGCTTTACTTCCTGTAAAGACAATTTTTTTTGAAAATTCTTTGCATTATTCGATGCGAAATTAGTAGCGCTTTCAAATAAAAAAAACAAAAGTTTTAGGTAAGCCCTTTATCTTTAATAAAAGTATGTTTTTTAAGTAAAAAATGTATTTGAAATGCACATTTTTTCATTTAACCACGTAATTCTCACAATTTTCAAAATAACTTGGAGAATATTTTTCTCTACAATGAAAGCGCTGTAAATTCTGCATCGGATGGTATGTAGTTTGCAAATTAAAGTGGAAAAAATTACTAAGATACCCTTAAAAGAAAATAAAACTGCAATTTTTGAAATTTTCCAACATGACACTTCTCAAAAGCCCGCATTTTCCACTTATACCCCGTTTTCGAGAATTTCTGTATTTTTCTTGTGTAAAATTTAACGGCGCACCTGATAGCATTTTAAAAAAAATTGGTTTTCTCAATTGCGTTCTTCTACAGCCTCTTTTATGCCTACCTTCAGCTTTTGGAAAACCAGTTTTTAAACTAAAATGGCAAAATTCTCTAAGTTTCAATTTTTTTCTGCCAAAACGATTATGAGCAGAAGATTTAGCTCAATCTCACAATTCAAAGGAGCTATCACACTCTAAAATTGCTTGAGTAAATGACATAGAACAAACCAGAATTAATAAAAAGGCCATATTTTGAAAAGTTTCATAATAGATTTCTTAAATGGGCGCGTTTTCCAACAACAAGGGCACTTTCTACATAGCAATCACGCATCAACATACCTAAAACAACATGCTCTACAAGATAGGAGTAAAAAATGCGTCAAAATCCGAGGGAACAAAATTGATAAGGACTTGGTCCAAAGTTACAGAAAATCACTTTTAATCTTAGAGCTAACACGTGTAAGCCGAAGTCTAAAAACGAGAATAAAACGAGAAAAAATTTTTCATATCCCTGCAGCTAGAGCTCTATGGCTCACCAAATCTTCTTCTACCGTATAACCTCTATTAATTAGGCACCCCTAATTCAAAAAACGTGTTCGTGGCATTGTGTTTTGACCCACTTTTTGGTCACTTCTCTCAGGCAACTTACCAACCATTTTATAGCTCATCTCACTAGCTACAAAATGAGTGGTAACTTGCTTCAGAGAACTTTCCAAAAAAATGGGTGAAAAACACAATGCCACAAACACGATTTTGAACGAGGGGGGGGTGCCTAATTAATAGAGGTTATACGGTAACTGCCTTATTTCCTTCAATGTGAGCCCCTCCAAACTCGTACACCCCTGTTTTTAGAATTTTGCCTTTGGCCTACTTTTTTGCTTAGAAAATAGAAGATTTTTTAGGACATCTGAAAATCAATCAGGACCATTCAAGATGGTTCAAGAATATTGAGGATGGTCAAGGAGGGTTTTATCATAAATATATTTATGGTGAAGTGTCGTACGCAAATGTCTTGCGTGCAAATGCCATTGCGCAAGTGTCGCATAATCTTTACAAGGTTGCTATATTTGGAGAAATTTCTTGAAACTGCAACCCTAGCTGAAACTCTGAAACCCCGGAACCAACCCAAGGTGACGTTAATTAGAGAATGACGCTAAATCAGTAATATAATCAATCTGCTGAGCACGAAGACAAAAACCTCCGATGAAAATCGAAATCGAAAGTCATTGCAAAATTTCAAACTCCCTTTGAGACAAAAAGCACTTAAATTTCAAGAAATTCATTATTTGAATATAATGTTGTCTTAAAAGGAATCTAAAGTTTGACAGTCACTTTCGGTTTCAAAGTAAATTTTTTAAAAAGACCTAAATCAGGGTTCTCATGTGTTTGTTTAAAGGTTTGTACTTCATTTATTTAAAGATTGCTCAAAGACTTTTTTAAAGATTTGTACTTCATTTAGGACCTCAAATCTTAAGAATTTTTCGGAATTGTAGATCAAAATTTTTATTTTCGGTGCTTAAAACTTTAAAAGCACTGCCTAAAATAGCATTTTTCGCCAAAAAATGACTATAATAAGGAAAACATACTTTATTCAAAAAATTTCAGATGAGAACCCTGGCCTAAATTTGTTATTTTGAGTCTTTACGCATGACAATTTACTTGAATGTGAGCAAACGAGGCTCTATATGCATTCGCATCTCTTGAAAAAAAGATGCTTGGTCTCCCTTGTTGATCTTTTTTGAATTTTTTTTTCTAAAACAGAGAAGAATTTGTTTTGGTAACTGGAGCTAGGCAAAAAGAATCTCTTTGTGCATTTTTGATTTTTTTTCAAATGTGGTTTCAGAGGCATATTTTGTGGAGAACTCGATGCAATGTCAGACAAACTTGTGCAAAATTTAAAGTTGGATTAGCGTTATTGATAACAGAATTTAGAAATTCCATGAAAAATTGCCTTAACAACGGCAATGTAAAATGAAAAAAATCCATTGAAAAGAGGCCGATTTGTTTCTCATTACATTTCAATTTTTAGGGCATTTTTGTAGGAATCTCGATATTTTGATATAAATGACTGGAACCACAGGCGCCTATCGGCGCCTCCATCGTGTTTCGAAATTTGATCCATCACATTTCCCCCTTGATTACAACTTCCTGGTACATCTTCCCCACTGTATTCCCTCTTCCTGAGCACTCTTCCCCCACTTAAATACTTACCGGCCAGCCTTCTCCTCGGGTACTTTGTGGAAGGTTTGGGCCGGAGGGAGGGGGCGGTGGTTGTTGTTGCAGGTAGTGATATCCACGTGCTCTGGTCCCTTTCCTGGTGGTTCGGGGACTTTACTTGTGGTTTTGGGTTATCCACGTAATTGGGGTAACATATCGTGGTGGTTAGTAGAAACGACATGGTTCGGGCTCCATCCTGGTGATTTCGGCCCTCACTCACTCCCCTGGCATGACTACACAATCCCCTGGCATGACTACACAATACCCTGGCCTACCTTCTCACTCCCATGGCATGCCTACCCACTCTACTGGCAAACCTACCAATCCACTGGCATATCTACCCACTACCATGGCATGCCTTCCCACTCTCCTGGTATGCCTACCCACACCTTGGCATATCTACTCACTCCCCTGGCATACCTACTTACTCCCCTTTGCAAGACTTTTTACAATAAACAATCCCTTATTTTTGAGAACAAATCGTGCTTAGCATGCTCGATTTGCTAACAAACGATCCCCAGAATTCAAACTTGGAATTCTTCTTGGGACAAAAAAGCTTTAAACTAAGATTTCCTGATCCCAATTTCATGACTTTATAAGGGCAAGACTTCATGAAGGCAGATGCCCCTCTTAACACTCGTTTTTTTCGAAGATATTTTTTTTACACAAAAGCTGACATTCTGAGGAACACGGTGAACTCCGAAAAAATTATTTCCCTTTCTACGACTCATTCTGGCCTTCAAAGTAAAAAAAAGCGTGACTCTCGTCCCAAATACATACAGAGATACTATGATTTCATTCATAAAATTAGGTAGATGCCGCTTTTCAAACTCGTATTTTTCATCGCTGTTTTTCTTTAAACGAAAGCTGACATTCTGGGAAACACGGTGAACTTAGCCGCAAAAATTATTTCCCCATCTACGACCCGTTTTGGCCTCCGAAGTCAAAAAGCGTTACGGCCTCCGAAGTCAAAAAGCGTTACGTACATGCCAAATCTTAGATTCAAAAGTCTTCCGCCATTGAAACAGCTTTCAAATAAGCACAAACTTGTCTTTTAAAATATTTCTCAGAAAAAAGTTATTGATGGTGCAACTGGACCACTCATAGGATTTCCCCATAAACCACCGATTCCCACTTCAAGGGGCAAAATCTCAAAATTTTTCACAGCAAATGCCAAATTTTAGATTTAAAGGTCCTCTGCCATCGAAAAAGCTTTCGAATAAGTACAAACATGTAAATAAAATATTTGTCAGATAAAAAGTTATTGATGGTGCAACGGCACTACTCAAAAAGCGTTACGGAACCCTTTTTTGCTTTTTTCACTTTTTACTTTCTTGACTATTTTTTGATTATTCCTTTTCTTTTTTCCTATTCATTACTTTTTTAATTAGTTAAACCATAGTATTAATAGCTCTAAATTAGCAGATATGTGTTAGATCGCGAAAAAATTACGGGTAATTCTCTTTTTTGGAGGGTAAATTTTACTTTTTTGGAGCAAAGTTTTTATTTTGACTGATTATTCCAAAAAATTTCGTCTTTTTTCAAAAGTGATAACACCACTATGTGGCGCTGCGATTCTAGTTTCTAATAATTTATCAGTCGTTAAATTATTTTCGTTAAATATAGCAAAAAAAGTAGAAGTATGAGCCTAATTCTCTTTTGACTTGGTTCATACTTTTACTTCTTTGGGCTGCTTTTTTAAAGCGGGGCTGCGTTTGGGCTGCATTTTAAACGAAGATAATTTAATGACTGATACCTATTGGAAACTAGAATCGCAGCGCTAAATGATGGTATTATCACTTTTGAAAAAAGATGAATTTTTTTGAAAAATCAGTCAAAATAAAAACTATGTTAATAAAACTATATGTTATTCTTGGTGACCGAGGTGATGGATTCCATTTCTCTATCGCTCATTTATTTCTCCCCAACAAAAAAGATCTACATATGTCACTTGCCTAGTCCCGCTTGACCAAGTGCCTAGTTTTGCAATAATAGTTCTTGCAATGATTACGCTAGTTAAATTGCAACCTCTAGTTAATTAGTTTTACTGTACGACCACAAGAGAAGTCCACGATGTATGGCCAAAACTTAAAATTCCCAAAACCCGAAAACACGAGGTACAGCACTTTTAAAAAACCAAGCATGGTGGAAGATGAGAACCTTAAGTTCTATATATTTAGCAATTTTCCGTATACAGTCAACGCTCTTTATAAGATACCCTCTACATAAGATACGCTCTCTATAAGATACGCCTCGAAATTAGATCGTTTGGTTTTGCAACTAATGTTTTCCTTATAAGATACGCTCCTCATAAACTACGCTCTTCATGAGATACCTTGCCGGCCAGCCCCGTAAGGGTATCTTATATAGAACGTCGACTGTATATGTCCTTTCTAGTGTGTCTTATTTCAACTTTTCGTTGGTTTGCATTCTCTTTCTTTAATCTAACCAGCCAGTCTTTTGCTCTAAGCAATCACAAAGAGTATATAACTGTTAACACAGGCCATTTAACCTTTCATTCACTCTTTTTTATTCCAATTTTTTAGTTAACATTCTTCTAACTTCTAAGCGAGTAAATGAGAGTGTGCGGCTTGACGGGTACAATCATTGGATTGCCACAACAGACTTATCTCTTCACTGCGGGTTTTGTGATGGGAGAACTAACAAGAAATGCGAAAAATGTAATGTAGGCCTGCATCCTGTACCTTGCTTCAAAGAGCCCAACGTGAAAAACTAACGAAAATAGCAAAATCTCATATTTTCATTATCAAATGCTATTTTCGACAACATTTTTATAATAAAACCGGTACTTTTACCCTGTATATGATGTTTCCAAAAAAAAAAATTTTTTTTTAGATTAATTTTCATACCCGTGGGAAAAAAGGGGTTAATGAAACTGATAAACTCTATTAAAAGCACTAAATGGTTTCGTAAAAAATTTCATGAGTTGCGAAAAATGTGAAAAGACTATTTGTAGAAGAAGAAAAAACATTTAATAGGGCTGCACATTCAATGGCAAATATTTTGAACTTTCAAATTCGATTCCCAATGGGTGGATACCCTTTTTTCGTGAAAACCCGCAAGTAACCCCCTCCAAAGAGTATTTTCTCTAATTGGGGTGGGGTTTCTTGGGGGTCCTGGTTTTTGAGAGTTTTTCTTTGACTATTTTGGTTGATATTTTTTTGACATTGTTCGTCAATTCATATGTTTCACATACCAAAATGTAGCCCAAACTCTAGGCTTTGATTTAACATAGAATAGATAGATCAAACATAGTAAAAAATTATATTTAGTCAGAGCTAAAATTTAAGAAACATTGAACGATGTCCAAATCCATTCCATTCTACCCAGGGCTTTCCTGTAACTTTTCGGTATTATTTTGGAACTGGTGTTTTTTTGCAATTCTAATTCACATGGTTATTTATAACCTTATACTCAAAATGTAGCTCTGCTTCCTGACATCATTTTTAGTATTTGGTTGTGAATCATCATGCCAATGAAAATTGCAAAAAGCGCCAGTTACCAAATAATACTGAAATCCTACCCCTCAAAAATACTTGTTCTTCCTTGGTAAAAACTTGCTTACTACCCACTTTTCTGAAGCGATTGTGGTGTGAAAACATTTTTATTTGGTCCCCGTGAAATTCTTACTCTAGGAAGTTACTAAACGAGTCGACAAATAAATAAATTGGTAGAGGTTGAGGCAATATAAACTAAGTACGCATAATTTTGAATGGTTTCCTTTCATTTTGATGGTCATTTGCACGAAATCCAAAATTAGGGCATTTGGTGACAGCAAAGCAGTGCTGGAAATGGCTCCAATCAATTCCTCGAAAGTTTTTGACCTTAGTAGTCTTATTAGTCAGTTAACTTACTAAAAAATATAGAGTAAAAGAATAGGTTATGCACTCACTAGAAATCGAACCTGAGAGATCATCTATTCGCTATTGGATGTGTACCCATTTAAAGAACTAGATCACATTTACACTTCTCACCGATTATTTGCCAAAGAAATCAAGATTATACGCAAAAAGAGGCTATTGGCGAAAAGATGCCATTGGCGAAGAGATCGCATTGGCGAAATTTTCATTGGTGAAACGATCACGCCCCTAAATCTACCCCCCCCTTTAATGAGTAGCTAATTAGTAATTAACTATTACTTAAAAGAACCATCGCCATTGATGACAATGGCAATTTCGAGTTTTTGAATTCGCGGGACAGCTCTTTTTGCGAAAATATATTTCGAATTATTTTTTGTTTGCGATTAAAATTTGTTCAAAATCAAGAACCGTCTACTAGCCGAGCCATTGCCAGATTGGACGACTTAGCCGACTAAAATTTAGCCATAACTAATTACTAAAACGTTCGATTCGCCTCATCTAATTTATAGAATTTAAATTTTAGATAAAAATAAAAAATAATTCGCAAAAATATTTTTCACATTTTCGGCTGTCCCCCGCGAATTCAAAACTCTAAATTGCCATTGTCATCAACGGCGATGGTCCTTTAAAAGACATAATTTGTAATTTTGGAAGTTTTCGTGGCACCGCCATTTTTTCGACGTATTTTCTATCGTACATGTTATAAACCAATTGACTCCAAATTTAACGCCGAGCAATATGTTCTAGGTGTCAACACCAATCTATACTGAAAATTTTGAGTTATGGCCTTTAACAGTCAAGTAATTATTTTTAACCTATAAAAATGACCCCTTTCTTTAAATGGATAGAAATGGACTGTTTCGATAATACTTATATACACATTTGTGATCATTCTGCTCGGCTTGAGCAGCTCTACAAGATGGTTGTGAAAAGTCAATTTCAAAAATTTAAAATTCCTCTCAAGACAAAATGATGCTTTTTTCGCTTAATCAACGTTTTTTGTCTTGAGAAAGATTTAAAATTTGACACTGAGTTTTTAATTGTAAGAGCAGTTTCACATGCAAATTGAACATGCTGAACACGAATATGGTGTCAGAATTTTAAGTTGTGATCGTGAAATTTTTTGAAAAAATTGCCTTGGTCGCTCCTGTGGTTTTGACTCCAAATTTGTCCGAGTTACCAACTTCAAGGTTTAGATACCCCGAGCTGCATTCGATATTAGGCACCCATTTGATGCTATCAGATGCGGTTTTTGTCTAGATTCTGAAACTCCTATCCAGTTTCTTTTCGAACGGTAGCGCCTCGGGTAAAATGGCAAATTTTAGGAAAAAAAGAACAATACAAAATTTGTGAATTTGGTTTAAATTGGCTAAAAGTCAATTTCGCACTAACATAATGACTTTTCACAACCACCTTGTAGAGCTGCTCAAGCCGAGTAGAATGAGCACAAATGTGTATACAAGTATGTATATAAGCATTTTAGAGGTTAAAAATAATTACTTGACTGTAAAAGGCCATAACTCAAAATTTTCAGTATAAATTGGTGTTGACACCTAGAACATATTGCTCGTCGTTAAATCTTAGTCAATTGGTATATAACATGTACGATAGAAAAAAGTCGAAAAAATGGCGGTGCCAGATTCTATATAGAAAACCTCCAAAATTACAGATTATGTCTCTTAAGTACTACTTGACCTCCTAACTAGTACTTAACTACTTAACTAGTACTAACTCACCCAATATAGTAGTTTAGGAGTAGTTTAGGACTAGTTAACTAGTACTTAAGTACTAGTTTGCAACCCCTCGCTACTACTTGGCAAGTACTTAAGTACTAGTTTTTATTTTGCTGTGATGCTTCCCAAACTGCAACAAAGTAAGAAAAAATTACTTTGATAACCTAAACTACGCCTAAGCACAAGCTTAAAATACACCAAAGGTACAAATTGGTGAACATTTTTACAGAACACAAACATTAATTAGCAAAAATGTTTGCAATCACATAAATTATATGTTTGCTTCGCTCTAGTGCTTCGGCTGCTATTTATATGTTGCATCATAGAACGTCATAATAGGCAATGCAGCAAAAGTAGCAGTGATAATAGTTGAAGTAGTGGTAGCAAACTATAATCAGCCAATAATTTATGTTTGTCCCAATAATTAGCCAAATTATTCCCTCTCTGACCATATAAAAATTCTTTTATTTATATTTTTGAAAGTTTTGTTTTGTCATAAATATGCTGAAATAGGTGATGAGGATAGGTGTGACTAATAAGCTTTTGAATTTGGCGCTGAATTCCCGCGATTATTCTAATTCAAATTTATTTTTATTAGCTTCTTTAATTTGAACCTTTTGATTCATCCCTTTTCACAAACAAAATTAGAAAATTACACAAGCATGGTAGGAACCAATGTTAAAAGTAGCCGTACATGTCTCCCCTTTTTAAAAATGCAATGAAACGGGTTTACCGCTTATCTTTTTATTTTTGAAGTTTCACGTCAAAATGCTTTTTTTTATCTTCAAAATAAAATGAGCACTGAATAAAATTACTTTTAATAGGGGCAATACTTTTTTTTTGTCACAGATTCCCTTTTTTGTACCAGATTCACTTTTTTCTGTCAGAGATTTCCTCATTTCTGTCACAGATTTGGTTCTCGACACGAAATCGAGAATTTTTGAATTTTTGTGTGAAATTCAGGGGTGGGCAGAGACCAGATGGCTGGAGACCCACTCCGGAATGGCCAAAAGGCCGAAATTATTGGTTTTTTGGGTACACTGAAGGGGAGTAAACTTTTTGAGAAAAATCGATTGAGCGGATCAGATTTCGGGTCCGATCGGTTGCATTGCTCAGAATTCCAGGTCTATGGTGATTTTGAGCGGTTCAGGGTGGATTTGTGAGCGATTTAACCGATCGGACTCGAAATCTGATCCGCTCAATCGATTTTTCTCAAAAATTTACCCCCTTTAGTATACCGCCGGAAAACCAATAATTTTGGCCTTCTGGCCGTTCCGGAGTGGGTCTCCAGCCATCTGGTCTTTGCCCACCCCTGAATTTCACAGAAAAATTTTAAAAATTCTTGATTTCGTGTCGAGAACCAAACCTGTGACAGAAATGAGGAAATCTGTGACAGAAAAAAGTGAATCTGGTACAAAAAAAAGTGAATCTGTGACAAAAAAAAAAAGTTTTGCCCTTTTAATAGTCAACTGGAAAATTTTCATTCCTAGCGCTGAATTATTAGTGAAGAAAGTTATTTTGGGTACATTTTGTCACTTTTGGCGAGAAGTGATCAATAGAGAAATATATTTTAAAATTTGCAGCATGGGTAAACAAAAAACCCATTCCTCAGTCAAATTTGTCAATGGCGATGCTATGGAAGAGCTTGTTTTTAAAGAAAAACACTATAATAAAGTAAGTTTTACAAATAGTAGCTTTGGATGAAAACTGTATTTTCAGTGATTCCGCTTGCGCTAAAATTGATGAGGTAGCATATTTGACAAAATTATACTGATATTGTTGCTGTACTTTTTAAACTTTATAGGTCAATTTTCTGTCTTTCATCTCGTTCAGCTGGATCTTTAGTTATTTGTGGAATGCATACAGAGGCAGGGTAAACCCCGCTCAAACTTGGTCTTGCAGCATATTCGACTCTTCCAATGTTAATGTCACAAGGTTTGTCACTAAGTTTCAGGCAGATGGATTAGAGAAGTTACGCTGACTGCAATTTCAAAGTTTTTGCTACAGTAACCAAGCCGAAAAATTGTATATGGTATCTGAAAATATAAAAAAATTGAAAAAACCGATTTTTGAGGAAAATACCGTCCAAAAAAACCAATAAAATTTTGACGGAGGGATGATGGACGGCGTGAACTGTAAAAAAATATCTGGATATTTGGCGGTAGATCATTAATGTAGTTTTGGACATAGTTGGACCGCCGCCGGCGGCACCCTTTGGTTACCTTCGCTGCCCCCCCCCGGCGGTCATAGTTTTTGAGATGTTTGTGCTGCTCTCATAATAGTTGAAGTAGTGGTAGCAAACTATGATCAGCCAATTATTTATGTTTCTCCCAATAATTAGCCAAATTATTTCCCTCTCTGACCATATAAAAATTCTTTTATTTATATTTTCGAAAGTTTGGCGGTCATAGTTTTTTGAGATGATTGTGCTACTCTCATCTCAAAAACTATGACCGCCGGGCACCGCCGGGGGCCGCCGAAGGTAACCGAAGGGGTGCCGCCGGCGGCGGTCCAACTATGATTTTGGAGGTTTATCGATAAGCGTTAGAGTTAATTAGCTAAAAAATTAAACATTGGCCTAAAAATTTTAGGCTAGAAAATTTGTGGAATGACGAGCTTAAAGCAAATCCCACCTCGCCGTCCTTATTCAAAGTGGTCATGCGGTTTATCAAAGGTCGTTTGATCATGGCTTGTTTCATCTTCCTCTTCTGCCTAGTGTTCGGCTTCATTGGACCCACCTGCATGATCCGTGGCCTGATCGCATTCACAGAAAATCCCAAGGTTCAGGAAAATGGGCAAATAGACTATACATATGGCTTTTACTTGGTGATTGCCATTCTTCTTGTTGAAATCTCCAGAGTGCTCATGTAGGTCTTTTAGGTATCAAAAAATAAATGAATTGAAAAAAATAGGTATGGCGCAACCTGGGCAGTCAGCTACAGGACTGGAATAAGAGTTAGAGGCGCTATTTTGGCTCTGCTCTACAAAAACTTGGCTAATGTTAAGTCGCTCAGGAGCAAAACACCGGCTGAGGTTGGTTTATTTGGCTTTAAACATGAAAAGTTTTATATATTTCAAGATTGTGAACATATATGCTAATGATGGTCAAAGAATATTTGATGTAATTTTTTAAATTTAATTTTGAATTTGTTAAGTGTCCTTGTGGTGATTTAGGCAGTTACCTTTGCTCCCCTAGTTTTGGTTGGACCGTTTGTACTTGTCGGTGGATTGATCTATTTATTGAGAGGTAACCTGTTCGTTATGTGCCTAAGCTTGAGGCAAAAAATTTGTTTGTCCAAGTGTTGTATGAAAGGCTATGGGTTTTGAACGCATGATTTTAAGATAGGCAGGGGACACTTTTTCACTCCGAAAATAGTTTTTGTAAAATTTCTTTATTCTATATAGTTTAAGGTTTTAGGATTTAATTGGGACACCAACATTTCAACTCCAAGACACTTCACCCCCAGGGTGAAAAATTATGCGTACAGGCTGATTGGTCGCTACAAAACTGGCCGTTTACAGAATCGGTCGTTTACAGAATTGGTCGTCATAACACTGGTCGTTTACAGAATTGGTCGTCACAAAACTGGCCATTTATAGAATTGGGCGTTTCCAAAAGCGCAACTTTTTTAGTTGGGTTACGAGGTAGGGTAACGCTTAGTTGGGGTTAATAGCATGCCAAACATCGTTTCGTCTCTGTCAGTCATTCTATCGATGCCATCGCATTGTCCAGCGTCTTTCCACCTCATCTCATCCTCACCTCATCTCATCATCACCTCATCTCTCATCTCATCAGTGCAAAAGAAAAGTACCGAGGTGGAGGAGTACAAAGTGGCCAAGAAGATTCGGAAAATATTGAAAATTTTGCGTAGTTAGCTCTTCGCCCCATCGATTTCCCCGGAAAATCTGTGACAGGAGTTAAGCTACCTGCAAGCTCTTCTATACGAAACAAAAAAGATTTTCATTTCAAACAATATTAATAATAGAGATGATGATTTGGCCTTTTGCGATTATGCGATTGCGATTATTTTGGTCTTAACCCGATGCGATTGCGATTGCGATTATTTGAAAAAATTAAATGCGATTAATCGCAACGATTATCGCAAAAAATTCAGGTGCGATTAATCGCGCGATTGCGATTGCTTTTAGCTCCTAGAAACCAAACTTTTAACACTATGCACAAACAAAAGCTTTATTTAAAGTAAACGTGGACATTTGCGACAACTATCAACATAAAGTACCTGTAGTTAAGCATCTTCAGATTATTGTTGAGAAAATCAAGGATTTTTAGTCAAAATTTCGCGGGAATTTGAATTTTTTAGTCAGAAAATCACTTGGATCGCTAAGAATCCCACCCGGAGTGGTCAAAAGCACCTAAAAGCTGGTTTTTGGGGTGAACTTATTGCGAAAATTCTATTGCGCGCATCAGAATCACAGGTCATCTCGATAGCTAAGAATCACCCTTAACCGCTCTGAACCACCCTTCAGACTTTTCAGAATACTTACATACTGGTTTAGAACAGTTTAGGATGCTTTAAGGTGGTTGAGATGGCTTAGAGTTAGATTCTCAGCGATTAAGCGATTAAAGTGGATACTGATGCGTGAAATCGAGTTTTCGCGAAAAACTGACTCCTTTTTAGTGAATCCTAAAAACCATCTTTCAAGTGCTTCTGACCACTCTGGGTGAGATTTTGAGCGAGATAAGTTATTTTCTGACTAAAAAAATTGCGATGAGAAAAGAGTATTTTGCGTAAGAAAAAAAGTATTTTGCGGTGAGAAAAGTATTTGCCGGAAGATCACATTACGGTGAGAAAAAATATTTTGCAGTAATTTCCAAGTTTTTGCAGTAAAAAAAGTTCCATCCATTACTAAAAGTAATTTTGCTGGTAAAATTTTTCAGTATGGCAAAATTTGCGATTAATCGTGCAATTTCTCAAATTGCGATTGCGATTTGCGATTATTTCAAAAGCATGCATGCGATTATGCGATGCGATTATTTTTTGCCAAATTTGGTGCGATTTGCGATAATCGCAGGTGCGATTAATCGATCGTCATCATCTCTAATTAATAAGTTGCAGACGAATAAAATTCAAACTTTTTCATAATTTTCCGAATTTTTTCGGACCACCCTGTTCACAGGAGGGGTAACCAGGTGGGAGAACCCAGTTTTGGGTACCCAGCAGTCCCCCTTGTCGGATAGCCATGAAAAGGAGCATTATTTTCATACCAAATTTGAAAATAAAATATGAAAAATGAAGTAAAAAAGGGAGTGCATCCAAGGGGATTGAACCTGTCACCGAGACGATTAAACCGAGAGCTGAAAAAAAGGAACAAAAGAGAGAAGATACCTAAGGCCAGAGCGAAGGATGACAGCATCAACAGAGAAGAGAGCCTAAGGCCAGAGTATTCCTTTCGATTTTTGAATTCCCGAAATTCCGGATTTTCGCCGCGGTTAAAATCCGAAAATTCCGGATTTCCGCCGCGGTTAAAATCCCGAAATTCCGGATTTTCGCCCCGGTTAAAATACCGAATTCCGGATTCCGCCTACCTCCGTGACATATACCTTTTAAGTAATGCAATATTACAGATAGGGTTAAAAATAAAGTGTGTGATAATTTTAGGTACAGGCTGATCGGTCGCTACAAGACTGGCCGTTTACAGAACTGGCAGTTTACAGAATTGGTCGTTTACAGAATTGGTCGTCATAACACTGGTCGTTTACAGAATTGGTCGTTTACAAACTGGCTGTTTACAGAATTGGTCGTTTACAGAATTGGTCGTTTACAGGATTGGCATTTCAAGAAGTAATCAATAAATGAACGGGTGACCTTGATATCATTGGCAACCCACGCCAGATCAAACATAGTTCAAAAAAAAATACTTTTTTCTGCCACCTTTTGATTTTTTCTGCCACCTTTTACTTTTTTATAAACATTATGTCATAATTTAATTGATCGGTTAGAAAATTTCTTCACATATCATTGATCAATAATCCTCTCTCTACTCTTTTTTCACAGCTTTTCTTTCATAAGGTGCTTTATTTTAATTAACCCAACTGACAACATCAACCGCGAAAACAATAATAACGAAGAACATGTTTTCGCTCATCAACAACCACTGCTTCTCCTTCTCTAGCTCTCCGTTTTCTTCCTCTTTTTCGCTTGCCCCCAATCGGAATGTCTGTGATCTCCTCCTGATACGCTTCTCTTTGATTGGCACACATGAGAGTGTAGAAGAATATTAATAGCATCAATATAAATTTTATACTAATGAGTGCTTGCAAAACACGCGATCCTTCATTCCCTTGAAGCAGCTGCAAATGTAGAGACCATTGAAAAGCTGAGATGGCTGCACCTTGTAGACACTCGAGCAAAGCTTCTTATACCTAGTCCATCCCTGCTCAGCAGTGCAATTTCGAAAATTATGACATAATGCTACATAAGAGCAAAAAGGTAGCAGAAAAAAGTAAAAGGAGGCAGAAAAAAGCTAGTTAAAAGCTCAAACATCGAACATTCTTTTTTTGAATAAATGATTTCGCGGTTAAAATCCAAAATTTCGGATTTTCGCCGAGGCTAGAATCCGTAAATTCCGAATTTTTTCACGGATTTTCGCCGCGGTTAAAATCCGGGAATTCCGGATTTCCGCCTACCTACATTCGTCACACACACGTCGCCCTAAAGTTCGGATTATATATTCCTGCTATAAATCAGGATCTCACCACATTAGACCTTACTTTGCTATTAAGTTTTTTATTTATCTTTTAACAAATGATCTCAGCAATGTCTCTGGCCAGCTAGGTATGATCTGATCGTAATAATTATTTATTTGAGTAGTTCCTCGGTCAAATCCAAAGACAACTTAGGACCGCTCACCCTTCATATGAAGATTTCCGACTATAAAAATAGAAGCCATAAAACTTGTGGTGCCTCTTCGTTTCGTCATATTTTTCAAATAAAAAAATTACGACAAGTCGGACACAATCACAATTTTGAAAATCGAGTTATCGCACAAATTACACTCATTCATTTGGAAACGGTCACCCCGCCTACGACTATTTCGAAATTTACGAAATTCTCACCACGCTGGATTAAATTGTTACAACATCTCGCATTTTCGAATTATATTTGGGCCAGTATATGCTACGAAAACGGTCCGTCACACACATCCAATCACTTTGACATGAGAAAACTAGGAGAGAATACGATCGAAACCCAACTTAAGATTTTATTGAGGGACAAATAATTTAAGTCCAGAGTGATCAACATTACAACAAGATGCTAACAATAGCTTTAGATGTCAAATCTGGCAATAGCAGCCTGGAGACTGTCAATTTTCTGCAGCATGAACTTTGGCTTGAACTTTCCAGCAATGCTTGACAGCAGACGAGGACCGGGCAAATTCAGATCAGCATGGAACAGCATGTAGAACTTGGTATGAGCAGGATTCGATTCGTCTGGAAGAAGCTTGTATCCGCCCACATGCTGATGAGTACGCACATAAGCCTTGGTCGGAGGATAGTCCTTATGCACACCACCAGTTGAACCGAAAACGACCTCACCACCAGTATAGCGCTGAACCTAAAACGATTCATGAATAATCAAACAACGAAATTATAATCCATACCTTTACAAGATCCAAGGACTCTCGAGCAGACATCGGGAAATTCTTTTTGACCAAGTGACGCACCATGTAGACCTGGAAAAATAACATACGAAACTTGTTCAGTAATAAATCGCAGCAAACCTCCTTGTCGGGCCAAGAAGCAATGACCTCGGCCTTCTCCAGCATCGAGTCCCATTGCAAGCGATATTCCAGCCAAGGCGTGAGCAACTTCTCCAACTTGTCAACGGTGCACTGAAACGTGAATTGATAATAATTACTACGTGGAAAGCGATACGCAAAAGATGAACCGGCAGAGTGGTGACAAGCAACAACATTGACTCTTGCGCATGAGCGAGGTTGCTGTCGCGCTCGTAGATCTAAAAAAAGTTCATCTCAAAAAAACCCACTAAATCAGAACGAAATACCTGAATGCCTTTCTTGTCAGAGTAGAGTTCCACAGCGACAGATCGGAAATGAGGAACGAACTTCACCGGCAGCACGCTCAGCCAATTCCAAATACTCGTCATCAGTCAAAGTGACATCACCACGCTCCTTCACAAGCTTCATTGAGTCTAGCACAGGGAGGACGGTAGCCCCATCAGCAAGAGAAGCCATTTGAGAAGTTCGGCAGAATATTTCTTTGAAGCACAATGAAGTAGCAAGATTGCACGAAAACAGCTAAAAAGAAGCTGGTAAAAAGCATCAATATCAAGGTGTTAGGCTTGGCCATAAAAAATCATTTCAGACGATAAACACATAAAAGCTGAGTTATGGTAGGCAAGAATAACCCAAAATTTGGGGGTGCATTCGGAATCTGTTTTTAAAAAGCGGTAATTTAAAGAAACAAATTCGAGGAAAAAAATTAATAATTTGCAAGTACATTTGCAAATTGCAAGCACACTAGAACAGTAGGACTAGAACTGTGGGCTGTACGAAGTTTCGTAACAGGACAATTTCGTAACAGCGAATCTTCGTAACAGCGAACTTTCGTAACAAATTTTTTGGGTGGTATTTAATTTTGGCCACAGATTTGTATTGGCCACAGATTTATGAAAATTGGCCACAGATATATGAAATTGGCCACAGATATTTGAAAATCGGCCACAGATTCGTGGTCGTCTACTTGAAATAAATGTTTTAACGTTTTTCGGGTTCCATAAGCTGTTTTCTGGACTAATTCGGGCATGCTGAAGATGGTTTGATAATGGTAAAATGCCGTTTATGGGTTTTTTTGAGTTATGGTAAAATTGAGTTCTGGTAAAATCAATTATTGCCCATACTCAAAAAATACCCCATAAAACGGTGCCGTCTTTTCTTTCTCATAGTTCAGTTTTGTAATCCACCCTTAATCTTCCCTATATGTTCTTAGTGGTCTTTATCTACCCTTAATAATCACGATTCGCCCTGAATGGTCCTGATCATCACTCAACAGTCTTGATCCACAATCAACGGTCCTGATCAACCTTTAATGGCCCTGATCCACGCTTAATAATTCTGATCTCGCCTTCAATGTCTAAAATCTTTTAAATATTGTCTTCGCTTATGTGGGTGTCCAGTACGTAAAAATTTCTCCTGCTCTCAAAGCTATCTGAATCTTGGATATGTTGAATACTCTATGAATAACGTAACATATCTGAAATTTGGGTGATTTTGACCACTGTGAATTTTTTGGCTTTAACACCCCAAGCAAACAAGAGGAGACCCACTTGGTCGGAAAATATCAATAGAAATTTATAACTTATTGAAAACCAAGCTGAAGATAACCAAGAGAAGATTCCGACAAAACACGTCCAACAACTAACCTTCCTCATCAGATAGCCTGATGCAACTTCGACTTTTCACAACACTATTTACCACACTTACTCAAACGGAATTCTTTATTTGAAACAAGAAAGCACTAAAGAGTGCTTCCAGAGTAACAATAACGAAATGCTCGTAACGTAAACAATAGAGAGTTACGAGATATTCTGGATTGCAGCAGCGATTCACCCATCAAAGCCGTAGAGAATTCTGCCTTGGCGCTTCAGAGCATAGACCATATCCATGGCGGTGACCTAAAGTAGAACGATGAACCAATGAGATGAGAAACTTTGGGTTAGTAATATGCGGAAGTAACCGTTGTAATTAGCAACAGAACCTTCAAATACAGTCGACTCTCGATTCAAGGACACCCCAAAAGTTCGTTCTCCAGCTGGGTCCGACACTTTTTTAGCTCGATTTTCGAAGCGTTTTAGAAAATTCTGTTTTGACAGTCTGGTCGTAAATATAGCAAGGATGCCGATTTTGCCGATCGTTTCTCAAAATCCAGAAACTTTTTCTTCTGAAAAAGCAAAACCTCGATTTAAGGACAGGCTTTTTCTAAAATCCCTGTCCTTAAATGTAAGGTTTGCTTTTTTAGAAGAAAAAATTTTGGAATTTTGAAAAACGATGGGCAAAATCGACATCCTTGCGATGTTTGCGACCAGACTATTATTAAACCATCTTCAGCGTGTCGAATCAGTCCACAAAACAAGTTTCAGAACCCAAAAAAAAATTTTTTGATCCAAGTGGACGACCACTTGGATATGCACCGCCGATGTTGCTGGTTCGAACCCACCTGGGTGCACACTTTATTTTTTACCATAATTTTAGATGTAAAAAGACTAACGTTTGACCTTTCAGGTCATTTGGTGAATCTGCCCATACCCTTGGACACAACCCTTGATTTGGGGTTGGGTAGGTAAAAATCGCACTTTTGGTCTTAACAAGCCCAACTCTTCACAGATTTTTTAGTTTGGAAAAACGGATTTTTTATTTAAATGAAATTTTAATTTTTCAAAATGCAAATGCCGCTTAAATTTCGGGGTACCGCCGTTCGAACCCCTATGGGTGCAAAATATACCATACACGTGGTTTAGATACTATCCAAGTGGGTTAAGTAGGTAAAAATGTTCAAATAATGACTTGCAGTGGAGGGTGGACGCACTTGGGGCTTCATGCAATCGAGTTCATAGTACAATGGTTAACGTGATGGGGTAAATGTTTAAGGTCACATGTTCGATTCCACGTACCTGAATTTTCAAAATACCGTATTGTCATCATACCTGTGAAACAAAAGGAACCAGAAAAGGCCTTTACCAAAATTTTGTTTTACCAAGTGTGTCTTTGGGCAGCCGACGATTGCGCAAAATCCAATTGCGCAAATTCACATTGCGCAATGTTCAAATTGCGCAAATGCAAATTGCGCAAATGCGAATTGCGCCAAAATCAAATTGCGCAAATGCAGATTGCGCAAATTCAAATTGCGCCAAATTCTTGATAAGGCTTAACATTCCTAGAAATATTGTTAGACCATAAATTCTCAATCAAAACCGTGATGCTATTTTTATTTGCGTTTTTGTTTCTGTAAAAATCCGAGATGGTGGTTTTTAGAAAAAATGTGGTAAGCTGATTTTAGCGCAATTTACATTTGCGCAATTTGATTTTGGCGCAATTTTAATTTGCGCAATTTGCATTTGCGCAATTTGAACATTGCGCAATGTGAATTTGCGCAATTGGATTTTGCGCAATCGTCGGCTGCCCGTGTCTTTAGCGAAATTATTTTAAGCAGATGTGCCTTTTAGCAAATACATCCAAAGAAATAATTTAAGGGGTGAAAAATAATTTGCCCAAAATTCAAATTTTAGGGGATAAAGAATAATTTGAGGTGGTGAAACAATTTGAGAGCCTTAAAAAATTCGCATAGTCTATCTCTTTGTTCAAGTTGCATAGGCAAAAATCGTTACTTGGTCGTTCACAAGGGCAACAGACCACCATACAATGACTCTTTGTGAATTTTTTTCCATTATCGTGTTCAGCGTGAAATTCTGCACAAGAATATACTTTCAGGACATACGGTTTTCTGGTGTTGAAAATCATAAAAGACTAGAAAAATAAAGGCATGTCGAAGTCCCTGTCGAAGTCCATGTCGAAGTGCAAAGAAAAATGCGATGTAGTTCTGAAAAATCAATTCGTTAGACATTTTTTCATTGCCTTTTTTAAAAATTTTATAGCACAAAAGATAGCGCATGAAATTCCGCACCAGATGAGTAAAAAATAATTGTATTTGACTGTTAAAAACCCTAGCTCTTGTCGAAGCTGAAGAAACAAAAATTCGAACGATTTCGAATTCCGAAAATCTATATTAAAAAGTCTACTTCGATATCGACATAGATTTCGACAACGACATAGACATCGACAGGTCACTGTAACCACTTTGCTTCGACATCGACTTCGACATGCCATTGTAACCAAGCCATTAGTCGAAAGTCGGTATGTTTTTTTACCATGACATTTTTTCGCAAATCTTTTATTTTCAACTTACAAGGAAACCGCCCGAACTGTACGATCGAATTCGCGAATTCTGTTAAAGCCATCTTGTAGAGCATAATCGATTTGTATAGTATATCCGGAGTTATTTTGGCGGACAGCGACGAAAATTTCGAGTTCTAGGAAACCGCGAAAAAGCCAATTTTGGATATTTCAGCAATCCAATTCTAATGGCCTGTTCACATACTGATAGTGGGAGTGAGAGTGAGAGTAAGTTGTCATTGTGAACACCCCTTACTCTCACTCTCACTCCCACTCCCACTCTCACTCTAGGGTGTTCACAATGCTTTTTTCTATTTTGCATTTAACTAATTATTTTAATATTTTATTTTGAAATTTCATCAGAATATTGTAAATTACTACCAAAAAACGCTTATTGGATAATTTTGATGCACCATGAAATTTATATAATTGACCCATGACAATCGATAGAGGGTTTACGGTATTTTAAAAAAATTCGTGTTCTCAGTGCTTCATTTTTTTCTCCTTTTTCTGTGAGTCACAATTCACGCGATATCTTCTTTGAAAACCAAGAGAGTAACCTGTTATTATTTCCCAACACTTGATTCGTTTGCATATGTGAGAAGCTGACTGAGCTAATGGGAAGAATTCGACAGTCATTCTCATTGTGTTCACGGTTTTTCGAAGCGTCTGTAATAGCGTTCTTGACAACAGCTTCGTGACGGTAAAGGGGAATTTCGAGTGCTGGATACTGTGAGAATCGCGTGAGCTTTCCATTTCCTGCGAATCGTCATGGCGTCCTCGTCTTCATCTCTTCGTCCTCAGCCCAGTCCGAAGTAAAAAGAGAAGATTGATTTTTTGAACTACATTAGCTTTTTGCCTATTAAAATTCAAGTCTAGTTTTTATTTCATAATAATTGTTCGCAATCTGCAATATTATGAACAAATTTTAAAAACAAAAAATAGTTTGATCATTTTATGCAAAAGAAAAAGCATTGTGAATACCCGAGAGTGGGAATGAGAGTGGAGTGAGAGTGAGGTGCATTGTGAACACCCTCTTACTCTCACTCCCACTCCCACTCTCACTATCACTATGTGAACAGGCCATAAGTGTTTTGTTTGTCAAGTGCCAAATCTGATCATCATGACCTTATGTTACTTTTTATTAGACATAAAATTAGATGCATGTCCTAAAATGGGCTTTATATCCCGGCTGGGTCGGATGTCCTGAAAATAGGCATGATATCCCGGGCTGGGTCGGATGTCCTAAAATAGCATAAGGTCCGGGGCTGGGTGGATGTCCTGAAAAAAGGCATGATATTCCTGGCTGGGTTGGATGTCCTGAAAATGGGCTTGATATCCCGGGCTGGGTTGGATCTCCTGAAAATAGGCATGAAATCCCGGGCTTGGGTTAGATTTTCGTAAGTCTAATAAGAAAAAATCGTGTTTGATGTACCCACGTTAGCTTAAAAGCTTATTATGTTTTTAAAGCTGTTATTACTGATATCCCAAAAAGTACAAGACAAATTGTTGCATAAAAAGCATATTTGTTCTAAAATGTTGGCCGCTTTAGCGGCCATCTAGCACCAGTACGACGCGCGTAGCGCGTTTAAAATACTACAAAGTTTTAAAATAAAAATTGATAAATATTTCGTTTTTCTGTCTAAATATGGGCTCCTGGGCCCCCTAGTTTTTATGCAAAAGAAAAAAAGCATTGTGAATACCCGAGAGTGGAATGAGAGTGAGGTGCATTGTGAACACCCTCTTACTCCCACTCCCACTCTCACTCTCACTATGTGAACAGGCCATAAGTTTTGTTTGTCAAGTGCCAAATCTGATCATCATGACCTTATGTTACTTTTTAATTTTATGTCTAACAGTGATGTTTTGAAAAAATCTCGTTAGACGTAAAATCAAAAAGTAACATAAGGTCATAATGATCAAATTAGCTCAAATTATGAAATCTTGTTTTTTTAAAGGGGCATGCCCACGCTAATAAGAGGTGTGCCCGGGAATTCAAATTTTTCCTAATCATTGAACTTGTGTACGGATTTTTTTTACTTGGTTTCTAACAAACAAGGCCTAGAATTTAATTTTAGGTATGGTTTTGTTAGAAACCAAGTTGAAAAATCCGTACAGAAGTTTAATGATTAGGATAAAAATCAAATTCCTGGGCACCACCTCTTATTAGCGTGGGCATGCACCTTTAAAGGAGGGGCGGAAGCTGTTAAGGAGATAGTCTCGACACGAAAAATTATCCCAAGTTTTGTGTTTTTGAATGTGGTATTAGAGTTATATCTTGGTCGACAACCCGGTGTTGCAATGTCAGACAAACTTGCGCAGAATTAAAAGTTGGATTAGCATCATCAATATCAGAACTTCTAGATTCCTTCAAAAAATGCCCTAAAAGCCCAAACGCAATAGAAGACTAATCAATCTTTTTTCAAAGGTTTTCTCCTTTTTCATTTCGATTTTTAGGGCATTTTTAAAGGAATCTAGAAATTCTGATATTGATGATGCTGATCCAACTTTTAATTCTGCACAAGTTTGTCTGAGATCGCAACACCGAGTTGTCGACCAAAATATAACTCTAAAACCACATTCGAAAACACAAAACTTGGGATATACCTTTCGTGTCGAGACTTTCTCCTTAACAGCTTTCACCCTCCTTTAAAACTGACCATTTGTCATTTGTAGTGATCGGCACACTATCTCTTCTTGGAATACTCGTCTTCTTCATTTTCGATGTATTGCAGGTGAGACAAAAGTACTGGAAACAAATTTTCCATAGTAATTTTTATTTTTTCAAGGCTTTTCTTGGCATTGTCATGGTTTGTTGTGACCATTTACATTAAAACAACAAAGGTAGAAAACAAATATCTTTGAAGGTGCGATGCAGAAATTCCGCTATCGGAAAAACCGAGAAACGAGTGTGTTTTTAGTGTCACAATACCAAAAATTTTAAATCAAATTATTGTTTAAGATGAATCTGATGGGCGAAATTATCAAGTGTATCCGCGTTATTAAACAAGTTTGTTAGTGTCTTATGAAAAAAGTTGTGTAAAATAATGCACCTTTAGAATGCATGGGAAGATTTGTTTACGAAGCGTGTGATTGGTAAGCACTACAGTCTACTCTCAATACAGTGTAGGTGCAAAAAGTTCGTTCCCGTCTGGGTTCCGACACGTTTTTTACCACTACTTTTGAAAACTTTTACCAAATCTGATTCGTCAGTCTAATCGGAAATATCGCAAAGATTCCGATTTCGCCGGATATGCTTTTTTTTAAACAAAGATGTACTTTTTATAAGCTCTTACCATTTTAGAGGTGCGAGAGGAGGAAAAAAGAAGTTTACAAATAGCAGGGTATGCCCAAAGTCTAGGTTGGATTCAAAAATTTCGGTCTAAAATTTTGATTTGATTTATTTTAGCCATTGCTTCTGGAACTATTGTGCCAGTTGTGGTATATTAAAAATTTGAAAATTCAAGCTTTGTCATAAAAAAAGTTTAGGCTACATTTGTGACAGGTATGCAAAGCTTTTTTAATCCTATATGAGAACTGGTTTTATATTTTGCTTTGATCACTACTGTTTTGGCTCGTTAGGCACTGGATAAGCACATGCTTCCTAATATACAAAAACAGCGAGAAAAACCAATTTAAGTACGTCCCAATGTACATAACCTACCTTAAAGGGGTGGGGAAACTTTATATGCGCATCGCCTTTTGTCAAAAGTTCTAGTCCCTCTGGGGTGTTTTAATTTACTTTTTAGTAAGTTTTTTGACTTTTAGGTCCAAAAATCATCGAGCAATCGATTGCAACCATTTCCAGCACTGCTTTGCTGTCATCAACTGCCTCAATTTTGCTATTTTTGGCAAATGACCACCAAAATTAAAGGAAACTAGCCAAAATGATGCGTACTAGGAACTGAGATTTTTTTGCGATTTCAATTTACATTATTTTATACAACCGTATGCTGAAAATGACGGCAAGAAGCAGGGCTACATTTGAGTGTAAGGTTGCAAATGAGATACAAATTAAAATTGGGAATAAAAACGTCAGTTCCAGGATAATACCGAAAAGTACTGTGTACCGTATTTCCTCTAATAGAAGCCCCCCTCCTATTATAAGCCCCCCCCTAGAGGCCATCCAAATATAAAAGCCTCCACCCCCCTCGCTAGGGGTATATAAGCCCTCTTTGAAAATAAACCCCAAAGCCAATTTTTTTGATAAATAGCTATTGTTAATGGTGGTAAAAGGCGCAAGGAATGTCTTTATGTATTTGCTAAGCACATCTTTCAAAGTGGACCGCTGGAATACTTTTGAATGAGTGAATCTTGAAGCAAAAGGGCATCGATTCAAGAACCATTTTAGCGGGTACTTTGTTGGTTTATGCAGTAATCATCAGCAGAAAATCAAGAATAAACGATAAATAGTGACGTCGGTTTACGTTTAAGGAACAAGAAAATTAATTGTAACGGTATTTCGCAGCAAATTTTGTTTCATCTTTTTCTTTAGATTTTTCTGACTTTTTTTTTTAAAGTAAATAAACAGACACCATCGTATAGCACTGCGATTACAGTATATAATAAGGTTTGTCAAATGGACGAAAAATGTAAAATATAAACAAAATTATATCATGCTTTTACTTTTATGTACAATATTTTGCAAAGCTATTACTCTAAACGAGGGTAGACAGGCACCTTACAAGCGTCAAACTTTTATCGGAAACCATCCTCTTTTAGTGAGATTTCAATTATAAATTTTTTATCCTAAAATACGTCCTTGAACACCAAGGACTTTACCTTTCCTCTTGCGTACGTTCCCAGGCCACTATTACCCCTTGGCATCACTTTATTCAAATCAAGATAATATGCTGCAAATTTCCAATACGCCAAAAAAAATGCAGGAAGAACTCCTCCAAGAAAACTTGTAGAGGGGTGAACTGGTAAACGAGTAAACGGTGTTTATAGAAAAACAGTGTTTGATGTTCAAAGCTGTTTTATTAATGTTGTGTGAAAAATTAGAAGTGATCGGAGGTTGACGTAAGGACATTATGACCAAGAATTTATCCGCGCCTTCGGCGCGGCGAGTTTAAAAAAATAAAGAAACCCCCTCTAATACAAGCCCCGCCCCCTCTAACCCTACGTTCACAATGATCGCATCCGCACCCGCACCGCATCCGCATTTTTGGTGTTCACAATGCATGCGCAATGCGGAACAATTTAGGAAATACGTAGCTATTAGGTAGCTATCCCAAACAACTAAGTAACACTAAGCGCCCCTTCTTATATAGCCCGATCTCAGTGCGATCGCTTGACTTATGGTACCTGGACACCTTAATTAAACCTTTTGAATGCCTGGATACTAGAGTTTCTTAGTGAGAAAGGCCCAGTTATCAAAACTTTGCTCAATCCCTTAGTGAAAAAAGTAGTAATAGCACACAAAGTGCAGCGAAATAAATAAAACAAAAAAAATTAGAGAAATTCAATTTAGAAATTAAGCATATTCAATTTTCGAATTGGGGCTTAAATGCGGGGCCCAAATGCATGTCAACGGCCATTTAAAGACTTGGATTCAATTGTCCCTTTTAGGCAGTTGGATTCAACTGTCCCATTTTAGGCAGTTGGATTCAATCGTCTCATTTTAGGCAATTGGATTCAATTGTCCCATTTTAGGCAGTTGGATTCAATCGTCCCTTGGATTCAATCGGTCGTTGGATTCAATTGTCACGTACCGTGAGACACAGTACGTGCAGATGCATTGTAAACATCAAAAAACGGATGCGGTGCGGATGCGGAAACCGGTGCGGTGCGGAAGCGGCAACGGAAGCGGCAAATTTTATTGTGAACGCAATTCCGCATCCGCACCGCATCCGCATGCGTATGCGGACGAAAACGGTCATTGTGAACGTAGGGTAATATAAGCCCCCCCCCTAGAGGGAATCCATAAAATAGAAGCCCCGGGGCTTCTATTAGAGGAAATACGATAGTCCTATTGAATATTTCAACGAATTGGATTTTTTATATTTTAGCGCTAACTTTATACCAACTTTCCATCTGTATGATAGCTCAAATGAAGCCGAGAAGCTTGGCTACATTTTGACACTAAACTTGTAAATAATGGAGAAAAAATAAGGTCTGCAGCCAGTGGTAGTCGAACCTGTGACCTAAGGCGATGCACGGGGTTTCAAAACAATGATTTGTGTCAGCAGGGATTTTTGCGCCAATTCAAAAACTTCATCCCAGTTTATCAATTTTATGTTAACTTTTCTTGCCTTTGCTTTAGTCATTTATCACTGATTTTAGCAATTTTGTTTGTCTGGACTGTAAGATTCCCTGTGTTCTGGCTTTCGATAGAGCCATCACTCACCCAAAAACCATGGAAATTTAGAAAATTTTAATTGATTTTTTTTTAAATATTGGAATGAGAATTTAAGTGTCGTTCTAAAAAAGCTTGAATGCTCTTTCAAATTGATACTACTCTGAAAAAAGTAAACTAGAGATTGATAGAGGAGTAATTTTACTGCATTTTGTACCAAGGACGGGCTGTACGAACTTCCGTAAGAAGACAATTTCGTAAGAGCGAATTTTCGTAAAAGCGAATTGGCTGGAGTTTAGAATGTGACCTTTTTCTAAAAATGGTCAAAATCAGTTTTTTTAGTTGTGTAACATTGTAAAATGCTCAGCATTCATTTTTATTGTTGGGAAAGCAATTTTCAAAAAAAAAAAATTTTTGTCGAAAATTGTCAAAAGCATCGAAATTTTCCAAAAACAGGTTTTAACCATTTCTAAGCAATTCTTACACGTTAAAACCGATAAAAACGTTGTTTCGACCACATAAAAATACAGAAAAGGTTTTTTCCATCAGACATTTTGACTTTTTCACATTTTTTACCTGCCTGCCTTCGGCAGGCACCCTAATTCAATAGGAAGCCCCTTTGGGGGTACATTGTTCGGGCCAAGGGCTGACCCTTTATACACACCTGCCTGCCTTCGGCAGGCACCCTAATTCAATTCACACTATTGCTGTTACTGAAATTCCGGACGAAGATATAAGTGAAATAGCAGAAGACTTTGACCAATAAACATTTCTGTATGTGCATCTCAAAATACATTGAAAGCTAAAAGGTAACCAACACTTAGAGTAATTACCAAAAATAGATTTTCACCAACAATGATGGTATAACGTTTTTTGACAATTTTCGACAAAAATTTTTTTTTTTGAAAATTGGCTTTCCCAACAATAAAATGAATGCTGAGCATTTTTTACAATGTTACACAACTAAAAAAACTGATTTTGACATTTTAGAAAAAGGTCACATTCTAAACTTTAGCGCGAATTTTCGTAAGAAATTTTTTTCGTAAGAGCGAATTTTCGTAAGAAACTTTTTCGTAAGAGCGAATTTCGTAAGAAAGTTTTTCGTAACAGCGAATTTTCGTAACAAGCTTTTTCGTAACGCGGTTTTCAGTAACATTAGTGATATGTTAAGTTGCTTTTTTTGCTTTTGATCCTCCTTTGATGTTTCTTATAGCTTCTGTGATGTTTTGACCAAAAATAGTCAAGAAAAAATGAAACAGTCAGAGGGTGGAATCGAGCCACTGGTGAAAAAAATTCATTCCATCAACTTACCTACTGCACCATACATGCCACTGATGGGAAATAGCTATGTGTAGTATATAATATGTGATTTCTAGCTCGGAGTTTTTCACCATGCTTTTGGATATTTCTGCTGGTCTCCTAATGGATGAAAAATCTGGGGTCAACTAATTATCGAAATTTTCAGTCATATGACCTATGCTTACCGACTTTTGTGCTCATACAGTTAATAGTCATATAATTAACTGTTCGAAGTGTCAAACAGTAACAGAAAGACCAAAACAAATGAATCAGATGAAATCCTGAATTAGAAAAATTGAATAAGAGTGAAAAAAATTTCGATTATTTCCTCTTACGAAAGAAATTCGTTACGAAAATTCGCTGTTACAAAAAAGTTTCTTACGAAAATTCGCTGTTATGAAAATTTTCTTACGAATTTTCGCTGTTACGAAACTTTTCTTACGAAAATGTTTCTTACGAAAGTTCGCTCTTACGAAACTTCGCTCTTACGAAATTGTCTTGTTACGAAAGTTCGTACAGCCCCAAGGACGTATGCAAAAATGCAAATTTAGGTGTGTCTCATGCAAAAATTAGATGGAAAACGCGAAAACCCATTTTTTTACTCGGAAAAATGCCAGTTGTTTGCTTTCGATGGTCTCTAGTTTTTAAAATCTTGACTTTACGAAATCGGCTTGACTGTTCTGGTCACTGAATGTACAGGCTACATTTTGGTATAAAGATTGCTACTAAAAAGACCGTGTTTTCGTTTGGCGGGCTCGATAATATTTATCGATGTTTAGTATAAATTTGGTAATATTTTCAGGTTAGTTACTGGTGATCTCAAGCTTTTGAGCGCTTTGTACGGTCACATAGGATCAGCGTCAAGTCATCCTGGGTCATTTAAGGTCATTCGCTTCGTGTCAGTGCTGCTGGTGCCAATGGTTGTTTTCGTCTTGCTTCTGAGGTTTTTTCGAGGAAGGCAATGCTCTCGCAGTTACCAAGGTTAGCTTTTTCAATTTCAAATGTTATTACAAAGCGTACATGTGATTGAAGATCTCCGATGATTCTGCTCTTCTCCAGTCAAACAGGCCAGAATTGCAAAAGGTGGTAAGTTAAATGATCAGTCTCCGCCTCAAGAAGTTATTTTTGTGTTTTTATATGCTGATCTCAATGGTTTAGTCTATGAGCGAGGAACCTGTATGTGCAGCTATTTCATTGTGCAAATCGTCGCCAGTCAAGATGGAAGAGGAGGAAGTCATGCATTCTGAGCCCACTGTTGCGAAAGGTGCTGGGAAAATAAGTAGGTCAATCTGCCGGTGGTGGTACGAAGACCAAGACTTTCGCTGGTTCTGCTCCCAAGAAGACTGCTGTCAAGCACAAGAAGTGGGATCGTCCGCTGCTTAAAAATTGTCATTTGCTGTGTTAGGAATCCATTGTCTGAGCTTTGAATTATTGTCCCTTTCCAAACATTTGCTGAATAAAGTTGTTCTTTCACAATTGGTATTTTAATTTTTTACCTGGTTTTCGCGGTATGTGACAGGACTTCGCCGGACCACACTTAGCAGCGGCCGTTATTTCACCGCGCCCCCCCCCGCTTCCTAGATTTTTTCAAGTTGGCACCTGCGGTACTGGCAGCTCGTTAGCTCAAAATTTCGCCGGACCGAATTTCATTTTTCGTCAGTTGGCACCTCTTTAGCTCTACCAATTCGTAACTTCGGTGTGTTTTGTCACTTCGTACTTACTCAGCTCTGATCAGAGCTCTTATTTGCGTAATTTTTTGTACGATGCTGAAGAAGCTGTGCAATTTTGTTAAAAAGATCTTTTGCTTGAAAAATTCATCGGAAAAATTGAAAAATCGAAAAATAAGCTAAATACTGAGCTTGAGCCTTAAAAAACAGAATTTTCGAAATTGAAAAAATTGCTTTGAAAATTATGGCATTTTGTTTAAATTAAAATGAACACAAATCATTGTTTTGAAACCCGTGCGATGCGTACATAAAGTTACCCCCCCCCTTTAAGGCTAATCACCGGCAAACAAACAACAAGGGGCACCAATGCGAAATAGAAGATTCTCAGATAGGGCTACTTTTTTATTAAGAAAAATAATTATACAATTTTCAGTTCTTTCGATTGTGTTATCTGGGTCTGACCTTTTGGCTAGTGATGTATGTTTTGCATAGTTTTTTGTAAAAGAATGCTTATAACCAATCATTTCCAGATATTCAGTGCAATTACTGTCTTTTTTGTTATGCTTTTTGGAATACGAATGATCCCATATGGTAGCACAACCCATTTGCATTTTAGTTATTTCGTTGAGCGTGTTAATTTAGGTACTCGATATCTGGCCGAATCCAAATCGGCCCTATCCAAAATCAGGAGCTGCTTTTGTACTCTAAATATGAACAGTAAATTTGAAAAGTCCAATATAAATTGTTCTAGAAACTCTTTTTCAGCAGCATACAGCCCCAGTTGCTCCGCCTAACATCGCTATTTTAATGAAAGATTCCACTTTTTCTTGGGATACTAGTGCTAATCCAGTACCAGGCATCCAATTTTGTTAGCGTAATTATTTTGGTAGTACCCACAATAGTTTAGAGCCTTCTTCCAAACTCACTAAAAATGGCAAGTCCAATGGACATGTTGATCAGACGACTGAGCCAATGACAAAGGCTGAAACGGCACCGGTTTATGTCTACAAAAGCTTAATCTAAGCATCGAGAAGAAAGAGCTGATTGGTGTTTGCGGATGTGTGGGCAGTGGAAAAACAGGTGTGTAAATTTTGCCATAGGTGTAAAAAGACGTGGAAGCTTTTTTTATTATTTTTTCCTCTTTTTAAATTGCACTTTTCACGGTAGTTTACATATATCTTTTCAACTTTTATAGCTTGAGAGAATCTTTAGGAGCAATATATGCCAAATAGCCAAAAAATAACTAAAATAAAAATAAGAAATTGGGAAAACGCCGTAATGGCCTGTTCACATACTGAGAGTGATGGCCTTATCACAATTGTAAGTGTAAGTGTAAATGTTTTTGGTATGCGAACACCCCTTACATTTACACTTACATTTACACTTACCCCTTCTCAATACGAATGTAAATGCAAATGAATTCGAGTATTCTCAGAGAATATTTAAAGTGCTCTATTGATGCTATTACAGTCGACGCTCTCCATTGCGTCCCCCAAAAAGTTCGTTCCCACCTCGGGTCCAACACTTTTTTAGCTCAAATTTTGAACTTTTTTCACAACTGATTCGTCAGTCTGGTCGGAAATATCGCAAGGATTCCGATTTCGCCGTCGTTTCTCGGAAATATGATAATTTTGTCATTTAGACCCGCAACGCTCTCCATTGCATCGCCTTTTTGGATTTAAGGCGACGCAATGGAGAGCGTTGCGGGTCTAAATGACAAAATTATCATGTTTCCGAGAAACGATCTGCAAAATTGGAATCCTTGCGATATTTCCGACCAGACTGACAAATCAGTTGTGAAAAAAAACTTCAAAATTTGAGCTAAAAAAAGTGTTGGACCCAAGGTGGAACGAACTTTTGGGGGACGCAATGGAGAGCGTCGACTGTAATAGAAACTAATAATATGGGTTTCGCGGCATTTTCAAATTATTTCATGTTCTCAGTGCTTCATTTACTTCCCTATTCGAGCCCTCATTCATATTCGTATTAATTATTCTGAGGAGAGTGAAGCTGCCATCCTTTACCTACGCTTCAATTTGTTTGCATATGTGACAAACTGACTAAGCCAATGGGGAGAATTCAACAGTTAGTGTGTGCACGGTTTTCGAAGCGTCTAAAATAGCGTTCTCAACACCAGCTGCGTGAAGGTAAAGGGAATTTCGGTCTGATTGTGATAAATTGCTCGAGCTTTCCATTTCCAGAAAATCGTCATGGAGTTCCCGTCTTCCATCTCTTCGTCCTCAACCTAGTCCAAAAGAGAAGGAGACGATTGGTCTCTTAAACTATTTCACCTTTTTGCCTATTAAAATTCAAATATTTTGTATTTCACAAATCTAGTCGCATATATGATTTATGAACAAATTTAAAAAAATAAAGAAATTATTTAATTAGTTTTACGCAAATGGAAAAAAAGCACTGTGAACACTCGAGAGTAAGAGTGAGGTGCGTTGTGAACACCCCTTACTCTCACTCCCACTCTCAGTATGTGAACAGGCCATAAAGAATAGGTTAATTTTTAAGGTTTTGAATTAAATAATATGAATAATATGATACTTGAAGAACCATGGTTTTGAACGCAGCGGGATTTCCGAAATTTGAATTAGCGGGGGACACTTTGTCACTCCAAAATGTTTATGTAAGTATTTTTGCATTTAAAATTAATATTTTGTGTCTTAGTTCAGGAAAATCTCAATCTGATATCAGATAGTTATAGTGCAGTGAAAAGTTGGCTAGCTTGTCCCACCGAGCAATGTCAAGCAACGTTGAGCCCACTAGTAAATTGTTCAAGATCTTAATAAAATTTAGATGCGAACAAAAATGATTCGAAAAATAATTTTGAATGTTTCCGGAGTAAAAAGTGTTCTCCACCAATTCAAGTTTTGGAAAAGCCGCTGCGTTCAAAATCAATGGTTTTTCTAAGTGTCAAAATTTTTTATTTCAGCTCTTTTGCACGCCTGTCTTGGACATGTTAGCTTTTATGTTCACAATTTTACAATATTTTTTTTAAATGTAATTTAAGTGGTGGAAGAGTCAGGTACCTTTGCTATGTCAGGAACTGCCGCTTTTGTGAGCCAAAATCCCTTTGTTTGCAACACAACCATAAGAGAGAATATTCTGTTCGGCTCTGCTGGACCTATGAACAGTCAGCGGTACTACAAGTCCATTTCTTCCGCTCAGCTAACCAAAGATTTGGAGACGATGCCTGCCAATGAATTGAGCGAGGTAATTTTTATTACGGTGAAGACAAAAGATTAAATTTTTCAAAATTTAATAGAAGATTTTATTTTTCAAGTATCAGTCCCAGTGCTCAAGATATTTATTAGTCGTGGCTAACATTTGTTGCCTACCTAACCTGAGCCTAAGTCCTAAGTCTAAAAAAGGGTAGCTATTTTGCCGATTGGGCGTGTGGCTGTATTCGATACTAGCGCCATATTATGATTTTTTTTTAATTATTGGAGGTCACACACAGGATCATTATTGTTCAGAACACAAGATCTCTGTTACTTTTTTAGTGGTCATTCACCTACAAATCTTGAAACTACAATGACACAAACTGCTAAAAATGTGATTTTATTAGGACGTTTCCTTTCAGCAATTTTCGGAATCTGATTTTGAGAATTTTATAAAAATAATTTGTTTTTTGTTAATGTTCCGTTTAAGAATACACAAAGCTTTAAGAAAGACTTAATTTTTTACAGAGTTAAAAAGTGTTACAATGTTAAAAAACTCATTTTTGCAGATCAACGAGAGTGGAACTACGCTATCAGGAGGTCAAAAAGCTCGTTTAGCTTTGCTAGAGGTGAGCTTTATTTAGCTAAGTGGATAAATATTTGTGGAATGAAAAAAGTTATTTAGCCTTTACTCCAACCGAGACATCTACCTGCTCGATGACATTTTTGCATCTGTGGACAGAGGGGTGGCTGAAATATCTTCAAAAACATCAAAGAAATGCTCAGCAACAAGACCGTGCTACTTGCCACTTCTGACCCACTTACTTGGATAAATGTGACAGAGTGTTGTTTCTGGACCAGGGTCAGCAAATAGGCTTTGACACTCATCAGAAATTGCTGAGCAGCAGCGACCTGTACAACAACTTCTTCAACACCTACTCACAACTTCGGGATCAAGGTGAAAATATACAATTATTCTACATTCTATATTAGAGCTTCGAACTCAAAATTAAAATAATTGACATTTTTGTAAAATAAAGAACATTTAGTCTTTTATTATCGAAAAGTGTTCTTTTATCCTGTGTTTATCAAGTTCTGAGCACCGAAAATAAAATTTTTGACGTAAAATCTCAGAGATTCTAAAGATTTCGGGTCTCAATAAAGAAAAATGTTTAAATAAAGGATGTTTCGGGCCATGTTTATATAAATTCCCCTACCTAAATGTGACAAATGTAACCAAAAAAAACTTTATTTCCAATTCACTTCCTATACAACATTTATTTTTTGTCTACATTCAGCTTTTTTAATAACGCAAGGCTTGCATGACGTGACTATGAAATTGTTTTCTGCTTGATGAGTCTTGCTAGAAGGCAGGCGACTCGGCAAAACTCGCATTCGACAAACTCGTATTCGTATTCGAAAAACTCGCATTCGACAAAACTCGTGTTTTACCAAAATTTGCGATATGGCTGGGAGGCTTCTTCGCTACTGGATCCATTTTGTTCGCTCGAAGCGCTGAAGTCTTCATCATCACTGCTCATCTTGACTGAAACACGATGTATATTAGACGAGACACCTAGACTCAAACAAACAAGCTAATTTGGTTAGAATACGAGTTTTGTCAAATACGAGTTTTGCGAATACGAGTTCGCCCTGCCTCTTGCTAGATGCACCTTCCTTGTTTTTCAACTTCTTGAGGTTTCGATATTCTACTGCTAGTACAGTCGACGCTCGATATAGCATCGCTCGGTATTGCGTCCGCTTTTTTCGGTTTGGTTGGTCATTATGATTTTCTTTAAAATGGACTCTCTACATTGCGTCCGCTTTATAGTGTCTGGTCCCGGCCGGGCCCGACTGCGTAAAGGTCGCTCTATTGTGCATCTTATCAATTTTTTTTAATAAGTGCATTCAAAAATACGGCGCTAGTATAGAATACACCCCCCCCTAAAATCTGACCTCCCAAAATCGCTGTAACTACCCTTTAGAACAACAAGTTTAGGCTTAGCCCTTAGGTTCGGGGGTAGGCCAGCGTACGGAAGTTTTGACTAATAACTGTTTTACGCACTTTTTTCTGGGTCTAGGAAATATATTTGGTGCTCTTTAGTTAAGTTTGAAATTGAAAATTTTTTAGGGGGGTATTCTATACCAGGGTCAAAATACTAATTTTTTGAATTTCACAGAACTAGAAATGGAGTCATCATCCCATTTTGCGATCACGATTGTGCCAAAGCTCAAACCGCGAGCGATAATATTTCTCGATCATAACAATAAAATAATAATAATTGATTTTTCGCTTGATTTTTACGATGTTTTTTTAAATAAAGCTCTTTACTGCGACCGGCTGTCAATAGCTTGACCACAACTCTCTATATTGCGTTCGCTCGATATTTCATCCAGCTCGATATTGCGTCTGGTAGTGCCAGCCCGAGAGGGATACACTATCGATTGTCGACTGTATTCCAGTTTCTTCTAGATGGTCATTCAGACAGTCTGTCGGTTTTTATCAAAAAACTTTTGTGGCATTATACATTTGGCGCTACTCGGTTTTCACCCCCCCCCCCCTTAACACCCCCCCTCCTCGGTTTAAGCTTTAAAATAAGAGATGAACTAAAAGATTTTCAGATTAGGCTTAGGCAAAGATATGCCAGCATACGTGAGGACGTACTAAAACACGTTCTTCGAACCAGAAAAAAGTTAGAAAAAAGAATTCTCGACCCTAGTAGCGAATAACCCCTCAAAACCCCCCCCCCCCAACGATTTTCACCTTTTTTACTTAAGTAAAAAGTACCCAAATTTATGTCTCAGACCCCGGAAAATATGCGCAAACTCTTTATTAGTCACAACTTCCGTACGCTGGCCTACCCCCAAACCTAAGGGCTAAGGCTAAACTTGTTGTTTGCAAGGGTAGTTACAGCAATTTTAAAAGGTCGGATTCTTGGGGGGGGGGGGTTGGTATTCGCTACTAGCGCCGAATTCTCGATCATATGCACCAAAAGAATTAAATAAGTGTACCCAGTCGTAATGTGTACCCAGTCGTTGTACCCACTCATAATGTGTACCCAGTCGAAGGTCAGTCTGTATTCTCGGCGTCGCAGCTTATTCGATAGAAACCTTCGAACATTGATTGCATGATGCTCTTCAAACTTTTTAAGGCTTCTGTAGACAGTTTTCGCAGGGATTTCAGTTTTATCAATTATCTTTCTGATTTGATTCCTGAATACCCTCGACCATTGATTATATGATAATCTTCAGCAGATTCTCATCTTCTCGGTTTCGCTGCTAGCTTTCTTTTTTTACTTCAGTTTGGCACTTTTGTTAGCTTTCAAGGCATCATTAAATAGGTACATATTGTCACTTTTGAAAAGGGCTTTGATTAAAAAATCATGGTATTCAATCATATGATATAAAACGTCAGAATTATTGCAGAGCCTAAAGTGACTGAAACAGCGTCTGAAGATAATGCAGAAGAGATAGATGGTAATACTAAAAGTGACGGAGAATCCCAAGCAAGTAATGCAGGTATTCCATACTTTACTTGAGCTATCAAATAGTCTGTTTCGCTAATTTTAGCCAAGCTGATTGGTGAAGAAGAATTAGGACTGTCTAAGATCTCCACCAAAATATACTTGGAATACATTAAAGCTGCAGGAGGGCTTACTGTATGCTGCTTTGTACTTGTCGCTTTTCTGATTAATGTTGGGTAAGTTTTCCGGTTTGCTAACCGGATCCTACTCTAGTTATAATTAAATATTTTATGTTTAGAAGCGGCATATTTTCGACTTACTGGCTGTCCAAATGGTTGACAGATGTACATGGCCGACCTGCAAATAATGTCAAGGAATTATATTATTGTTATTTTTTGTAAGTTTAATAATGCAATTGTAGGCATTTATTGGACTAAACGACTCTATAAATGCTACAGACAATTATTCTCTAGCCAATGATCCAAATCTATCATTTTATGCTACTGTTTATGGATGCTCTATATTGATTTTGTTTGTTCTGGTCTGGTCAAAGCGATGATATTTGTTAAGGTAATTTTACTAAATTTTTATACTTTATTTGTTTTTATTGCAGGTAATTGTTTTCTTAGGGATGGTGGTTGAAGGGAGGGTGCGCATTTTGTAATATTTTGTAAATAATAGTTAAATGACTCCTAGGTAATTTTCTATATGCTTTAAAAGACCATAGCCGTCGCCGACAACGAGAATTTCAAATGTTTGAATTCGCGCGGGACAGTTCTCTTTCGTCTTTCATTTTACTCTTTTGAGTCATTCGAAGCAAGTCAAAAGAGTAAAATGAAAGACGAAAGAGAACTGTCCCGCGCGAATTCAAACATTTGAAATTCTCGTTGTCGGCGACGGCTATGGCCCTTAAACGATGAAAAAGCTATTTTCTAAAAAAATCGGGTTTTTAAAGAACTTTTTTTGACCAAAACTTGACTAAAACCTTGATTTGCCTTGATCCCCCAGAGCAAAAGTCAATTTTTGGTCAAAAAAATTTTTACACAAAAACCTATTTTTATTTGGAAAAAGGTAAAAAATAGCTTTTTTATTATAAAAAGCATATAAAAACTATGATTTAATTTAAGCTTATTTAATATAGCTCATAGCTTATTTAATTTGACGCAATTTGGAAAAGTCGAGGAAAAACATTTCTTCCAGCCGGATTCGAACCGATGACCGACTCCCAAAGTAAACCGACGCTTTACCACCTATACTGAGCCACCTATACTGCTAGGTAGTCGAATCACTTTTCATTATATATAGCCACTAGAGTAATCAACAAATTTTCATTTTAAAATAATTATTTTTTGAATTTCACTGGTACCCGCCTTTCAAAATATTCCATCGGCGGTGAGCATGCCCCTTTAACTATGATTTACAAAATTTTATAAAATGCGACTCCCCTTCCCCCAAGTAAACAAGTGCCTTGTTGCAAAATTTAAAAAATCAACAAATAATTGTCTGTGCATTTTTCTACAGTCGACTTATTCTATAACGTGAACCGACTTTGGTTTCGGACTTAAAATAGCTTTTAGTTTACACTGGTCCTTAACTTGTTTCTGTACAAAAAATAAGTGAGAATTTGAAAAGGGACAATACTTTTTTCTCCGACTAAAACACTTTTTTTTCCGACTAAAATATTTTTTTTTCCGACTAATTTCATTTCCGACTAAAACACTTTTATATCCGACTAAAATACTTTTTTTTCCGACTAATTTTCTTTTTTCTCCGACTAATTTTAATCCTCAACACGAAATCAACCATTTTTAAAAAATTTTGTGTGAAATTCAAGGGTGGGCAAAGACCAGATGGCTGGAGACCCACTCCGGAATGGCCAAAAGGCCAAAATTATTGGTTTTTTGGGGGTTTACTAAAGGGGGAGTAAACTTTTTGAGAAAAATCGATTGAGCGGATCAGATTTCGGGTCCGATCGGCTTAAACGCTCAGAATTCCAGGTTTATGGTGGTTTCGAGTGGTTCAGGGTGGAGTTGTGGGCGATTAAGCCGATCGGACCCGAAATCTGATCCGCTCAATCGATTTTTCTCAAAAAGTTTACTCCCCCTTTAGCAAACCCCAAAAAACCAATAATTTTGGCCTTTTGGCCATTCCGGAGTGGGTCTCCAGCCATCTGGTCTTTGCCCACCCTTGAATTTCACACAAAATTTTTAAAAATGGTTGATTTCGTGTCGAGAATTAAAATTAGTCGGAGAAAAAAGTATTTAGTCGGAGAAAAAAGTGTTTTAGTCGGAAATGAAATTAGTCGGAAAAAAAAATATTTTAGTCGGAAAAAAAAGTATTTTAGTCGGAGAAAAAAGTATTGTCCTTTGAAAAGTGTGCCGAAATTGCAACCCCCTCCTCTCAGCGAAAGCCAAAAAAACAATTAGGACGAAGCTCAATTAATCGTTACCAGTTCTGGGATACTATATCGATTTACATGCACTGTCCAGGTGACTTTGTGTGCCTCTACCAACCTTCATAACTCCATGCTCAATCATGTGCTCCATGGAGTTACGTCTTTCTTCGACACCACTCCAGGTTATCACTCTTGTGAACTAGCATTATAAAATGTTGAAAATTTAGCTGGTCGAATACTTAATCGTTTCTCCAAAGATTTGGATGAAAGTTAGTATTTGATAAATAAATTTTGCAGAGGTTTTTTAAAATAATTTCACTTTGAGTTGACGTGAAACTGCCGTTTTCTGCGGAAGCCCTGTTGCAGTACATGATCACATGCATAGGCTTTGTGGGCATCATCGCCTCTGTGTTTCCGATTTTCCTGTGCTATGCATCCCCTCATTGCTGTCTTTGTGCTCTTCTTCTTGTGCTTCAGATCTGGAATCAGGAGGTTAGAATTTTCGAAATGTATGTTGATCTGGCTAAATACAAATGAGCCTTTTAATTTGAGCTTAGAAATCTTTGATACCCATTTTCGTTCTTTTTTCGCAAAATGTTTGGATAAGATATGCGGAATATCTTTTTTCTGAATAATTTCAAGATTTGGCCTGAAACAATTAAAATTAAAGTAATTTTAGCTTGAAACGAGTGGAAAACATTTCTCGATCTCCAGTCTTCGAGCAAATTACCTCTTCTTTGGATGGGCTGGCGACAATTCACTCCTTCTCCCAGACGAATTCCTATGTTGATGCAATGAAAACAGTGAGTTACTTTAAAAGCGCTATGCTCTTCGGAAAATATTTAGCTTTTGTTTGGCACTTTTCTGAAGCTTCTAAAACACCGTATTTTTTATAATAAAGTCCCCCAATTCGTAAGGATCTCCTGCTCTAAAAAATAGTCCTGCTCTCATGGAAGGTTAAAATATAGGTGCGAGTACAGTCAAACCTCGTTATAACATACGCCCTATATAACGAGGTTCGACTGTAGTTTTGTTGTTTAGTACGTTTTGTCAGTATAGGTGTTGTATGGCCAGTTAAATCTGTTATTGTCCTGACACGGCTATGATTCGTTGTCAGGACCTTTGTTGCTCTCGCGATCATAAGATCATTATTGTTGTGTTGCTGTGAATAAAAGCTCTCATTTATTCTACGCTCTCAATCTCCGCTCTCGCAAACACATTGGCGCAGTCGCTATGGATGTAAACGAACTAAAAGGTTTGGTGGAACAGCGATCCACTCAATGCCACCACTTCTTCAGCAACGAAATGGTGGTGGCGACAATGCTCAGTGTGCTCCTCTTGCAATCTCTATATTGCCTCAATTGCCAGATATGGAAGTTTTCAGTGCCGATGACAATGATCGGAACAAGTTCCAAGATTGGATGGCCCGCTTCAAGTTCTCTCTCGATTGCATAGCTCCGAATATGGTGGATGCTTGCAAGGTGAAGCTCCTCATGACCAAGCTATCGTCCGAGGCCTTCTCAGAATACAGAAAAAGCTGCCTGCCAAAAGATGTGGTGGGTGTGAATGGGACGCCCATCGACTTCATCCTGGATTCAGGTGCTCGAGTCAATACGCTCAATCAGTCTGCTATCGCTGCTGTGGGTCAAATAAAAATCAGTCCTGCGCAACGGGAGTGAGGGCAAATTCCAGGTATATGTCAATTTTTATCTGCCAATTTTTCGCGGACAATTTTTGGCCGACCAATTATTCGCCGGAAAATTTTTCGCCGACCAATAATTTCATTCCTGCTTTCTCATCAGGCTTTTGTCTATGGATGACTTTTTCTTTCCATTTCTCTTGTTATTTTCACCGCCGTATTCTAGTGCATTTTATTATATTGTTCCAGATGAACTCTATGATCGCAAAGCCGTAAGCTTTTAACTCAGTGCATGGAAACAGGAATTTTGTCGACGAAAGGCGAATGTACTATAAAGTCGCGATCTAAAAGGAGATAACGAGAGAAAAGTTTCCACACTCCTAAGAGAATATCATTACCTGTGTTTATATATTTAACCTCAGTTTTGCTGGTAGTCCATGCACCAACTCAACCAAGTGGTCGTCTACTTGGACCATTTTTTACATTTAAGTGAAATCTTGCAAAAAGTCATTTCAGTACTGTCAAACCATCTTTAGAATGCTTGAATTAGTGCGAAAAACAACTTTTAAGACGTAAACCCAAGAACGTAAAAAAATTCGATCCAAGTGTACGACTACTTGTTTTAGTTGGGCACCCACACCTATCACCCAAGTACCATCACCCAGCCACTTCCACCTGAGTATCGATTCTAGTCACTACCACTTAAGTACTACTTTCTCGGTACTGACACCTCCATACTATCACGTTGATCCTTACAGGATAGGAAACTACTCCAGAAGTGGGTTCCTTCAAGTCAAATCGCTGCTTTAGCATTATCAAACCGAACACTACTATTAGGAACCTCCTCTGTTAGACTCTATTGACCGAGGGGAGGTTTTGTATTGCCTGTTAAATTTGTTATTGTTCTGACACGGCTATGATTCGTTGTCAGGATTTTCGTTGTCTCGCGATCATAAGATCATTATTGTTGTGTTACTGTGAATAAGAGATCTCGTTTATTCTACGCTCTCAATCTCCGCTTTTGCATACACAACAGTAGGGGAGTGGAATTACTAGAGCATATGCAACACACTGCCCACGAATTCTAAAAATCATTCTCTTATATAAATGCTTTTAAGGACCATGCTCACGGTGGTCTGGTGCCAGTGTTGCCAGTTCAGCATAGTAAAGCTGAGCAAAAAAGAATAGCACTATGCTTCGAAAAGCACAAAAAATAAATATTCTTTTTGAGAGAGGAAAATTCGAAACTCAAAATACTATGCTAATTCAAGTAGCATAACTATTTGAAATTTTAATTATGCTTTTTGAAAAAGCATAATTAAGCGAGACCATTAAAAATGCTTTTTGTTTTGGCATAGCTTGTAGCGTTTCATAAATATGCCTTTCGGTTTTGCCGGCTTTTCTTCTCGAATAAATAAGTGCATAGTTAATTCTGCTTTTCGATCTGTGAAATTCAATAAGCATATTTATTTCTGACGAAAACTAAGCTGTTTTACTTACACGGGAAAGGCACGACCACCCCGTGCGCTATCAAAAACCTTATATACCAAAAGATAGCCCTAACTGAGCTTGTTATCATGCTCCATAGGAAATTTTGATTGCAAGATGATAACAAGCTCAGTTAGGGCTATCTTTTGGTATATAAGGTTTTTTGATAGCGCACGGGGTGGTCGTGCCTTTCCGTGTTAGCATATTCATTTTTGCGCTCTTTTATTTGTATCTGGGTACATCTTGAGTTGGTATTTCAGTAAATTTTAGTCTTTTTGCTGTCACAGTTCTCGTTACGTTGCAGGATTGTCATATCGGCTCAATGTTTTATTTCATTTCAGATAGTCGCCAGCTGAAACTTTTCTCGTTATGATTGTTGGCAGTCCTACTCAATCTCAGTTCTCAGATGCAAATCAAGAGGACAGTGCAAATAGAAAGAAGCGCAAGACCAATCTCAGCAACAGCACTCTCAACTGCGTCCTCGGAGTAGAATTGGAATACATTGAAGACTGAGATGTTCGAAGCAACACATCGTTTGGAGTCTCTTCGTGGATATCAAGATCAACTATGAGGGTATCGATTATGTAAGGTTTAATTTCATTTCCTTTTTATCAACTTTTGCTTATAGGAAAGAATGTACTGTCCTTCTTGCAATGCTGATATGGTTCCCAAGACAAGTGTCATCAAGGCACATTTGAATGCGCGTCACGAAAAAGTCTCAAAAGCAGTGATGAAGATTGAGAGGAGGAAGAAGAAAATGGAGTGAGTCCTTATAAGAGTATATCCTGCTATTCCCACATGAAATTTTTTTTCAGACTGACTGTCAATGAAGCTTTCACTAAATTTTAAATGCAATTTCAAGCTACCAGCACCACCAAGGACAGGTCCAGTCACAGTTTTTTTCTTTCGAGCCTCAATTGCAGCCTCAAGTGAATACTTTTGCCTCGTTCGTTCACAATAAGAAAAGCGACTTCATTCGGGATCGCGGTGGTAACAACGAGCTTGGTGATGGCATGGGCTCTGGTAATGTGCCGTCGAATAAAGCAGCCGTACTGGACATAGTCGGACGACTACAAGCCATGCAATCAGGTAGTCGCCAAAAACTTAATCCTATTTTTACATTAGTGGATTTGCAGACTGACGTAAGTTAAATGTTCCATACTTTTTCCCAGGATTTTTAAATATTTTAGAAGAACAAGCACATCATTGACTTCCTTGTGGAGATGCTGACTGTTCCGGCCTCATCATCTACAGTGGAAAGGGTGTTTTCGCAAGCAGAGATGAGCACGAATGGTCGCCGCAACAGAACATCTTCGACTCTTCTCAAGGATCAATTGGTTATTTACCTCAACTATGGACAGCTACATGGACAGTGCTAGTAGGAAAGTGAAAAATCAAAAACATCATCATTTCAAGTTATTCTCATTGTTTGCAGTTGTTTAGTTGAGGTCTGTTGGTGTTGTTGAATAAATAATCGTAGCTGACGGAACTCTGTTTTCTTCCACTTTTTTCGTAGTCCTATTTCAGATTACCATAATTTTCTCATGAAAAATCAGTCTTTAATAAAGCGCCAAACACTCGTCTAAGTTCAAAACCACACGATTAGCCATCGTGTATTGGCGTCATCTTCAAATTACCTTTCAATATTGGATACAATCCAGCTATTTTGTGTAACATCGAAGTGTTAAGAGTATTAGCCAGTAGGTTCAGGTACTATCCAGGTGGTTTAGGTACTTTCTAGGTGGTTTTGTTACCCTCCCGGTGGTTTGCACCTATTCTGGTCATTTGGGCACTCTCTAGGTGGTTTGGGCCTACTCAGGTAGTTTGGCTACTTTCTAGGTGATTTGAGCCTATTCAGGTGGTTTAGGCACCTTCCACGTGGTTTGGGCTTATTTAAGTAGTTTGGGCAACATCCTGGTGGTTCGGGTACCTTCTTGGTAGATCGGGGCTATCCAAGTGGTTCGGCTACTATTCTGTTGGTTAGGGCTATACACATACATAAGGTGCATCAGAGTCTGTGCTGAGAAAAAAGCATAATTGTTTGTTATAAGCTAAATGTTGACGAAGCATAAAAATTAATTATGCTTATTTATTTTTTTGAAAAAGCATAATAAATAAGTATGCTACTTGATAATTTTCTATTAGCAACCGAAATAAATATGTCAGTGCGATTCATCACTAAGAGCATATTTATTTTAACAACCTTCGCATCTTTTTCAAAAAACATAATTCTTTTTACTTTATGTCTACAGTAGGGTGGTGCGGTTACGGTTAATTCGGCCCTACCCGGTTTTCGGTTAACCGGTTTTTGGGGTACCCGGTTTTCGGTTACGGTTTATTACCAGTACCCGGTTAACCGACCCGGTTTTTCCGGTTTTTGCCCATTTTCGCATCTGATCGCAGTTTTTTCGGCTATAATCGCAAAATAACTCAATTTAACATTTTATTGAAACCATTTAACATGTTGCAAACAATAAATTCATTCAATATTGTTTTCATCGACAAAACTTAATTCATATTCTTGGACCTCTTCATCATCAGGAACAGTTGACGGAGCTAACTCTAGCTTTTTCAGACTCGCTTTAATCAAAATGAGCATCTCCGCCGTACCACCGCGCATCCTAAAGATCTTGTTTACGACTTATTTGTTTGATATTATCAAATTTATAAGTAGAGCTGTTCACCTATTTCTCAGTGTGTTAGAATAAAGAAGACCGGCGATAGAGAATGTTCGTTCGCTGCTGACTGAAGTTGCCGGAACACAAAGGAGAATTTTGGCACCTTTGGAAATAGTCGGAAATCGTTCCTTGTTTTGTCGCCACCAGATGAATAAGTCATCATTCCTATCAGGTCTATCACTGTTGTGACGGTAATGACTTAATTCTGCCTTTAATACAACACTGAGGGTAAAAAAGTTGAACAAGAGATCATAATACCTTAATTGTAGCCGTAAGTTCATCAGATCCTACTCTGCGGACGACTTTCTTTTTGATGGCCCAGATGTCATCTTAAGTAAATTGCATTGATCGGAAATCAGTAAATGTTGGAAATATGGAACATACCCATATCCATGCTGTTGCTATCGTTATGAGAGCTGTTCTCGCTTTGGTCTCCTCAATCAGCTTAGCTATCTCTTCACCAGTGTGTTCTTTTTCTATCGGAATAGTGGATGGATCATCGAAAAAGCGAATGGAAGCATTCTGGCGCACCATTATTCTAACCAACTCTTCATCCATGTTCTTCTGAAGGTTGTCTTTGCTCTGCTGTTCGGAAAACTAAGAGGTGATTGGAGGAACCTAAAGCATAATGTTAATACGATAAATTTACAATGATTGTAAAACAAAATACTTTGCAGTGAGTATCTAATCCATATTCCTGGAACTGCTCCTCGTGCCTCTTTGACTTGAGATGGTTGATTAGATGCAAAGTCGACCCATCCTTTGGCACTGGTAGAAGATTGCGGCATTTGAGACACTGACGCTTTAGCACTCCATCGTCTGTAATAACTCAAAAGAACTTCCAAATTTTTGCTGTTTTAGCTAGCGGCATTTTCTGCAAATTATCCAACCGGTAATAAAGTGACAAAATTGGTGTAAAAACGGAAAATTTTTACTGCAAAAATTTTTTTGGCAGGTAATTTTATCCAGTGCTTAAACCGGAAAAACCGGATCTTGACGTAACCGGTTTTCGGTTAACCGAGTTTTTTCGTACCGGTTTTCGGTTCCGGTTAATTGGGCCAAAACCGGTCCGGTTCGGTTAACCGACCGGGTCGGTTAACCGACCGTGCACCACCCTAGTCTACACGTAGGAAAAAATATTTATGCTTTTTGAAACATGAAAAAGCATAATTAATCCGTTGTGCTTTTTCCCGCAATGTCTTTGGCATAATTATTTAAATATGCCTTTTGCATCTTTTAAAAAGCATAGTTATTATTTATGCTCGTGCTAGCGGCATATTTTTTCGACTATTTTTCTAAGCCTTTTGTCTCGGCACATTTATTTTTACCAATATATTTATGCTTTTTCAAAATGACCCTCGAATTGGCAACACTGCTGGCGCCCCCCTCCCCCCGATTCAAAATTTTTTCCTAATCAATGGTCTTCTGTTCGAATTTTTCAACTTGTTTTCTAACAAAACAAGGCCTAGAATTCAATTTCAGGGATATTTTGTTAGGAACTCAATAAAAAAATTGTACGTAATCCCGACGATTAGGAAAATTTTTTGAATTGGCGGGGGACCACTAGATCACCGTGAGCATGGTCTTTTAAGAAATTGGATGAAAATAGTGGAGCTATGTTTATGTTCCACAGTGCTATGCGATGGCAAGCTGTTTGGCTTGATTTGCTTGTGGTAGCTGCTACTTTTATCATCTCATGCCTTATTGTTTTGTTAACTGGGCAATTGGCCCCTGCTGAAGCTGGAATGGGTTAGTTTTTTCTTAAAATATTTTGAATAAAAATTGTCTCAATATTTGTGTATTTACAGCGATAGCTTTTGCCATGCAAATGAGTGGCATATTCCAATTCGCTGTCAGATCTCAGACAGGTAATTTTGCGACCTATATTTTTATACTCACTTAAAATATATGTTTGCAGAGCTTGAATCTAAGCTGACTTCAGTGGAAAGAGTCTCACACTACAGCAAAAACATTGAACAAGAAGCAGTTGTAAAAGACCCTATAGACTTCCCTGTAAATTGGCCTTCGGATGGAAGTCTCCAGTTTGACAATGCTGTGTATGCTTTAAGAACTATACAGCTAAATTGAATATATTTATTACTTTTTTATTGTATATAGCCTGAAATACCCAAGCGAGACAACTCCAGCTCTCAAAGGAGTTAGTTTTGAAGTGGAAAATGCTGAGAAGGTGGGAATAGTTGGGAGAACTGGTTCAGGTTTGTGTTTGGAAATCTTTGAATAAAAGCTAGTATTACCTTTTTATATAACAACACCCCATTAAAGAAAGAGACCTTTCCCTGTTTGATTTTTTGCAACATTTGTGGGCTTTTTAGGGACTTTTATTAGTGAAGAATAGTACAGCAATAGTTTTCGGTTAACGATTTCTTGCTAGGGCTTAAAAAATATCAAAATTTTTGTTGAACCACTAAAAATTAAAACAACTTGTTTAGGAAAATCATCTTTGTGTAGTGCTCTTTTCCGACTTTACGAGCTGCAGTCGGGCACTATATACATCAGTTCCAGAGACATTTCCAAGATTAGTTTGCCCGTGTCCGCAGATCCATGGCTATAATTCCACAGGTTTGTGGTCTAAAAATATTTGTTGCAAAAACACTTCTAACACATTTTGAAACAGGATCCCCTGCTGTTTTCTGGAACACTACGAAGCAACATAGACCCAGAAGAGCAATATACAGATGACAAAATGTGGAAGTGCATTGATGAAGTGGGCTTCAGAGACACCATGGTTAGACAATCATTTTGACAGGGATGCGTACGGAACGAAATTTTTGGGTCCGGACATTATTTCGTCTGCTCCGTCCGGCCAGTTCAACATATTTTACAAATTTTCCGCAATCGCCAAAAATTGGGGTACAGCATTCCAACAAGTCAGTTGATCAAATAGAAAGTAGGTTACAAATTTAAAAATGGCGCTACAAAAGTAGTATTTTGCAATGAACAATATTTTTTGTCGCAAATATACTTTTTTGCAAATTTACCTTTTTTAGTCGCAAATTTTCAATTTGTCGGGTTTTTTTTTCATATTTTCGGCTACAGTCTACAATTGGTACAAAAAATTTGCCTTGGCCGTCCTGTTGGTTTTTTATCAAAACATCTTATTTCCCCTTTGTTATTTATTGTCATGGTGGTTATACTGTAATTATGGTGAATAGGGGATTATGGATATCATGATTACCTTGACCACCTTTTAAGAAAAATAACAAGGTGGACCGAGCTAGTTTTTAAAAAAATTAACAGAGGGACCAAGGCAAATTTTTGTTTCCAATGGTATACTAGAGCCAAATTTTCTTATTTTTTTTCAAAAGTGTTATAACCACCAGGCAGCCTTACCATTCTAGTTTCTAGCAAATTTATCATTTGTTAAAATTGTTCGTGAAAAATCTGACGCAAAAAGGTGAAAGTGTGGATAAATGAAAATTTGCTCCGAGAAAAGTATTGTCCTTTTGTAATTTATTTAGAGCGGACCACTTTGTTTTAGGGCTGACTCAAACCTAGCCGTGCGTATGCCTCTGCTATATTAAATAAAGTTCTGTAGATTGCTCGAGAAATTATTATTATTAAAAATAGTTAATTATTTGAAAATTAATATTTATTAAAAAGTTTTAGATCAGCAGTTTCAACGAAAAGATCAGCCTCGACTACAAAATAGAAGAAAGTGGCAAAAACCTTTCCTCAGGCCAACGACAAATCGTTTGTGTTATTAGAGCATTGCTTAGGTGTGGCTTTAACGATGTTTTTGCTGAAGCAAACATGCTAATAATTTTTTTCCAAATTTTAGAAATGTAAAAATAGTAGTGCTTGACGAAGCTACCGCCAATGTGGACCACCGCACCGATGGACAATTGCAGTCCACAATCAGAAAAGCTTTTGCTAGAACTACAGTACTCTTGGTCACCCACAGGCTCAACAATGTAGGTTGCTTTCAATTGCGGAGCGGGCCGAAAATACAAAAAATTTTAAGAGTTTGATCAAAATCTTGTTTTTTCGTCCACATTGAACTTATGCCGTCATGCTTGTGTGCACATCAAATTCTTTTGAGCTTTATGTGTTTTGCTAGATGCGCCTTTCTTGTTATTTTAACTGCTTCATGTTTCTATAGACTACAGTCTTTATAAGAATTCTAGTTTCTTCTTTGCTTCACAGCCGGTTCAATCGAGACATTTGACTATTAATTGCATTATTCTTGTCGGAAAATATCAATATAACAATATATAAGAGAACTACTAACTTGACCGAAAATTTTGAACATTGCCGATTTTTTCGGGGTCATTTTTTGCTTGCAAGTTTCCAACTTCATTGTGTTAAAAGAAAATCTACTCTGCAAAAAATTTGAAAAGTTGTATGAAAAATGGATCGGGAAAAGTTGTTTTTAAAAGGGCAATTGCCACCTGTTTTGAACTTGGTTTCTAAAGCTCCATTCATACTCCCGCGGGACACGGGACAATTTTTCAAACACGTTTTTGTCTCTATCTCGGCTCCCAGCCATCATTTTTCACTACTTTTAATGGATCTACAAGGCAACAGACCATGCTCTACAACATAGGGATAACAGATTTGCTATGATCAGTATCGAAAACGGTTTTTAGGCTGTCCCGCAGGTCAATGTCCCGTGGGACAAATTCCTATATTTGTACCGCGGGACATTGACCTGCGGGACAGCCTAAAAACCGCTTTCGATACTGATCATGGCAAATCTGTTATCCCTATGTTGTAGAGCATGGTCTGTTGCCTTGTAGATCTATTAAAAGTAGTGAAAAATGATGGCTGGGAGCCGAGATAGAGACAAAAACGTGTTTGAAAATTGTCCCGTGTCCCGCGGGAGTATGAATGGAGCTTAACAAAACAAGGTCCAGAATTTAATTTTAGGTATAGTTTTGTTAAAAACCATGTTGAAAATTCGTACGTAAATCCAACGATAAAGAAAAAATTTGGATCGGCGGGACAACAGTTGTCGGAGACGGCAATGGCCCTTTAAATAAACAAATTTTTAAAGAAAATTCACCCAATTTTCTGGTGTTTTCTGTGCTTTTATAAATAAAAAAATGCAAATGAGGTACACGCAGATATTTTAATTGCTGTTTTTTAGCTGAACGATATGGACAAATTTTGCTAGTTGAAGATGGAAAGGTGACTTTTATCATTTTTGTAAAGTATTTTTTTCTCAAAAAACTTACGAAAAAATTCAGGTCTCAATGAGCAAAAACAAAGAAGAAGGGGAAGAAGTCAACAAGAAAAACGAAGATTCTTCATAGTTAATTCATATTCTATATATTTTCAAAGCGTTCGAAACATGGAAAGTTTGCGATCTGCAAGCATTGAAAGGTTTTTGAAAAAATTGTGCTCTTTTGCCTTGCTTTCTTTATTGATAATGTTTGTATTTTGTTAAAAAGTGTTTTAATACTTTTTAAAAATTGATAATTATTGCACAAGCTTTGCTTATTGTCTCAATCATTTTATTGTTCGTAGCGGGTGCTTTGTGAACAACAGTCTATATGTAAATGCTCCACAGCCATTGCCTTTTTTAAGTGTTGTCTGGTAAATACTCTTTCTCTTTACAGCGTCAGTTGCTTTACCTTTGTTATACAAATACGATGTTTTTGTCGCCTGAGTAAAATATTATACAAAATGGAACAAAAGAATCAAAGATGGGAAAAATGTGAGGCCTTGTTTCAATCAAAAATGGACACAGGCTCCGTCAGATTTTTTTTAAACGATGTAGGTGAAATGCCCAAAAAAGTTTTAGTGCAGCCTCTCTCAGAAATTCCTGCGTATGCCACTAGTAGTCATAATTTGGTTCAAATTATTTTACAGCTATAGCAATAGGTCATACCACATAATTACACTTTTTACTTTTTTGAGGCAGGGTAGCTGAATGGGGTTGTGGTTGAAACGAATAAGTAATTAAATAATCGAAAAATCTCGGAGAGTATTACTTGGGTTTTCGTTTAATTTGCGACGTACGGAGACTCTTTTAAAATTTTAGAAGGCTATAAGTTTACAGCAGAATTCGTCAGTATCAAGGATTTTGGTGACAGCCCAGTGGTTTTTACCAGAAAAAATAATATCTCATCTATAACAATTAGACTTGCAAATAAGCACTAGCAAGCAGGAAACAAATAGCATAATCATAATTACAAATTTTCCACATGGTCAAGCAAAACATGCAGTCTAGTAAAAAAACCACTGCGTAATTGTTTTTTTTTTCGCCTTGTCATTTTTATAATGATTAGCGCTGATTTTCGTAGATTTTGAGCGATTGTATTCTTCTTAGTTGTAGTTTTAGTGTATTGCTCATGTTTTCTTCTTATAGGATGTTTGTACATACATCGGCACGGTTTTTCAAAGGATGTCTGCTATATTTTTCATTGGAGTATTTTTTTGTTTTCTATCTAAAAATCAAAACTTATACTGTAAATAATTATTTTTATTTAAAACCACCAAAACTTTAAAAAGTTAATGAAAAATTAGACTCCAAGCGGGAATCCAGCCGGCGACTGGCTTAGCCGAATTTGTCTAATTTACATTTGGCAAGTGAGTTACCCAACTTGTCCTTTGGGTTTTATTACTCTTCACGTGAGGGCGCTTAACTAACCCTTAACACTGGCTATAAACTCCATCATAGTTTCAGCAACCTTTGACCATGAACTTACAGTCAAATCAATTTGCATCGCTTTTAAGGTTTAATCAAACAGATACTTCAGTTTTTGGATTCTCTCAAAAAACCCAAATTTTTTACTGCTGTAGTTTTTTTACTTGGTATCAAAGCGACGATTGGGCTTGTAGGAATATTTTTCAACACTTGTTTGGTTGTAGTTACTTTCAAAAACAAGTAAGTTATTATTCGTACAGATCCATAAATAACCAACCACCCCATTCTCTTGGTTGGCCTATGAAGCAACATTTGGTCAAAATAGTAAGGCTTTTAAAGTTCCATTTTTGTTTATTTTTGTCCAGTTTATTACAAGAATACACAACAACAACATGAAATAACTACTTGTAATTATTCTTCTTTCTTCTTGCTTTTGTGGAACTGGCACCATCATGCTCAGCCTTCACAGGCTGGTTTGGGGATCCAGTCAGCATCGCGAAAAGCAGCAGCTTCACCGTTAGATTTGTCTTCGGCATCCAGAGCAGACTCTTTCTTCTTGAGCATCCCTTCTTTTTCCAGCATTACCGTTCACCAACTCGAATGCATTACCTATCTCGGCCATTATTATGCTTATCTCACAATCAGTCATCCAATTCACCTTCAATCTTCCACGGGTACTCTTGACTCATGAGCTCAAACACTTCAATTCTCTAAAGGTAAAGACCTCTTAGAGCTAAACTTTTAAAAAGCTTGAAAACAGAGAACTCAGCCTAAAAATGAGTAATAACAACCAGGAAACAAACGGCGTAATAATAACTAGAAATCTTCCGCATAGTTAATCAAAACATGCAGTCTAGTGAAAAAAATCGCTGCTTAATTGTTTCTACGTTATATTTTGTCATCTTTATAAACAATTTAGTGCTGCTTTCGAAGACTTTGCGCAATTGTAGTCTTTTTGTATTATTGCGCATATTTCCTTCGTATAGAATGCTTTTTACATATATTTGCAAGGCTTAATAAAGATGCTCGCTATATTTTTCATCGCAGTATATTTAATTTACATCTTTAAAAACTAGCAATTGCTACTGTAAAAATAATTTTTTTCAATATTAGCAGAATATGTAGACAACTATCTTTAGTTAAAATTAAAGAAGAGAGTACTGGGATAGGATTTGAATCCGCGATAATTTGTCGCTTTACCGCTGAACTACGCGGGTGCTTGTATTAAGGCTATCATTTAGAGTACTTAGTGCTTTGAGGGTGCATTAACCAACCACTTAACACCTGCTATGAGTTCCACCATGTTTTCAACAACCTCCGAGCCTCAACGAACAGTAAGAATTCATTTGCATCGCTTTTTGAGGTTGAATTAACCCGATGCTTTAGTTATTTGACTTGCTCAAAGAACCCAGATTTTTTAATACTGTAGTTTTTCTGATGGGCATCAAAGCTATTATTGGTTTGCGGGAATATTCCTCAACACATGTCTGGTTGTAGTTACTGTCAAAAACCAGTGAGTTTTTGGCACGTATTATGAGATAAAAAGTCAACACCCCTCTTCAAATAAAATGCCTCGGTGAACTGAAATTTTCAAACAACTTAGTGCAATAGCTTTTATAACTGACGTTTATTTTGATTAAAAAACACATTTTAGACTACTTCACAATCCATGCAACTTTCTTATAGCTCTGAAAGCTTTTAGTCTTGCTATTTGTGAAGTTAGTCTTCTTACATCAATGTGTGTTGTGTTGACTGGGGACAGCATGCTACCCCTGATCTCCTGTTTTTATTTGCAATTTATACCTGCTTTCTGCAAGTACTTCGTGCTTGCCTTATCAGTAGTTATTGGCTTGGAGAGGATTGTTTATATGAAATTTCCAAGATGGTAATTGTCTTAGTTTCACGAATATGAGGTTAACAAAGCTGAATTTCAGGCATTTTAGTGCCTATTACAATGCCTACTTCATTGCATTAATCGGATTGAGTGCTTTAATATCAGCCTTCATTATATTTGAAAGCTATGGAGCTGTTCTTACAATCCCACAACTGTGAGTTTATGACTTCTTATCAATATCCATCTATCGCGCAAAGTATCCTATTGACAATATTAAGAAAGTCTGACCCTACTAGCGAATACCCCTCCCAACGATTTTCCCTTTAAAAACTTGAGTAAAAAGTACCCAAATATATTTCCCGGACCCCGAATGCTTAAGACATTTCTTAGTCACAACTTCCGTACAAATGCTTAACACATTTCTTAGTCACAACTTCCTACGCTGGCCACTTGTAGGCTATAAGCCTAAACTTGTTGTTCCAAAGGGTAGTTACAGCGATTTTAAAAAGGTCGTATTCTTGGGAAGGGTATTCGCTAGTAGCGCCGAAAGTATTAATCAAAGCATCAATAAGCATACGAAAATTTTTTGCGAGTGAATTTTTGATAGTGGGAAGCTTCACAAATTTCTGCATTTAACATTGTTTTTAAATAACAAGAAAGAAGGCCACTGCATACTTTTTTCATTTTTGGTCGATCTTCACCGGTTGCGAAGATTCAGGCATCATCGATAGCAGCAACACCAGAAGACGCATCTAGGGGAGTTACCTGTCAATCGTGTAAAGTCAACAAATTGCGAAAGATTCTTTTTTCTAAGATGTGCAATAACCCTGGTATCCCAGGGTTATTTTTGTAGACCAGAACTTAAAATAATGTCTTTTTGAACTTCTGAGGCCATTTTGGGGCTCGAAACTCGAAAGAAGGACTCGAAATTTTTTTCGAGGCCTTGAAACTTGAAAAAAGAACTCGAAACTTGAAAATTTTCGAGTTTTCGAGTCCAAAACTCGAAATCGAGGCCTCGACTTAGCAACCCTATTTATATGCCTTACTATGGTACAAAAGATGAGAAAAAATTGATTAATTTTTCAGCTGTATGATCACCCGGGTAATTACCCAAATTCTAAAGTTATTGTACGCCTAGTAATTCTCTTTTAAAAGCCAATCATTCAAGAGTTTTGAATCAAATCCCCTTTTCTGGCATTGCGTTTTGACCCACCTTTTAACTTTAGACTTTTCTCATGCAAGTAACCTTCTCACTACAAAAGTAAAATTTGGTGGGTTATTTTTTTGAGAGCAGTCTTCAAAAATAGCTCAATAAGGTTAAGCTCTTTATTAGAGAATTTACAGTATTTCAAGCAAAAATTTTTAAACTAAATTTGATGATTTTAGAGGTTCTATGTGTACACTGGTTGAAATATCACCGAAATCTGCAGCCGACACTGCATTTTCAATAGCCTTGATCTTAAACGTTTGTTCAATAATCGTGTATATCACCTTTGTATTTATTGCAAGAAAGACGAAAAAAGGAGTGTATTACTAACAGGTACCGTATTTTCTGCCTTTTAAAGGAGGACAGACTTCAGGGGAGGGGGTTATTTTGACTAAGAAATGAAATTTTTCAATCCTCAGTTAATTTTTTTTCTTTCCAACCTCTCATTTTTTTCACGTTAAACGACATTATCTCGAATCCTAGTTTTTTCAGGCCACCCGACGAAAACACATCAGATCAATATTTCGAATTTTTTTCCGTAAAAATTTGTCTTGATCCTAACCTTGGTCCAAACTAGGGGCATTCTGGCAGTTTTGTAACTGTTTCAGAACTTACGTTTTGTCGGTACTTAAGTTGTCATGATTGCATACAATTTTATCTTTGAAAGGACGCCAGAGAGCATGGCTACATTTGAGAATAAAGTTATATATGACTATGCTCACAAAATTAAAAAAAAACGTAAGTTATGAAAAAGTGTTCGATTTTCGAAATTTTTAGAACTTTTCAGATTTTTGTTGTTTTTTCGAAAATTTTGAAAGCATAGCCACATATAACTTTATGCTAAAAATGTAGCCATGCTCTCTGGCGTTATTTCAAGGATAAAATTGTATACAATCATGCCAACTAAAGCACCGACAAAACGTTAGTTCTGAAACAGTTACAAAACTACCAGAATTAGGATCAAGGAAAATTTTTACGAAAAAAAATAATTTTGAAATTTTGATCTGATGTGTTTTTCGTCGCGTGGATTCACAGTGATTCCGTCTGAAGTAGAAAAAATAAGAGGTTAAAAAGAAAAATTAAATTAACTGAGAATCGAAAAATTCTATGTTCCAGTCAAAATACCCCCCCCCCCTCAAGTCTATTCTTTTTTAACTCACCAATTTACTAATATGATTTAGCTGAGGTCAAGTACATGAACTCCATTTACAAATCGCTTTTGTTAATCATGGTTGTGGATGTTCTGGGATGGGGCTCTAATTCAGCTCTAAATTTCTTTTCTGTGCCCATTTTCCAGTTGGTTCAAGTGAATGTAGCTCAAAAATGGTGTATTGTGACAATTGCCAGCTATTTGTTGTGCCTAGCACTGTCCGCTGATGCTCCAATTTTGTATTTATGCAGCCGAGAATATAGAATTCTTTTAAGCGATTGTTCAAGAAGACAAGTAGAACTGGCTCTTTTTATGGCTCCTTAAGTTTTATTAGATCTAATGACAACAAAATCGGAGCACAAGAACCCTCTATAATTGCCATATCTAATTCATTGACTGTTAGGCCACGTCTTCAAACATTTTAATTTTTTCTGCTTGCTCTATGTTTTTTGTGAATAAAAGCCTAGTCGTTTGAATTTGCGTAGTTTTTCGACCCTACTAGCGAATACAAGTACGAGTACTTATACTATTCATGTCCCACCTGGGTCGTGGAATTCTCCAGAGAAATAGAAATCGGAGAATTTTACGCAGAATTCCCCAGAGAATTTCCCGAAAAATGGTGAGAAATACGAACTCAATCGCAATTTCTACAAATTGGTGTTTCCAGTAAAGTAAAACCCGTGGTGCGCAGAACAGATAAATTTATCTAAAACTTATCTACCAGATAGAATTCAAATTATTTTTATCTGTCAGATAAAAAATTTGAATTCTATCTGGTAGATAGTTGGTTCAGATAAGTTTATCTGTTCTGCGCACCACGGTAAAACCTCAATATAGAAGCCTAGGGAACCAATAAATCGGAGGGCCACTGTATTTTAAACTATAAAACGTGCGGAGGCCACTAAATCGAGGTTTAGCTCTACAGTTAACTCTACGAAACTACAGTCAACTGTACAAAGATTACAGCTAAATGTACAGCCACAGTTAAATACACAGTAAATCACCGATTTTCGGTAGTTTATGTGGGCTGTGGTAAGTTACCGGTAAGTTACTAGTAACTTGCCTGTAAGTTACCGTAGTAATGAGTCACCGTGGTGACTTACCGCCTCCTTATCTTCGAACTAACTGAGCTCTTTCACATTTTCTATTTCTCCAAAATAGGCGGAAAATTCTGCATTCCACAACCCTAGTCCCACCTCTATATAAAAAGTGTCAGAAAAAAGTCTTGAGATGTTTTTTTCTGCGAAAAATGATAAAAGTAACATCAGTAAACAGTTTCTGATATAAAACTTTAAAATTTTTCTTATTTTTTTTACTTTAATCAACTCAACTGTGGATGTTCATTTTAGATATTTTATGGCCATTTTCGATTATTTTATTATATTTAAGCTTGGGTTTAGGCGAAGGCTGTCCAGCGGATGTTAGGACAGACTTATAAATGTTTTCCCAACTGCCTAAACCTGAATACAATACATAACCGCAAAATGACCTTAAAATGACCATCTATCCTTAAGTGGTTGAAGTCAAAAAGTTTTGCAGAAGTTCACATTTTTATAAATGAAACTGTTTACAAATGTTGTTTTTATCAAGTTTAGCAGAAAAAACTAATTTAAAAGGGCATGGTCACTTGTTATAAATTTTGTCCCGCCAATTAAAAAAATTTTCCCGAATCATTGAACTTCTGTACGAATTTCTCAACTTGGTTTTTAACAAAACTATACCTAAAATTAAATTCTAGGCCTTGTTTTGTTAGAAACCAAGTTGAGAAATTCGTACAGAAGTTTAATGATTCGGAAAAAATTCGAAAACAGGTGACGTCATCTCAAACGACTCCAAAGAGTACAGGGAGAGACGAAAGAGAAGTGTCTCCTCACAATTCAAATTTTGCACATGCCGCTGCGCGCAAAACCATGGTCCTTTAAAAACAACACATGCATAAAAATTAGAGCAAGTGCCTTTCTAGCAAAGGCGGGAATATCCGCTTCAGTGGAAAGGCTTTTTCGCAGATGACCTTGCACACTTCTGGACACAAAGGCAGCTCTGGAACTAATTTGATAAAAAAAGTGCTTTCGTATTTGAACAAGGCATATATCGTGGTATAAATATGTGTGTGATTAAATAAAGCTGTGTTAACGATATTTACTTTAAAGTTTAAACAAATACCAAAAAAAGTAAAATAAAGAAAATTTAAAAATCCGCTCTGCTCCGAGTTAAGAGCAAAGTCCGGAGCTGAATTTTCAAAGAAGGAGTAAAGAGCCAGAGCCGGATCGAAATTCTGAAGCAAGAAGCAAAAAGCCAGAGCCGGAGCAAAATTTTTTAAATCTGGGAGCAAAGAGCCATAGCGGGAGCGGAATTTTCAAATGCACAGCACTGATTTGAAGGTGATGAAATTTTTTGTGGACCAATTGGTCTACGGCCAACCCGACTTTATGGCCAAATTCCAAAAGTTCATGACCAGAATTCAAAAGTTCATGGCCAAAATTTAATAATTTATAGCCATTTTTCATTATTTTATGTCCAGCTCGAGTTTATGGCCGAAATTAAATATTTTATGGCCAAAATTTAATATCACCCCACAAAAACACTGAGTAGGGTGTTTTCTGAATATTCACACCGGCGACAAGCACACTCTTTTTAGGTGGAATGAGATAAAAAAAACTTTGACATGTTTTTGAAAAGCCTTGAATGAAAATTAGACAGGTGAGGAAGTGGTGAAATGTGAGATAGACTGTGTGAGATAGGTCGTCCTACACTTAATTGAAAGAGCAGATATCATTTTAACATATTACAGTCAAGGCAGTGTACGTTGAGTGACTCGCAAAAATTTATTTTGTTTTTAAATGACATATCATGAGAGCACGTCATTTCGAAATAATTTACACGGCGATACATTATTTTACGTCAAATCGTTTTTTAAATGAAAATATATTCATAATTATTAACCCAAATTTTTTCTCAAAACTCTAATTTAATGCGTTGATGTGCTTGTTTGGTGGCCAAACATTGCGGAGGAGTTGCTTTTTCTATTAACACTAGAATGCCCGATCGTAACTTCTGCCTTTTTAAAGAGAACTTTTCACGCTGATTCTCGTGGTGCCAGTCGTTTCTCAATGAACGGCCGAAAAAGTCGGGGAAAAAGCAGTTAGAAATCTGGCGCTAGTAGCGAATACCCCCCCCCAAGCATCCGACCTTAAAAATTGCTGTAACTACCCTGCAAACAACAAGTTTAGGCTTAGCCTTAGGCTTGGGGTAGCCAGCGTACGGAAGTTGTGACTAATGAAGAGTTTGCGCACATTTCCGGGGTCTGGACATAAATTTGGGTACTTTTTACTTAAGTAAAAAAAGTGAAATCGTTGGGGGGGGTATTCGCTACTAGCGTCGAAAATCTTCTAAATGACTTGATCCTATGGTATGTTGTTCGAAAGCAAAAAACTTTTATCGTGAAACCTAGCTACGACTGTGATATACCAAAATGACCCCTGGAATCTGGTCTTTCATAGGAGTGTATATGAGTGTAAAAGTTTGTAAAAGCTTGACAACTAGCGTCCAACACAAAAAACCACCTTTTTCTTACCTGTCAAATTTTCACTTGAAGCCGTTCGAGAGCATGTCGCAGCTGTATATAAATGCTCAATGCCTGGTCAATATTTGAAGAGAAATTCAAGAGCTACAAGATAAGGTAAAATCAGCACAAAAATTAAACAAAGTCACTCAGAAATTACTGGAGAGGAGGTGAAACCAGCTGTTTTCTAGTATTGAACTTTGAAGCATACCTGGTTTGGCATATTCTTGCCGCTTTTCCAAAAAAGTTGAGAGTGCAATATACCAAAATGCTCAGCGTGAAAAATGCAACAGAACTAGTGCAAAGACTCACAAGACAACAAGCAAATATAACAAAATTAAAGCCAGAGAAACTGAAGGTAAAAATTAGCACAAAATTAAGACCTCGAAATCCCCAAAAAACCAGGTGCATTTGGACGAAAATTCACATGGTTGCCGCTTGATTTCGTAATTTTCTCAAAATTTTATAGGACATTTTCAGAAAATATGACGTGATAGAGCACATAAACTGCATCAGACTCCAGTTTCGCTTAAAATCACACAATTATTACATATTTAAATTCGTATAAAACATTCGTATACAACTTGCACAGGTATTTTGATGGAATATCGTTTTCCAACCAGTAAAGTTAAATTAGAATCCTGCATCCACGAAAAGGCTGCCAGCCTAGTTCTTTAATCCTCTCAAAAGAGGGCAAACACAACCTTACCTGTGATCTCAGACTGGAGTCTGATGCAGTTTTATGTGCTCTATCACGTGATATTTTTATTTTCTGAAATTGTCCTATAAAATTTTGAGAAAATTACGAACCAAGCGGCAACCATCTGAATTTTCGTTCAAAGGCACCTGGTTTTTTGGGGATTCCGGGGTCAAATTTCTTTGGCTTAAACTTTGTTATATTTGCTTGTTGTCTTGTGAGTGTATTTTTTGACTTTTCTATTACTATTTTAAACGGGTGATAGGCATTTACAATCATTTGAAAGCGCAGTTAATTTTGCGTCTGATGAGCAAAATAAGGGAAAATAAAATTTTATGGAAAATAATATATAGCAAAAAATCATACTGACTCCTATTAAAGTATGTCAAATCTAAACACCAAAAATTACCCGCAAAAAAACTTTTTTCGCAAATAGGAGCGGTGTAGAAATGATCACCACAACATTGTGAGCAAGACGCACACATTAGTTCGAACACCCGTTCTAGTGTAAAACCAGGGTAAGATCCCAGTCGTTTTTTGTCTGACTTTTGTTTCCAATGTTTAGTGTCATTTGGAGTGTTTCAGGTGGTTTGTTGTGAATTGAGTGCTTTCGGGATATTTTAGTTGATTTGGGTGGCTTGAGTGGTTTGGGCCTGTTTGATTTTAATTTAGTTTTAAAACTCCTACTCTAAGAATATTCGATAAATTTTCACTTTTATTTTTGGCATAAAGGAAGGTTATATAAATGCACAAAGATAGAGAAGCTCATGAGGAACAGTTATAGTTTTAAACAGTCCGAAATCAAATATGAAAAAACAGTTACACTTTGTCGAACTTTGTTTTTCCGGCACATGTATCAATAAAAAATTTGAAAATGACATCATGTTTACCATAAAATTCAGCCTTAGGATAGGCAAAAGTCACGCATGAGCCGTGGTTAAAACCACACATTACCTCACCATAAATCTAACCTGAAAAAAAAATACTTTTTTTTTACTTTTTTAACAAAAAAGTAAAGGGCACAAAAATGTGCTCCTAAGGGCACAAAAAATACAGTCAATTTTGACTGTGAAAAATGTGCCCTTTTTGGGTCTAGGGGGCACAAACAGATTATATTACAGTGGCGCTTTTGGAGGAGGGGGTTGGAGTATATTACATTGGAGTATATTACAGTACACTACATTAGCGCATAAAAATTCATATAAAATCATAAATTAAATAAAACAAATATAATTCAAAAAAGGCTTGCGTTTGCCTCCTCCTGTACTTTATTTCAAATTTGAGTTAAATACCCTGTTATATGTCCTTATTATGCAGCTTGAAGTATTTTTTTATCGAACTTCTCATGGTTTTTAAATATGGAAAAATCATTTTAAAAATAAATTTTCAACAAGTTGCGTCATTGACCAAATTTAGTTTTAAATGAGTATGTAAAGACATTTTAAGAGACCACCTTAAAGTACAGTAGTCTCAAAATTTGATATTTTTCTATATAGACGTAGCTCTTGCCGAATTGATTTTTTTGTGTATTTTCGATACACGCTGGAAAACTCTCTAGGACTTCATAGCTGCTTACTTCTAGCTTAAAAACTAATAAATGTTCAGTTTTGCTCAGTATCAAACTTAATTGTTAACACACTTGAAAAAGTTAACGAAAAGTACAGATGATGTTTGAGGTGGGATCATTTGCGAGCAACCTTGCAATGTGCACCTGCTTGAAAAAAATTATTTTCTTCTCTCAAGAGTCTACAAGCTTCTAAAAAGCCCTTATTTTATTGATTAGGCTGCAGAGAAATTGCAAACGAGACATTTTATAAACTAACAATTAAGCATTTTCTTATTTTCATGAGTATGTAAAGACATTTTAATAAAAGGCTATTTTAGTTGGGCTTTTTAGAAATGTTAATTTGTGTTTTCACTGCATACAATTTTTCTGTTTTTTGTTTAAAATTGTGTATTTGTGCTTTATAAGGTTACCTTTATCCGTTTATGAACGCGACATTAGATTTCATAATATTTAAAGCCGCCACAAATAATGCTGTTAAGCTTGGTAAGAGAGTTTCTGTCGCTTTTTTAATTTTACAAAATCATTTGTTGTTTTATATTTTCGCCTGTCAAGCGTTTTGAATTTCAGGCTGCAATTCAGGCTGCAATTCCGAAAAAACTATAAGGACTGTTTAAAATTGGTCAGTACTTTCTTGACTAGATATTGTTTCGCTAGAAAATTTTATGTCTTCCGTATTTTATTTTTTGCTTTTTCGGAATTTTACTTCATTTAAAGATATTTTTGACGCTTGTGTCATACAACCCCTTTTCTTTTTTAGACAAGTCAGCTATGCAGAATTTCAATTCTGATAAAAATGAAGAAGAGAAGCCAAAGTTTTGTCTAGTCTGTTTACAACCCACACATTGCCTGCACTATAGTATTCCTAGTTGTTACGGTTAGCTATATATTTTTTATTTAGACTGGCTACAATAGAATACTCTGGATTAGATTTCAAGCCCCCTGCGCCCCGTTTTGGAGGCGCAGGGGGCTTGAAAGTTAGAGATGCGCGCACCCACATACCTAAGAGATGATTCCGAGCAAGACTCCTGATCATAAAGTGCTTACATAGGCTCTTTTTGCCGAGCTCTAGCGACCAAAATAGGGTGACGACAGCCAAATAAGGTACCTGAGTACCCATATAGGTAGGTTTAACTTGCTCCCCCAAGGCGAAAAGCCGACTTTTAGTCAAAAATTGTCCTCCCCCACCTAAAAACGTGTTTGCTACACGCTAAAAGCTTTAAAACATCAAAAAACAGTATTTTTATGTCGCTTGCGCCCCTTGGGGGCGCAGGGGGCTCGGTGGCTTGGGGTTGACATGCGCATACCCATATACCTTAGACACAAATCACTCGAAAGTGACTCTGGATGCATGAAGTCTGCATGAAAGCTCTTCATAATAAGCCTGATTGAAGGAAATACGGTAAACTCATTCTCGAATTTATCCTAACATGTCTATCTAGCTCTTGGTTAAGTCAAAAAAGATACAGGGGGACCAATGCAAACAACTTTCTTAGTCCTCCCCATACTCGAATTTTTTGAAATTCCTAAACTCGTTTTTTTTCTGCTTAACACGATAACCAAACCATTTCTACGCACTTTTTGAAAAAAAATGAATTTTGTCAAAAAAAATTGTCTCCCGTCCCTCAGTGATAGATGTCTTTTTAGGGTATTTCAGGTAGACTCCCAACTTGCGGTAATCCCGACTTGCTGGGACCGACTTGCGGTAATCCAACATGCGGGGACCAACTTGCGGTAAACCCAACTTGCGGGGCCAACTTGCGTTAATTTCAACTTATACCCAACAAACACAAAATTACGAATAAAAAAACATCAATTTACAACCCATTCCAACCATTTCCACCTGAACAAGGCTGAACTACATAACTATCCTGACTTCTATACGGTCCTATGTGGAATAAAAAATAAAAATACGAGAAAAATCGTAATAATTACCATGGTAATTACTACCCAGCATATCATTCAGCACAATAACAGGGACACGGACAATTACCCCCCCCCCCCCGGGCCCCTTCCTCAGCCGAGTCACCCCCGGCCGATTCACCCCCGAGACAATTCACCCCCAGTCATTCAATCTCATTATTGTTTCTTGAATCTCGTATAAGCAGCCCCTTCACTGAAATGGAATGCCAGTTGCTCTGTAGATATGCTAGGTGACTCGGTAGGTGTGCAAGGTGGCTGGAGAGGTATGCAAGAAAACTCAAACCTTAAGAGTCCTGTGAGACCTTCTGGTCAGATGGATATCCACCCAGGTGGCCTGTATACCACATGGATTGCTTGTCCTCAGTCAGGACGCCTGATAATCATAACCATAGCTGAGTACACCTTCCTCGGTACTACCACTAGGGTACTCCCACTCCTAAAATACTAACAAGGAATGCTTCAACAGAGGATGATCTTGAGGCAATTTTTTTTAAAGGTATGCTTTGGGGTGTGTAGGTATAATATGAAGATAAAAGTGGATGAAGAATGAATAGGATGAAGAATGGGTAATGGCACCTAGATGGTGGTGCTCAGGTGGCGGTACCATGGTAGTGGTACCTGGGTGGTAAAACCTAAATAGTCGTACCCAGGTGGTAGTCCTATGGTAGACATCTGGAAGCGAATAAGAAATGAAAATTTTAATCAGACCACCTTATTTTATTTATCACATTGTTACGGGAGCTGGGCAAAAAGACTCTCTAAATGCATTTTTGATCAAGAGTCACACACCTTTAAGGTATGTTTGTGTCCTCTAAGGTATGTGTTAAAAATCACTCGAAAATGACTCTGAATGCATGAAAACATATGCATATCAAAGTTTCTATATGCAGTAGGTCCGAAAAAGTAAAAACCTGTTTAATATCAATCATCTTTACCTTAATTTGACACGAAAAAGGCTTAAATTCAGTTAAAAAATACCTTTAAAAGACATTCTATCCCTCAGGGTGGGAGAAAATTTGTTTCGAACTGTTTTTTTTTCATTGTGTTGAGCAGAAAAAATGAGTTCGGAAGGTGATTTTGGGTCACTTTTAAAAAATCCAAGTATGGAGGGACCATAAAAATGCCAGATGATCCTTAAAAGAAGGATGTTAACGAGAAAAGTTCCATCTAAGAAATTAGACGAGAATTTTTTAAAGGAGGTGAAAAAACCATTTATGTTTGAAAATTCGCCTCCTCAGCGGATGTATTCAGCGGATGTACGTTTGTATATCATCACCCGAAATGGTGCGCAGGTTCGACCCCACGTGGTGGCTAGCTATTTATTTTGGTTTTTTTACCAATGTGTAGGGACCATTCGACTTTTTGAAGTCAGATTCAGAATCAACGACCCTAATTACCCTTAGACATTGGTCAAACAAGCCGAAATAAATAGCATGCCACCAGGTGGATGAAACCTGCGCACCATTTCGGGCCATAAAACACAAACGCTTATCCACTGCGCCACCGAGGCTGAACATCTTTTCCTCCTACTTTGACTAGTTCACAGTTCGTAATTATAATTGGTTTCAGGCTGCAAATCTTCCTTTCGGCGCATAATTCTGTCTGGAAGACGCTTCACATGTTCACTGCAAAATTTAACTAGCCTTAAACATGGTAATTTTTTTTAAATCATCACGTGAATGAATAAACAAGTATTTTAAAGTTCTAAGATGTCGAGCTTGTCGTTTTGATCGGAGCATATTGATGGGAATGAATCCACTGTCTTTAAAACTACCTGAAGGCACAGATATTGATGCCATCTGTGCTGAAATAACAAACAAAAGGCACTTTCTTTTACAAAAGTTCAAAGATACTAAATTGATTTGGACACAGGTAGATGCTATTCTCATAATTTATGCAAATAAATTTTTCGGCGCTAGTACAGAATACAAATTCAAAACAAATTGTGTGAAAACTTATTCTTGTCACCGAAGACTGATTGTTGTGACCGAAAAGCTGTTTCTCTATCCGAATTTTTTTTGTTCAAGACAAGAATAATTTAAAAATAATAGAAAAGCATTTTACTCACCACGGATCCTCAAGTGGTGCCTTTTTCAAAAGCCCTCCCCAGACTCCGGGAGACACGAGACACTGTCTCGCGAGACATAAAACGTGTCTCGCGAGACAAAGTCATGTAACATGTCTCGCGACAGACGGTGTTTTTGTTTCGCGAGACAGACAGACTTGCCAGACAAAATTATTTTTAGCCAAAAAAAATTGTTGGATCGAAATGATAAACCGAAGACTCTCTATTTTCTTGGCGCCATCGAAAAATTGCAATATCTACAGTTAAACGGCTTATTATCAAGTTGACCTCTTATCAGAAAATTGACAAATTATCCTATAATTTTAGTGTGAAGATGTTTGACTTCTCTTATAATTTTTTGAATACGCGCTCTTTTTAATTTTCAAATATGTTTTTAGCTTTTTTATGTGAATACTAAAACAGATTAAAACTCAGCATTTTAACAGCTTTAGAAGCCTAATTAGACCATCTAGAGAGTTAGGTGAGACACTAGCTAAGTGAAAACTTATGGATTTGACCAAAAATAATAATAATAAATTGGGTATATTCTCATAATCGTGTTCGGAACATCATTTGGCGATATTAACACTCCGCCTCCCAAGCGTAGTAATTGCCCGAATCGACTCAGAATTTCTCGCTGAACACGATAATGCAAAAATTTTTGAAAAAAAGTTGATATGAGATGGTGAAAACCCTCCTGAAAGTAGGCTGTTTTTGGTCACCCTCAACCACCTAAAATTTGAGAAATTTAGATGGTAGTCACCGAAATTTCTATTTCACCTAGGCGCAAAACCGCCCAAAATTTTAACCTGGATCAGAGCTATCTATTGAGCCCAAACTTGCATCAGAGTGATCACTGTTTCACAGAGAATTTACGATTTTCCCTCAAACATCCATATCTTTTTACATATCCTTTTTTTGCGACATTATAAAAGCCAAAACTCTGCCTACAAATCATTTATAGCTTAATGGTCAAAAAAAATGAAAGAACAAAATCTTGCGGTTATTTTGGCACTAAATACAGCAATAGTTTATCGTAAAATTGAGACAAATTATGCAAAATCAATATATAAGTTGCAGCTCAACTTTTCTATAACCTTATTCCCGCTTGAAAAAACATCAATTCTGACACCGGATTCGTGTTCAGCGTAGTCGATTTGCATGTAAAAAATGTAAAACTGCATGTAAAACTCTCGAAATAAAAAAAGTCACTGTCGAATTTCGAATTCCGCTCAAGACAATAAATATTCAAATTTTAAATTCAAATATTTTTTGGGTTGAGCGGAATTCGGAATTGACAGTGACTTTTTAACTTCAAGAGCAGCTTTACATGCAAATCGACTGGCAACCAGACAAAGCAACATCAAACTATTTTGTCGCGCGACAATGCAACAAAAATGTTGCATTGTCGTATGCTTTTCGTCGTGCGACAAAATACCAAAAATGTTTTTTGTCGCGCGACGAAATAACAAACAAACGTTTTTGTCGCGCGACATTGCAACAAATTTTGCTCTTTTTCGGATTTTTCGAAGGATTTTTTTCCGCTTGAAAAACATCAATTCTGACACCAAATTCGTATTCAGCGTAGTCGATTTGGCAACCAGACAAGCAACATCAAAACTATTTTGTCGCCCGACAAAATATTTTTAAATGAACATTTGTCGCGCGACAAAATAATTTTTTTGTCATTTTGTCGTGCGACAATGCAACAAATTTCGCTCTTGTCGCGCGACGGTGCAACAAATAAATCATTAATGTCTCGAGAGTAATTTACAATTTAGCAGTCAATTCTAAATTTGAAGATGCGCATATTGATCGGGAACTAAATGAATATCTTGAAAAAAAATCCTTCGAAAAATCCGAAAAAGAGCAAAATTTGTTGCAATTGTCGCGCGACAAAAATTGTTTGTTTGTTATTTCGTCGCGCGACAAAAAACATTTTTTGGTATTTTGTCGCACGACGAAAAGCATACGACAATGCAACATTTTTGTTGCATTGTCGCGCGACAAAATAGTTTTGATGTTGCTTTGTCTGGTTGCCAGTCGATTTGCATGTAAAACTGCTCTTGAAGTTAAAAAGTCACTGTCAATTTCCGAATTCCGCTCAACCCAAAAAATATTTGAATTTAAAATTTGAATATTTATTGTCTTGAGCGGAATTCGAAATTCGACAGTGACTTTTTTTATTTCGAGAGTTTTACATGCAGTTTTACATTTTTTACATGCAAATCGACTACGCTGAACACGAATCCGGTGTCAGAATTGATGTTTTTTCAAGCGGGAATAAAGTTATAGAAAAGTTGCGCTCCAACTTATATATTGATTTTGCATAATTTGTCTCAATTTTACGATAAACTATTGCTGTATTTAGTGCCAAAATAACCGCAAGATTTTGTTCTTTCATTTTATTTTGACCATTAAGCTATAAATGATTTGTAGGCAGAGTTTTGGCTTTTATAATGTCGCAAAAAAGGATATGTAAAAAGATATGGATGTTTGAGGGAAAATCGTAAATTCTCTGTGAAACAGTGATCACTCTGATGCAAGTTTGGGCTCAATAGATAGCTCTGATCCAGGTTAAAATTTGGGTGGTTTTGCGCCTAGGTGAAATAGAAATTTCGGTGACTACCATCTAAATTTCTCAAAATTTTAGGTGGTTGAGGGTGACCAAAACAGCCTAATTTCAGGAGGAGTTTTCACCATCTCATACCAACTTTTTTTCAAAATTTTTTGCATTATCGTGTTCAGCGAGAAATTCTGAGTCGATTCGGGCAATTACTACGCTTGGGAGGCGGAGTGTTAAGACGATGCAAAACACTACAAAGGGGCATGTCCGTGCGTTTTGAAAAGTTAAGGCGAGGGCCAGCATTTTTTTGAATAGTTCCATTTTGCAGTCGTTATGCGTCAAATCTAATATTGACGACTTTATACTACTTTTAAAAACTAGACAGAAAACTTAAAAAATCTAGATTAGAACGCATGTAAAAGTTTTTCAAGAAATTAAATAACTGTTGGTCCCGCTTTTTCTCCATGTCTCGCACGGGCATGCCCTTTAAAGTAATTCAATGTTTTTTGTCAAAATAATCGGCATGCAGCTCATAGGTAATTTCGCCAATAAAAAACGCGGGAATTTATTATTGCTGTTTTTGATGTTCTTGCTATTTTGCAGTTCGAAAAACAAGCTTCAGCTTATCCTAACATATGCTAGCTTACCCTCAAGCCTAAAACTAGCCTGAAGATAATCGCTTAAGACATATTGACGACTTTTTTTCAGCCCTCGGTTTAAAAAATTCTAGCTCTCTTCTCTGTTGATGCTGTCATTCCTGGCTTTGGCCTTAGGTATCTTCTCTCTTTTGTTCCTTTTTTTTCAGTCCTCGGTTTAAAAAACATATCTTTGAGCCCGTTCTGACCTGCACTGGCCTATTCTATGCTTTACCACAATTTAAATTTTTTTGAAAAAATGCAAAGAACTCAGAAAAAACCCTGGTAAGTTTAAAATTCAAAGAAAATGAAAATATTTGGGCAAACGAAGCAACACCAGTATGATTTAATGATGAACTCTTGAGATGGAATTCTCAGCGGTTTAACTTTGAAGAGAGAACACCTAAATAAAAAACACCTAATTCAATTTTCTTAATTACTACCATCAGTCAAAGTGCTTTGGGTGATTGTTGATATGCTGAACAGCACAGGAGACTATTTATTTTCAAGAAGCCGATTGGACAAGATGTGTATGGCGTATGCACAAAGGCATATCTACCGGAGACGTTGAAAACACTTTGGAGTCCGATTTGTCGCCCGTCACAATTTGGCGATTTCTAGGCGATGGTGTGTGAAAATCGCCACATTTCTGCTATTTCGGGTAATAGCAAAGTGATTTATTTGAAAATTTACACTGTCACAGATTTCTGTCACAGATTTCCTCATTTCTGTAACAAATTTTTATTTTTCCCTGTTTCTTTCGAATTTTTTGATCTTTTTCGAAAGTTATTACACTATCAGATAGCCTTGCGATTCTAATTTCTGGCGAGGTATCCTTTTTGCATCTTTCTTGCAAAATATAACTCAAATAGGTGAAAGTATGGAGGAAGTCAGAAAAATAATTTGGCTCATAATTTCACCTTTTTGTGCTACATTTTACTAAAGATGATGCAGCAAATAATACCTCGCCAGAAAGTAGAATCGCAGGACTACCTAATGGTGTTAAAACTTTGAAAAAGGTTAGAAAATTTGGCACTACCGGAGTATACTTAAGTATACCCCCCCCCCTCCTTAAATGAATTTTTTTTAAAAGTGTTTCCAAACACCCTATATCGACCTAAAATCGCCTCAGGTACGTAGTAACAATATTAGTAACAACTTCCGTGGCTAAAAGTGGAATATCTCGGGTTCAGTCCACTTTTTGAAAAGTAGTTTTTTGCAAACAAAAATAGACAAGTTTTATCTTCAGATTTTATTACAGTCATCTGAATCGCTTGTCGGTAACCAGAGCTAGCACTAAATGCAAAAATATCCGCAGCTGCGCATATATTTTGAACCTGTGAAGCTAAAAATGAAATTTATCGTACAGGTTTGAGCTGATTGTCTTGATGATTCACGAGGTTTGTAGCCTAGAATATGAGAACATTTTGGTAGTTTTAAAAAAAATTTTTGGCTTTACCAAACTTAAAAATGACCAAAAGTGTGTTTAAATATTAAGTTTGAAAAATTATCCGTGGATAGACTAAGCTAAACTTTTCAAATTCAATATTTAGAGACACTTTTGTCGTATTTTAAGTTTGGTAAAGCCAAAAATACTTTTTAAACTACCAAAACTTTCCTTAAACTCTAGGCTACAAACCTCGTGAATCATCATGACAATTAGCTCAAACCTGTACGATAAATTTCATTTTTAGCCTCACAGGTTCAAAAATACATCCGCAGCTGCGGATATTTTTGCATTTAGTGCTAGCTCTGGTTACCGACAAGCGATTCAGATGACTGTAATAAATCTGAAGATAAAACTTGTCTATTTTTGTTTGCAAGAAACTGCTTTTCGAAAAGTGGACTGAACTCCGAGATATTCCACTTTTAGCCACGGAAGTTGTTACTAGTGTTGGCAGTTGGGGGAAAATCGAGAATCGAAAAGACATAGTTTTCGAGAATCGAGATTCTCGACAAAAAAATTGAGAATCTCAGCACCAGGCCATTATCAGGCCATTTTACCTATACCGTTTTTCAAATTTTCGAGGCCGTTTTACCTACACCGTTTTGAGAAAAATCTGACGGGGGGGTGGTTTCACGTGCCCTCCCGCAGTGCGTAAGGTAAAAGAAAAACAATTTCGTGTCCGAAAATTTTTTTCTTGAAAATGTCGAGAATCTCGACGAGAAAGGAAAAATTGAAATCGAGAATCGAGAAAGGCAACATTTTGCCTGGTCCTGGCAGGAAAGTCAGACTTTGAATTCAAATTTTAATTTTGATATTACTGGATTTCATAGCCTAACAAGCTGTGACACGCTTGGAATCTGAGCTTCGTTTGGTGTATGAAGCATGAGAATAAGTACAGAAAAAATATTCTCTGATCACCAAATAAGGTAAGAAAGCACGAGCTCAGCCTAGATATCGACTCGCCTATGTGAGCATAGAGTAAAAGTAGGATCTTATTTAAAGGACCATACTTGTTGATGACAATGGGAATTGGCAAATTCAAATGCGCGCGGGACACTTTTTTAATTCTGAAAAGCACTAATCAGGAAAAGTGAAATATGCATGAAATTACTTTATTTAAGTTGGATAGCAAAAAAATTATAAAACAACGGCAACTCAAAAGTAGGCTAAAAACCATCATACCATGGTTTTTCAGTAACTTCGTGAAGTCCGGCCTCCCTAATTTTTCAAATAATTTGGAGATATTGGCAGAACTTTGTTATATAACTTCGGGGTGCTCTACAAGAATCTGCAAAAAAAAAGTCTCTCAACAAACTCTTTGAAAAAGGCACTACTTGAGGTCCCTGGTCAAAACATAGTATTCATGGAGGTTGGTTGTGCATCCTCCAAGGACTAAGAAATTAAAAACAAAATCAGGGATAAATATGGCCTCGGTATCTCAGTTGTCGTAAAAGACCAAGTGCATTGCGGCATAATTTAGACATGTGCTCTTGGAAACATTCAATTTAAAAAAAACTTTTAAAATTTAAGGCTTGCCCTGTCATCGACGATACTTTAGAAGGGCGACAATTGGAGTGGTTAGTAATGACAGAATCGAAAATTAACAAAGTCAGAAATGCAGCTGGATGTCTTATGGGCGATGTCAAACGGTTGGACCATCCAAGAATTAATTTTGTCGAAACGCAATGAATTAACTTATGCCGACTTTCATACGGTAAATTCGATTATATTTTGCCAGAGTACATGATGTCTATAAAGTAATCCCAGTAATTAGTTTTTATCACTTCTTGTGTATTTTAGAGTGTAAAACATATAAAAATAATAATACGGAAAAAGATCTCGAATTACCGTATTTCCTCTAAAAATAAGACCCGGGTTTTATATTTATCAGCCCCTGAAAATCTTGAAACTGTCAATCAAGAATAGCTTCCACTCTGAAATCTTAGTCAAATTATAGAGGGAGTCCTTATTAGAAAAGGGTCTTTATTAGAAATATACGATGTTAGAAAATTGTTTTGACTGAATTTTAAGTTTTTGCTTTAGGGACCAATAGTGCTGGAATGTAGCTTAATAACATATTTTTTTGTAAATTTTTGGTTTTTCAATAGAACTTTTAACAGCAGTGTTAGTGTGGGCAATACTTTTTTTTGTCACAGATTCACTTCTTTTTGTCACAGATTCACTTTTTTCTGTCACAGATTTGATTTGTCACAGATTCACTTTTTTCTGTCACAGATTTCCTCTTTTCTGTCACAGATTTAGCTCAAACCACAGGGGGACCAAGCACTTACAAAATGGTCAAAAAAATTTTCTCTCATAACAGCCTGAAAGTTTTTCTATACGTTTCTATCATGTTTTAAGCATTTTCGACAAAAATTTATTTTTTTCCGCAAAAATTTTTGCCTTGGGGACCAAGGTCCCATTTCAGGCTCCTGAAAACTTTGGACTACCTTGGTCCCCAAGGCAAAAATTTTTGCGGAAAAATAATTTTTGGCGAAAATGCTTAAAACATGATAGAAATGTTATAGAAAAACTTTCAGGCTGTTATGAGAGAAAATTTTTTTGACCAATTTTGTAAGTGCTTGGTCCCCCCTGTGGTTTGAGCTAAATCTGGGACAGAAATGAGGAAATCTGTGACAAAAAAAGTGAATCTGTGACAAAAAAAATGAATCTGTGACAGAAAAAAGTGAATCTGTGACAAATCAAATCTGTGACAGAAAAAAGTGAATCTGTGACAAAAAGAAGTGAATCTGTGACAAAAAAAGTTTTGCCCGTTAGTGTGCAGGGTTTCCCAAAATTACGCGTGCATTTTTTTGAAAATTTTGCGAGGTAGCTCATTGCCCGGTCGATTCCCAGTTTTTTTTTCGAAAATCTCCTCACAAGTGTGATTTTGTAGAAAAAAGTAGTGCAACACTTACGGTAATGTGACCACCACCGTCCAACTCACGTCATATAGTTTTTCTGTTCTGCAAATGCTGGGTTTGAAAACGGCCTATATGCTCAGAGAGTTTACACTCTTTGCTATACCCGTATTCATATTGGGTCCAAAACAATACAAATATTCTTTTCTATGAAAAACATGGCAGAACAGCAGATATAATAAGAGTTACACGCGAAAAAATGTAAGGAATCAATGAAATTCAATTCAAAAAGTTGAATAAAAAATGCACGCGTAATTTTGGGACACCCTGTAGTAGAAAGTTGGGTTTTTATAATATGAAAATAAATAGAGCAACTGATTTGTGTTGCAGAAACCAGCACATTGGCCAATGAAACTAGAAGAATTAGCTGTAAGACCTAAGTCAAGGTTTTAACTATGTTAGTCTTGGAATTTTGCTAAGTGTGGAGATGGCCAAGACTTTGCCGGTTTTCAATAAACTTACATATCAATCACAGGTGGATGAAAAAAAGATTTCGAATTTTTTTACTGTCTTTTGTCTAGGAGTTTCTTTTGCGTCACATGTCTGTGCCCTGTACCTACCTGACAGATGCATTTTACTCTTGTCAGCAAAACGAAGAAACATTTGTGTACCCAGATGGCTGGATTCCAATCAAAATCGGAATATTGGATAATGATGACCAAGCAAGGTAACCAACCGAAAACAAGCAAATGTCATGGCAGTCGATAGGGAATAAATAAAAGTTCAAAAGCACCTATTTTTTCAAGAAAGGGTTGTTTGTGGCAGGGCTAGGACCAGTTTTTTTCTGAAAAAACCAAACAAGGAAAACGGAATCCATTTATTCTAATTCATGTCGTAAAAAATTATTTACATGGAAGCTTACAATAAAAGTACAAAGTCTCTCCTAATTTTAGGAAAGTATCAGCAATAGATGTATTTTCTTGTGTTATGGGGCCAATTAAAAGAGTAGGATTGACAGTGGAAGAGTATGTATTGCTCAAGGCCATACTATTTTCTAATCCAGGTAATTAATAACGAAAAAAAAGAAAAACTTCGGTGTTAGTATCATATAACAACCTTATCCCCCTTCCGTCTCCAATAACTTTTACTCAAGCTCAGTCTAAGAATCTAGCCAGTAGAGTTGCCTCAGGATCGATATTTGGACCGGAATTGGAATTTTAGCTTTGTAAATACCGGAGCCGAAATTTAACTTATGACCAATATTGGGGCCAAAAATAAATAAATAAAAACCTGTTTTTTTGGAAAAAGTTGCTGCTGTTTTACATACTTTATCTTTTATTTTGATATTTTAATACCATGGTAAGCAAATTAATCAAAATTTGATTACCCATTAAATGTTCTTAAGAGACTGACCATACTGGGTCGTTATAAAAAGAGAGTGCATTTCCAAAAGTCTACCAGCGGGTCTTTATATAGAGAGCATGTTATGGCATCAGTGTTTTTTATGATTTATTAGTCACTTTTGTGTTTAGTTGTCCGTATCTCAGTGAATATTTATCAGAAATTTACGAATAATGCCTTATTCCAGAAATGAGATACAGATCTTCAATGAAAAAACGAGAGATTTTTGTATAAGTATGAAAATTAGTCATTTTCTGACCTAAATAAAGTCAATGAAAAATTATTAATCAAATGATATATTGTGTAACCTGTGCCTCAGCTACAAAATAACACTAACAGGAAAAAAGAATCACAAAGCCGAGCAGTCAATCTCAAAAGATACAGTCGCCTCTCGATTTAACGTCTTTGAAGGGACCGGCGAAAATGGGGCGTTAAATCGAGAAGACGACGGGGGATGTTGATATATTTGCTACTAGCGCCCGGAACCGGAATTTTACTTTTTCTTGAACTTAGCTTTGTGAAAATTCCTACCTGAATCGGAGCCAGTGGAGGAAGGTGGTGGATTGAGACGAGGAGTAGTATAGCAGTAGCGTCGGAACTGTTCAATGCCACACTCTGATTTGTTAAAAATGTTCAAAATGACATTCTGAAACTATTTTTTCCTTCTTAACAAGATTAAAAAATATATTTATAAGCACTTTGCTAATGTTACAACTTCTTAACAGTAGATGGTATTTTAAGGTATTCAAGGTCATTTGGTAATTTACCACATTCTTATTGCTCGAGCTAACAATATGGCAAAGTATATCTTTAAATAAAATTTTTAACAAAAAAGATACTCATATTATGGGTTTTTTAAACTTTTGATTTAATTATTGTACCAATTATTGGTGTGATATCGTCTCCAGTGTCCGCAGTAATGTTGTGTCTCTTTTTTCTTAGTCTCTCCCCAGGATATGTCCACAGCGTGGAGGCGTAGTGTAATGGCAGTATATAATAAAATAAGAGCTGGTTCGATTCCAGCCACCACCATTTTCCTCACGACAGTCAATCCAATATAACAAGTAAGAATATTTTCGTGGCTAAAAGTGGAATATCTCAGGGTTCAGTCCATTTTTTTAAAGGGCCATTGCCGTCTCCGACAACGGTTGTCCCCGCCAATCCAAATTTTTTTCTTTATTTTTGGATTTACGTACGAACTTTTCAACCTGGTTTCTAACAAAACTATACCTAAAATTAAATTCTAGACCTAGTTGTGTTAGAAAGCAAGCTAAAAAATCCGTACAAGTTCAATAATTAGGCAAAAAAAATTGAATTGGCGGGGGACAATTCAAACAGGTGTCAATGGCCCTTTAAAAGCGGTTTTGCAAACGAAAATAGACATATTTCAACTTTATATTATATAATAAACGTCTGGTCATGATATTAATTATTTTAGTTATCGAAGATTTGAATCCAGCAGATAGAGATATTTTACGTAAAGAATCTGAGCGATATTCCAAGATACTTTTGCATCACCTTCAATCCAAAATGGGAAATTTGGCAGGAGCTAAAAAATACGGCGAAGTTCTATCGCTAGTTTCATGTTTGGCAATGGGTGTAAGTGCAGTTTAAACTTTATTGTATTATTGGTTTGGTGCATAACTAAGTCAATTTTGAAAAAAAAATCGACGCTAATATACTGTATCCAAGATATAAATCTCCCGATTATTCTTCCGTTCATTTTAAAAAGTTGAAAAAATTTGAATCGATTTTGAGATTTTCGGTGCCCAACCGAAATCTTAAAAGTGAAAATCAATTAAAATTGTGGTAACTTAGAAATCACAAAAAACAGATTTGCAAAATTTTTATTCTTATGTGAGATGTAGGTCCTTGAGGGCGCCGTCTATAGGAGAATTGCAGTTTAAAAGAGTAAATACGAAGAGACCAGATGCACGGCTGAGTTTACTGCGTGTTTTCTGGGCCACCAAGGGCATTATCACCTTGAGGATTGAGAGCTGCACTGCCACCAAGGGCTTGGAACATTCTTTCGAGAGATTGATGACGAGCCGATTTTGCTGCGCTTGAGCTTCCAAAATCGCTTTGAGTAGTTCTGAATTCATTTGACTGCGCCGGTTGTTGTGTTCTGAGAGCGGAGTAGAGAGAGAGCAGAGCGAACCAACAAGAATGATTTATAACGGAAAGAATGATGACAATAGAGAGCATAGGGACATGAGTCAACAGAAGACTCGATGTCTTGTCAAGACAAATACAATTACGAACGATAATTCCACACAACAGTAAAACACTCAAACGGCCGAAAATTCAAAATGCACAAAAGTCATTTTCACTTACTATATAACTCATGTTTTGTAGGCTACAACGTAGACATAAAAAAATCCTTTTTTCGCCATGTGCTTCCGCCATGGCCAAGCACTGTTCCATTTTAACAGATTGTGTCGTTAAAACCGATAGGGCCGTTTCTGTTCGGCAAAACTGTTGTCATATATATGGTGATTCATTCGGATGAGTGAATTTTGTTCATAACTTTTCGAATTCGTGGTTTTCTTGCACATCTGTTTTTCTTCGAAAAGGAGCTTTGCTCCGATCGAATGCTACTAAATATTTATGTTCGCCAGCTCTTCGTTATTATTGTTTCACCATTAAAAAGCCTTTTTTCTGTTACCTCGAAGAAGGGAAGAGTGTTGTTTTAGCTTATGGCAGAGAAATCGCAGTTAAATGAGAGCAAAAGTAACAGCGCCGAAAGTAAATCGGATCAAAAAATGGTACGCAAGACTCCAAGAAGGCAATTTGAAGAACAAGAAGCGAGTTGGAACAAAGGTTTTTTCTTCCTTTGTCTTAGAAATTCAAAAATTTCTCAAAATCTTCTAAAAATGTTGTTGTTTTGTATTGTTTAATTTGTTGGCATTTTGAATAAAGTGCTATCAGCAGGTTTGGTACTATTCGATCGGTGCAGAGCTGTTCTTTCGGTTAATATAAGATCTTGCAAGAAAACCTCGAATTCAAAAAGTTTTGACCGAAATTCACTAATCCGTTTATTATGTATCACCATGTACGACCTTGCGATTTTTGGACTAGACCCGAAAAACTACTGGCGAAAATGTCAAAATCTAGGGAAAAAAGTGTCCGACCCGAACTTGAGGGGGCATTCATTGGGCGACGGTGAATTCATCCAACGTGAATTCATCCAAGGTGAATTCATCCAATTTTTAAAAAGGATAACTCAAAGAAAATCAACCAAACATTTTGTTGTTATCTTAATGAAAATTGTTAGAATTGTATAAATTGGTTGTAATGTCAATAGAACAGGCGGAACGAAAAGTATTTAAAGAAAACGTATGAAGATAAAAAAATTGGATGAATTAACCTTGGATGAATTCATTGTTGGATGAATTCACCTTTGGATGAATTCACCTTGGATGAATTCACCTAGAGCCCATTCATTTTGGAGAGTCGACTATACATTCAAAATCAATGAAAAAATCGTCTACATAACCTTAAAAGACAGAACCGAATTATGCACAAAGCCAGATTTATTCAAAATATTTTCAGTCACTGCGATTCAGAGAAGTCTGTGCTTTTCTTCATGCTGTCTTGGGATTTGAAAATGATTTTTCAGCATATGTGAATTCAGCTCTTCTTGTGTGAATGTACGATATTCAAAACTTTTAATCATTGGCTAAAGTACACTATTTGAGCAGAAAAAAAGCCTAAGCCTACAAGCCCCTTGCGCCCCCAGAGGGGAAGTCCAATTTCCACCCTTAAGCCGGTACAACAATATTTAAAGGGGTGTATCTCTTTCCGTATCTGGTGCCGCACGGAAATCGTTTTAATTCATATTAAACCACATTCATAAGCTGCGTGTTCGAATCCCTCTGGGTGTAAACTTTTTTTCACATTTTTTTAGTGATTGAGCTGAACTCAGATTAAAAAATACCCATCAATCGCTTGGAAACATTTCCAAAATTGCTTTTTTGGTCAAAAATCTTATTAAATGTTTGATTTAAATTTAAAGAAAGTCAGCCATAAGCCATATACTTCGATTGATCATAAGTCGCCTGAATATGCAGCATCCGCGTCCCCTCTAGCTTAGATATATTTGTGGGATACTTCTGACAATCTTCATGCATTTGCAAGACTATTAGAATCATTTTAATATCAAACTAGTGAATAAAATGTGAAAAAATAAAGTTTACACCAAGAGGGATTCGAACCTGCAACCTATAAATGTGGTTTAATTTGAATTAAAACGATTTCCATGCGTGACCAGATACGGAAAGGAGATACGCCCCCCCCCCGCCCTCTAAAATTTCAGGGTAGTCTTGTAAATGCATGTTCAAGGACTTTCTTTTTTAGTATTTTTCATTCTTTAGAGCTAAAGCATGCTTAGACTTTGAAAAAAACAAGTTTTGGGCTCTGCTGAAATAGTGTGATCCTGTCTAATTATGTCTCGTTTTGCTTTTCTGATTATTTGCTATTTTTTTTCAGTAATTTTTGAATAAATGGGTGCAAAACATGCAGTCACATTAAAAGAAATTTAAGCGGAACTAAGAAAGCAAGACAACATTTTTTTTCAACTATAAAACTAAGCATCTACACCAGAATGAGGTATTATAGCTGTATTCACAGCTAAAATTAGTAACTCACTCATTTTTTCTAAGCGTATGTTTATGTACTATAAAGTATAAATAACCATTGTTTTGAGCATCATGACAGCCTTTCTTTGTCCTAGCTCCCTTCATTAAAAGTATCGAAATTTGCCCTCGCAAACAGCCAAAATGGGCTTAGCTTCAAAATAGTCAATTTTTACCTATTTATAAATTGTTTAAAATCCCTTTTTGCGTAAAAAAATAGAAATTGATTACATCAGGGATGAGCATTTTGCCCTTTTGTAAATAAAAAAGAGCAAAAAATGGCAAAACAACTTGCCCTTTTTTGCCCTAAGAGGCAATTTTTCGCCTTTTTAGGGCAAATTGCCCACAAAGGGCGATTTGCCCTACTGGAATGTTTTATTTTTGGTAGGTTTTCAGTCATTTATATGCAAAATTGTCGGATTACACGTCGGATTCATGTTCAGCGCAGTCGATTTGCTTCTAAAACTACTATTTTAGTAAGAACTCACTGTGACCTGAGATTCCACTCGAGAGAAAAAAAACATTAAAATATCGCCGCTACTTGCATATACCCCCCCCCCCCAAATCAACTTTTTTAAAAGTGTTTTAAAACACCCTATATCGACTCAAAATCGCCTCAGGAGTTCAAAAAAAAATTATTTTCGTGTTCTGGTGAATAAAAAATCGAGTTTTGGACACTTTTTAAATTATATCTCGACTTTTTACATGTTGTACCATGTTTTGGTCACTGAAGGGCAAGAGGGCAAAAAGAGTCTTTGATGCATGTATGATCAAGAGTCTTGCTCGGAATTATGTCTAAGGTAAGTGAGTGCGCGCATCTCTACCCCTTCGGAGTCGCAGGGGGCTTGGGGGCTTGGAGTTGAGATGTGCACACCCACATACCTTAGACGCAAATCACTCGAAAGTGACTCTGGGTGCATAAAAATGTATGCATACCAGAGTTTCTTTATGCGGTAGGTCCCAGTTAACAAAACTATGTTCATATTCCATCTTTCCATAGCAAAAAGTCGAATTTTGGTATAAATTTTTTTTTTCAAAAATCCATTTTTATGCCGGAAAATGCCAGGAAATAATTTTTTTTTATCGTTTTAAGCATTTAAAAATTACTTAGGAGTCATTTAAACATCATTTACAAATTAGTGAGAAATGCGCGGGGAAGAAATTGAAGGGGAAATTTATATACGCATCTTCTTAGGTCACAGGTTTGACTGCCACAGGGTGCTTACCCTTTTTTCATCTTCTTTTATTTACATATTCGGTGTCGAAATCATCCTCACACTGTTGGCTATCCAATAAAACTATCTTACATAGAAAAAGGTATGCAAAGTTAGAGGTAGAGTTTGAAAAAACTTCTACGATGTCCAATTCCATGAAATCCTACCCAGGACTATCCTAGAACCTTTTCGGTAGTATCCTGGAACTGACTTTTTTCAATTTTATTTACATGCTCATTTGCAACCTTACATCAAAATGTAGCTCTGCTTCTTGGCGTCATTTTCAGTATATAGTTTCAGTATATAGTCTGGGCGGCGTCGAATTGATCCACGCGAATCGATTCACAGGCGAATTGATCCACAACAATTTGTCTTGGCACGAAATTTTTATTTAAGCATTTTTTTATCGAATTTTGTTTTCTAGAAGCCCGTTTTCATTTTAATCGCATTTTGTATTAATTTGAGGACAGTGTTAAAGCGTCTCTTAGGTAATTTTTATTCGCTAAAAACGGTAAAAAAGCTATTTTGTGACACTTTCATGCTTAAAAAACTAAATTAAAGAAAAATTTTTTGACCAAAACCTTGATTTGTCTTGGTCCCCCAAGGCAAAACTTAAATTTGGGTTGAATTTATTTTCTCTCCAAAAATCGATTATTAAAAATCGATACTCAACTACCCACTGATGCTTACTGGTCTTATAACAACCAGTTCATGACTACTATTCAAAGACGATAATGTTGCTGACGATAATGTTTCCACCAGGATTCAAACCTAATACCTCGAAAATATGGAGGGTGAATTTACCGGAGGGTGAATTTACCTTGGGAAGGATTTAACCTCGAGAAATTTACCTAGTGTTGCAATGAAAAGGGGATTTTAGAAACAAAATTCGATAACAAAATACTTAAATAAAAATTTCGTGCCAAGACAAATTGTTGTGGATCAATTCACCTGTGGATCAATTCGCCTAACGTCAGTTGCGAATGACCGTATGAATTGAAATTGCAAAAAAAACGTCAGTTGCAAAATGATACCGAAATCTTATTCCTCAATACTAGAGATCGAGTCCTGAAAACTAGAAGCATGCTCCTCAATGGGAACCTGGTAGACTGGAGTTAAATCATCCCAAATGGGTAGCATAAAAAACAATCATGATCTTTCGACGGACCCGATTGCCGATCAGCGTGCGCAACATCCAAATAAGCACTAGATAAAATTGCATATTTTGCCGAAATACCATAAAATGTCCTTCTTTTGAGCAAATGTCCTTATTTTTCAAAAAAAAAATATGTAGCCCTGCTCTATATGCATTTCATGGTCAAGAGTACTTCTTGGAATCATGTCTAAGCGCGCATCTCTAAATTTCTCAAGCGCTCTGCCTTACGGGGGCGCACACGTACCGAAAGTGACTCTGGATGCATAAAAAAGCATGCATATTAGAGTTTTTTTATGCGGTAGGCCCAGTATTCAAAACTATGTTCAACATCTTTTTTTAGTGAGGATTGTGTGATTACTGACTTCTTTTATTCCTTATGCAGCCCTTAATACCTTCAAAATTCAAAAGACGCCAATTTGAATCTTTCAAAGTCAGACTAAAAAACCATAATACCCCTTGTGGTTCGAAATTTTTTTTTCACAGAATCAAAAAAAACACGCGGCTTTTTTTATGAAATCGGGCACTTGTGCACTTCGGGGTGAGGGGTTTCTGAACTCAATCCGAAAAATTAAATTTTATCTGACAGATAAATGTATCGGTTCAGATAATCGACCTACCGGAGTATACACCAGGGTGGGCAAAGATCAGAAGTTCAGATCAGATCACCGAAGATCAGATAGATCGGCATAATATATTTTTTTCCTTAATTTTGTCTAATTTCACACTCTAAATCAAAATTTTCGGCGAAACGTATTTTACACAGATTTGAAAAAAGATCAGATCGATTCAGATCAGATCGGTCAGATCGAATCAGATCGGCTGAGATCGGCATATTTTTTTTGTCAAATTTCATAATTTTATTCGAAATTTCACGGCGTTACGCATTTTACACTCAAAAAGTGAGGTTCATTCATGTTTTCTAACTACATAGATATACCGTATTCTCTCTATTAGTTCCACACTCTCTATTAAACCCACACCCCTAACTTTGAGGACCTGTATCTCAGCTCAGAGAAAAAATTTAACAAAGCTGTTTATTGCATTTTCTTAACTCCCACGAGCTCTACTGATTCCACGTTTATATTATGGTTGAGCACCCAAAATCTCGAGATCGACCCCAAATTTTTCCGATTTTCGGACGATTGAAAAATAATCCCACATGTGGAACTAATAGAGAGAATACGGTAGTTACAATTTTTGTCTTTGGATTTTTAGTACTCTTTATTTTTTCTCAAAATTTAATTTCTTTTTCATTTATCTGTTTTGAAAAATTTAACACGAGAAAGGCCGGTTGTGACTTTTGTCGATTGTGGTGCAGGATTTCACGGTGAACACGATGGCTCGGGTCCTTTTTGCTTCAATCATTGATGAAGTAGGTGTAAAAGGGTCCGGGAGGTAACACATTATGCAGAGTCAAAATCCAGCTGGGTACCCACATGTTTTCAATTAATGCGCCATGATGGTCATACTACACCCACGCTCATAATATACCAAAATGACCGCCAGGAATTTAGCTTTTTAAAATACTAATCATTGACTCTTTTCGATTTGAAGGTTCAAGATTAATCACCACTTGTTTGTTGGAGTAGCGATTTTCAAAACGCTCCATTCTTACTTTCTACAAGCGAAAAACTTTGTGCAGAGATAATATATAGCTGAATAATAAAAAAAGAGCAGAATGTCACTGTCATTTTGGCTTTGAATGCAACTATAGTTCATTGTCAAGTTATGACGAAATGAATATATAAGTTGTGACACAAATTTTATAACTTTTTTCCCGCTGGGAAAACTTTTGATTCTGACACTGTATTCGTGTTCAGCGTGGTCGATTTGCTTAAAAAACTTCTTTTGCAATTTCAGAGACCCCGTCAAATTTTTAATTCCGCTCAAGACAATAAACATTGAAATTTTAAATTCAAATGTTTATTGTCTGAACGGAATTCAAAATTTGACAGTGACTTTGAAATTTCAAAAAAAGCTTTACTTTATGAAGACCACGCTGAACACGAGTCCAGTGTCAGAATCAAAAAGTTTGTCCAGCCGAAAAAAATCTACCGACAAAAATTGTAATTAAATATGTAGTTAAAACACAATAAACTTTTCTTTTTGACTGTGAAATACGTTTCGCCGTAAAATTTTGACTCAAAGTGTAAAATTTGACAAAAAAAACAAAAAAATATGCCGATCTAACACGATCTGAACTGATCTGATCTAAATCGATCTGATCTTTTTTCAAATCTGTGTAAAATACGTTTCGCCGTAACATTTTGGGCTTGAGTTTACAATCCCCCCCGGGGAGTGATCGGATGGAGGAGATAACCTCATATTCGTGTTCTCGACCCGATTTCATGAGAAAGCCGGCTGTTTTTTTTGATCCTGAGAAAAAAAATTTCGAACCACAGGGGGGGGGGTTGGCGGTGGTTTCATATTTTTAGTCAAATTTGAAAATTTTAAATTGGCGCCTTTTGAATTTTAAAGGAATAAGGGCTGTATGGGAAGGGAAGGAATAATAGGGGGCCACTAATCAAAGAGAGCCCACTAACAAGAAGAAGTGATTTGTGTCTAAGGTATGTGGTGTGCACATCTCTACTCCAAGCCCCCAAGCCCTCGAAGGTGGCGAAGGGGGGCAGAAGCACCTGCGTCCTTCGGGGCGCAGGGCTTGAGAGTTAGAGATGCGCGCACACACTTACCTTAGACAGATTCCGAGAAGTATCTTGACCATAAAATGCATATAGAGTCTCTTTTGCTCGGCCCATTTGAAAAACATGTGAGGCAGTCCAAGATACAGATATTTAAATTTCTAACGTTCTGCATAAAAGGGCCCTCTTTTATTCCCTCCTCCCAATACAGCCCTTAATCCCTTTAAAATTCAAAAGGCCTATTTCAAACTTTTTAAATTTTGACTAAATAACCATGGTACCCCCTGTGGTTCAAAAAATGTTTTATCTCAAAAATAAAAAACACGCGGTTTTCTCATGAAATCGGGGTCGAGAAACACGAATATGATGTTATCTCCTTCATCCGATCACTCCCCGTTACTCAATCCCCGTGGGGATTGTAAACTGCAACCAAATTTTGAATAAAATTGTGAAATTTTGACAAAATTAAAGAAAAAAATATATGCCGATCTCAGCCGATCTGATTCGATCTGACCCGATCGAACTGATCTGATCTGAATCGATCTGATCTTTTTCAAATCTGTGTAAAATACGTTTGCCGTAAAATTTTGATTTAGAGTGGAAATTTGACAAAATTAAGGAAAAAATTATTTTGCCGATCTGATCTTCGGCGATCTGATCTGAACTGATCTTTGCCCACCTTTGGTATACACCCCCCCCCCCAATAAATTTTCAAAGTGTTTCCAAACCCCTATATCGACCTAATCACCTCAGGAGTTCAAAAAAGACATTACTTTTGAGTTCTGGTTAAAATAAAAATTGAGTTTTGAGCATTTTGAAATTCGACCATTTGCCTGTTTGGCATGTTTTGGTCACTGGAGCTGGGCAAAAGAGCCTCTAAATGCATTTTTGTTCAAGAGTCTTGCTCGAATTATGTCTAAGGTAAGTGAGTGCGCGCATCTCTAACCTACAAGCCCCCCTGCCAAGCAACCACTGCGCCCCCTTCGGGGGCGCAGGGGGCTTGGTTGCTTGGGTTTTGAGGATGCGCACACACACCTTAGACACCAATCACTCGGAGTAACTCTGGAGGCATAAAAAATATGCATACCAGAGTTTATTTATGCGGTAGGCCACAGTCAACAAAACTATTGTTCAACATCATCCTTCTCACACTAAATTGGCCCCTTTTTGGTCCTTTCCCACCCTAATACAGCCTTAAATCCCTTCAAAAACGGTCAAAATAGGTATTTTTGGGTGGTCCAAAACTCAATTTCTTATTGACTATAACTTAAAAATAATGTGATTTTTGAGCTTCTGAGGCAATTTTAGGTCGATATAGGGTGTTGGAAACACTTTAAAAAAAAATTCATTTGGGGGGGGGGGGTATACTCCGGTAGCGCCAGATAATCTTATCTGTTTTGCTCACCACGGGTAGCCAGTACTTTCTTCAACATATTCTTGTTAGTGGGCCTGTGTGATTAGTGGACCACTTTTATTAGTGGACCAATTTTATTCCCTTCCATTCCCAATAGAGCCTTTTTCCCTTCAAGAATGTTTTGGCGCTGATTTGAAAACTTTTTTCCATATATTTTGCCTTGGTCAACCAAGACAAACCAAAAAAATTGTTTCCTTGAAAGAAGTGCTTTTCCAATCCTAAAACGTGTTTTTTTTTCAACGCTAGACATAAACCGAAGCATGATTTAGATAATTGGGTATTACGCGAGACGCAGATCGTGTAGTTTGAATCCCATAAAGCCCATATACTTTGTCAGTAATGTTTTCGAGCCACTTTTTTGTTTGAGTTAAAAAAACTTGTCTGGAACCGAAAGCACCCGCGAAAATATTCAAAGCGGGTTTCAAAATTTGCCAGTGTCAGACTCCGGGCACAGGACATTTAACAGTCAGCAATTTTGACTTTTAAAAATTGTCCATTTGGCCATTAGCATAACTGACCGGACCGTTTTATTGCGCTAACAGTTGACTTTTGGTCAAGGATCAACATTGTAATGAGTTTTTAGGGTTGAAAAATAATTCCCCGTTGCGGTTTGATAGAGAAAAACGGTATTTGGTTTCCTTGCGCTGAAGAAAATCAGTGCGAAATCTTGTTGGGTATTTTTTTTAATTCCAAAACTCTAGTCAAGATATATTTGTCCAACAAGAATTATTTTTTATATTATTTGTTTTTTGCAGAAAAATTCAGCAAGTAGCGAAAATACTTTTTCTCGAAAAGTCAATACTCACATTTTTAATTATACCTAAAGCTACCAAATTTTTTACACTAAAATGCTCAAAGGTTAGTTGCAAGCAAGTCACTCAACTAAAATTTCTTGAATATTTTGCAGCTCGTGCAATCGAAAGGTTTCTCGGCCAAGTTGTAGATAAAGAAAACATTGGAGGAGTCACTGGAGTCATGTTGTTTAACAAAGACGGTATTTATTATCTAAACTAATAATGTTATGCAAGTAAAATTTACCCACAGATAAGAGAATTAACTTTCTAGAATTAGATTATTTTTTAGAGTTTTGTGATTCTAGTTCCTATAAAACTTTAACACGCCCAATACGAATTCGTGGACCGGTATATTCTGACTCAGAATTTCATGCTGAACACGACGGCGCGGGTCCTTCCCGCTTCAATCATTGACGAAGTAGGTGAAAAAGGGTCCATAAGGTAACAAGTTGTGGATGCTCGAAATCCAGCTGGATACTCAAATTTTTTGAGTGGTGCGCTGTGATTTCTATGGTGTACCCCCGTCCAGGATACACCGAAATAACCGCAAGCAGCTCAGCTTCTATTGATACTAAACATAGCCTGTTTTTTGTTAATAAAGTCAATCTAAATCACCTCTTATTTATTAGGTTAGGGATTCTCATTGAGTCTGATTCTGACTTTCTACAAGCTTTACCTTTTTTCAAGACAATACCTAGCTGAATCCTTTTCACAAAAAATGTATAGGCAGAGCCCCACGGTTATTCTGACACTAAGCACAGATTTTTTTGTTATAAAATCGTGGCAAATATCCAAAAATAATATATATGTTGGGTCACGAACTTCGTCTAACTTTTTCGCGCATGAAATCCTGGATTTTAACACTGGACTCGTGTTTAGTGAGTTTGATTTGCTTATGAAACTAGCTTTTAAATTCCTAAGTCACTTGCACCATTGAGGTCAAGATGGTCAAGAGGAGGGTATCAGGAGGGGGTAGTCTGGAGGAGGGTTGCCAGGAGGGATAGTCAGGAAAGGGTAGCCAGGGCGGAAGTAGTCTGGAGGAGGGTAGTCTGGAGCGAGTAGCCAAGAGGGTAGTATCCAGGTGGAGGTATGTAATTGATAAATATTCATGTTTTTGTCAAAATACGATAGTGGTGCCGATAGGCGCCTGTTGCCCCTAGTTTTTGAATATTTGCCACGATTTTATAACAAAAAAATTCTGTGCTTAGTGTCAGAATAACCGTGGGGCTCTGCCTATACATTTTTTGTGAAAAGGATTCAGCTAGGTATTGTCTTGAAAAAAGGTAAAGCTTGTAGAAAGTCAGAATCAGACTCAATGAGAATCCCTAACCTAATAAATAAGAGGTGATTTAGATTGACTTTATTAACAAAAAACAGGCTATGTTTAGTATCAATAGAAAGCTGAGCTGCTTGCGGTTATTTCGGTGTATCCTGGACGGGGGTACACCATAGAAATCACAGCGCACCACTCAAAAATTTTGAGTATCCAGCTGGATTTTGAGCATCCACAACTTGTTACCTTATGGACCCTTTTTCACCTACTTCGTCAATGATTGAAGCGGGAAGGACCCGCGCCGTCGTGTTCAGCATGAAATTCTGAGTCAGAATATACCGTCCACGAATTCGTATTGGCGTGTTAAAGGGCCATTGCCGTCTCCGACAACGGTTGTCCCCCGCCAATTCGAAAATAAATCCTAATAATTGAACTTCTGTATGGATTTTTTAACTTGGTTTCCAACGCAACTTTACCTAAAATGAATTCTAACCTTTTTGTTAGAAACCAAGCTGAAAAATCCGTACAGAAGTTTAGTGATTAGGCGAAAACTTTTGAATGGCGGGGGACAATCCATAACGCGTGGCCATGGCCGTTTTAATTGTCTAGTGGTTCTCGGTGTGTAAGTCAGGATTTGGCCGCCAGGATCACTAGATCAGCGTTTCTCGAAGAGTTCGCTTAATTTCAGATTTGAAAACAATGAAGTGATTTTTTTTTGGAAACCAATTGATCTGACGCAAGAAGCGATTGCTTCGGTTTGGTGCGCTTTCCAGGGACGAGGAGCTGCACAACTCTTCACCCTTTCAACCACATTGAAAAAACTATGTCATGTTTCCCCCTTTTCTGCTTCTCTAAAATATATGTCCCAAATATGCTCTTTTTCGCACAGTCAAAACAAGAGTTTTGGTAGTAAAGTAAATAAATTATCAAGTTTTAAACTTCAAAAAAGAAGGGTTCATGTTGCGTGGGATTTTTGAACATTGTTGTTTTGTTTTCCAAACAGCATCTTTTATTGGTAATGTGCACCTATTAAAGATATAATTTGTTATTTTGGAGGTTTTTATAAAGAATTCGTTACAGCCGTTTTTTTTGAACTTTTTCTACCGGACATGTTAGATACCCTTCGACTTCAAAATCATCGCTGAGCAACATGTTTTCAAATGTCGACCTCTAGTTTTTCTAAAAAATTTGAGTTATGGCCTTTAAAGTGAAGTAATTATATTTAACCGGTAAAAATGACCCTCTTTTTGTAAGTAAGTAGATAGCAGTGGGATGTTTTGATTACACTTATATGCATATGTAGATTTATTCTACTCGCTCTACAAAATGGCTGTAAGAATTGCAAGATTATTGCAAGAATTTGAAACTTTTGGCCAACTTAAAGCAAAATTACAAATTTTAAACTACATGGTGTCCCAGAAAAAAAATCCGTACACTTCAAAGGCACCTTACGACCATTTTTATATCTCACTTTTTTTTAACAACGAGTCCTTGTGTAGCCCTGAAAATTCTCTATCAAATGGTATAAAAACATTTCATTACTGATATATAAAATTATGGACAAATTGACAGGACAAAATTTTAAAACTCGATTTCAAACCCGGGAATTTTTAGTTTTTGTTAAAGTATTTAAAAGACCCGGTCTCTTCTTTCTCATGGCAATTTCAAAGGTTGGGGGGGGAGGAGGAGTATCATGGATTTCTTTTTTGAATTCTGCCCACAATTTTTTTTATTTATAAAAAACACTCTTGTAGGATTATTTTCACCTGTTTTTTTCTTAATTTTTAGTGTTTATGACAACATTTGATGTCTAAGCTACATAGCGGGACGGAATTTTCTCACATATGACATGAAACCTATTTAACCTTTTCATTTCACCTATTTAAACCTATTTAAAAAAGTGTTTAAACGACTCCTAAGTAATTTTTATATGCTTAAAACGATAAAAAAAAGTTATTTTCCAACTATTTTCCACACAAAAATGGATTTTTTGAAAAAAAATTTTTGACCAAAGCTGGACTTTTTGCCTGGGGGACCAAGGCAAATTACCTTGTATTAAGGTATTGACCCTACCGCAGTATACGCCCCCCCCCCTCAAATGAAATTTTTTTTAAGTGTTTCCAAACACCTATATCGACCTAAAATTGCCTCAGGAGTTCAAAAAAGAAATTATTTTTGAGTTCTGGTTGATAAAAATTGAGTTTTGGACATTTTCAAATTCCGACCATTTGCCTGTTTTGGCATGTTTTGGTCACTAAAGCTGGGCAAAAGAGCCTCTAAATGCATTTTTTGTTCAAGAGTCTTGCTCGGAATTATGTCTAAGGTAAGTGAGTGCGCGCATCTCTAACCTACCAAGCCCCCTGCCAAGCAACCAAGCTTCCTGCGCCCCCTTCGGGGGCGCAGGGGGCTTGGTTGCTTGGGTTTGAGATGCGCACACCCACATACCTTAGACACAAACCACCCGAAAGTGACTCTGGATGCATAAAAATGTATGCATACCAGAGTTTTTTTATGCGGTAGGCCCAGTTAACAAAAATATGTGCAAATTCCATCTTTTTGGGGTATCCAGGTACCCTTTCAGGTTGGATTGCCTTGGGGGAGCAAGGCAAAAATTCGAATTTTGACCAAAAAATTTTTTTTTAATTCATTTTTTGTGTGAAAAAATGTCAGAAAATAACTTTTTTATCTGTTATTTTTTTATCGATATCGTAAAATAATATGTGGCTTATAACCACTCTCGCTAGGCAGCCTTTATAGAAATTAACGTGCTCCGGCAGTTATGTTACTATGAATGTTACTATGTTGTTATGTTACTATGTTACCAGAACCAAGGCCATACCGCCTTGGTTCTGGAGCACGAAGGCACATAGAGAGTAATACCTCAACCACATACAGCCTGACAAAGTGGATAGTTTCCACATAGACCAAAAAATGTGCCTTGACGTCTACACACGTTGACGACTTTGCCAAGCTGTATGCAGCTGCAGTAAAGATTGCGCCAAAAAGTTAAATTTACCTGACGAGTGAACCTGAAACCTGCTCTGATCCAACATTCCAAACACTTGCGACACGCCTTTTCACGAGCCCTAAGATCTTCTTACTTGGATATGTTATAAGTACCAAAAAAACAAGAAAATAAGTCATATGAAAGGATAAAATTAAAGTAAAATAATTGCCGTAAGAAGAAAGCTGAGTTTAAGAAAAAACAGCATGAATCACTGAGAAAACCGTGAAAATTAGTGCAATAACCGCGTTCACTACCGAGATTATGTAGTCTGCACAAATATGCCTCAAAATAGTTGGTTTGCTGGTAGGAAAAGCAATTAACAAAAAAGGCAGCCAATTTTTCAAAAAAGGCGGCCAAATTCTATTTTTTTATTATGAATTAAAAAAGGACATACTTTTTTTCTCCGCCTAATTTACTTCTTTTTCCGCCTAAAACAATTATTTTCCGCCTAATTTCATTTCGCCTAAAACACTTTTTTCTCCGCCTAATTCACTTCTTTTTCCGCCTAATTTACTCTTTTTTCCGACTAATTTCGATTCTCGACACGAAATCAACCATTTTTAAAATTTTTTGTGTGAAATACAGGGGTGGGCAAAGACCAGATGGCTGGAGATCCACTCCGGAATGGCCAAAAGGCCAAAATTATTGGTTTTTCGGGGGTTTGCTAAAGGGGGAGTAAACTTTTGAGAAAAACCGATTGAGCGGATCAGATTTCGGGTCCGATCGGCTAAATCGCTCAGAATTCCACCCTGAACCACTAAAAACCACCATAAACCTGGAATTCTGAGCGATTAAGTTCATCGGATCCGAATCTGATCCGCTAAATCGATTTTTCTCGAAAAGATCTGGTCTCTGCCCACCCTGGATTTCACACAAAAAGTTAAAAATGGTTGATTTCGTGTCGAGAATCGAAATTAGTCGGAAAAAAGAGTAAATTAGGCGGAAAAAAGAAGTGTTTTAGGCGGAGAAAAAGTATTGTCCTTTAAAAAAGGCGACCAAAAAAAAAAAAAAGGCGGCCAAATTTCTCACCTTGGTGGTACATTTCTATTTGAGCCAATTTGAATTGGCGGGGGACACTTCTCTTTCGTCTCGCACTGTACCCTTTGGAATCATTTCAAACGGCTAGGGGAAGATTGCCAAAAACGAAATTGCCAAAACGAAAATTGCAAAACGAAGATTGCCAAAACGAAAATGCCAAAACGAAGATTGCCAAACGAAAATTGCCAAAAACGAGAATTGCCAAAACGAAAACTGCCAAACGAAAATTGCTAAAACGAAAATTGCCATGACAAAAAAAGTTTAGTGAATACGAACATATACCACTCAGTTTCACATAACGCACCCTTCATTTATCCATTTGTTTGGTTTTGGCTAAAGGAAAATGACTGAAGTGACGCTCCAATATAGTGACACTCCAGTATAGTGATACTCCAGGCCGGTCCCAAGGGGCGTCGCTACAACCGAGGTTTTGACTGTATTTTTTTTCACACATGACACTTTTTTATTTCGCCTGTTGCACTAAAAGCAAATGTCGTTTTGGCAATTTTCGGTTTGGCAATTTTCGTTTTTGGCAATTTTCGTTTTTGGCAATTTCGTTTTGGCAATCTCGTTTTGGCAATCTTCGGTTTGGCAATTTTCGTTTTTGCAATTTCGTTTTGGCAATTTTCGTTTTGGCAATCTTCGTTTTGGCAAAACATACGTTTGGCAATTTTCGTTTTTGGCAATCTTCCCCTAGCCTTTCAAACGACTCGGCAGGATTATGGTATACACATGTTTCCAAAGTAAGTTTTGACCCCTAATTCGAACGTTTCAGGTCGTAATTAGTACGAAAAACATGTTTTCCGGTGGCGGAAAGACATGTGCAAAAAAAAATTGACCGAAATCGACCAAAACCACAGGGTGGGGTTCATGGTTCAATTTTTTTTGCTTTGAGGGTTCCTTTTAAGGGTTCCCGAACAATTCAGTGCTCGCATTAGCGTTTAGGGGCCAAGGCTGACCCTTTATACACACCTGCCTGCCTTCGGCAGGCACCCTAATTCAATAGGGAAGCCCCTTTGGGGGTACATTGTTCGGGCAAGGCTGACCTTTATACACACCTGCCTGCCTTCGGCAGGCACTGGCATTGTTGAGGCGAAAGTGCTTTTTTATGCAAGAAACAATAAAATTAGAATGGAAGAAAGATCAGATAGATATGAAATGAATTTTTGGTCAAAAAATGTGGATTTGAACACTTTTCAAAAAAAAATTTTTTTGCTTCAGATGTCTTTCCGCACCGGAAAATATGTTTTTCGTACTAATTACGACCTGAAACGTTCGAATATGTGGTCAAACCCAGTCTTGGAAACATGTGGTATATACCATACTTTAGCCACGACTCCAAGAGTAAAGAGAGACGAAGAGAAGTGTCCCCACCAATTCAAATTTCGCAGATGCCACTGCGCGCAAAACCATGGTCCTTTAATAGTACAATGCCATTTTTTAGCGTATTCTGAGGTTTGCTAAAGTCGCCACAGACATCCATTTATCCCCAGACATCTCCTAAACCGCCTGAGCATTGTGTTTAGCATTGCGATGTAAACTGCAACCGAAACTATGGTATGCACATGTATAAGTAAACACTAATGCCGTTTGGCTTATACAACCATTTGACCTGGTCCCTGGTTTGTATTTTAGGCTTTAGGCTTAGGCAAGGGTAGGCCAGTATGTAGGACAGACTGAAACATGTTTTTTCTTACTTTTTTCAACTTCGAGACATTTTAAGTCCGTCCTAACGTACGCTCGCCTAGTCTTGCTTAAGCCTAAGCATAGAAATGTGAAAACAATAAAAAATGACCATAACATACCCTAAAAAAGACCATCTGGATTTTATGAGTTGAAGTCAATTTTTTTTTGAAAAACAAAATTTTTTTTAATTGAAACTGTTTATAATGTTTCTTGTATCGTATTAAACAGAAAAAATAGTAGATAATTCTGTATTAGGGTCACTTTTCAAAAAATTTTGGAGGAGGCGGGGGTTGGTAAACGGGATAAGACCTCGATGTCCTACGGGCTACGAAACTACTCCAGAACTGGGGTTTCCACACAATTCTGTATAGGGTATATTAATTTGAATACTTTTGGCTAAAATTCAAAATTTTGGGTTCTGGAGGTGTATTATTATTTAGGGATGGTACCAGGTGGTGTCCTACCCAACTTGAGAATTACTAGTTTTATAATGAATATTTTATAACCGTTATTCAAGAAAAAATAATGTCTGCTAGCACCAGAATTTGAACCTGTAACCTCAAAATTTTGGAGTTGGGACAGTTGGGGCTCAGGACAGTTAGCACTCATGACAGTCGGGTCATGACAGTTGGCATTCATGACAGTCGGGTCATGTCTATTGGCACTCATGACAGTCGGGTCATGTCTATTGGCACTCATGACAGTCGGGTCATGACAGTTGGGAATCATGACAGTTGGGAGTTTACCGTTAAAACATGTCAATTTTCATAAAACCACTAAATTGATTTAAAAATTGACGCCGAATTGAACAATTAAATGCATCATTAGAAAGCTGAGGAAAAATGCCACATTATAGCCAGCCAAAGTATTTTTGAACACGAAATTTTGTAGAAAAAGCCATTTGAAGTTGGGGGCTTAACTCTGACAGACGTTAATTCAAACTCCTTTTTGTTCAAACTTTTTGAATTTCCAATGCAATTCGGTAAAGTTTTTTTTCAATCGATAGAGCAACTCCTGGCCAATTCGGGAATGTAAAGATTTCAAATATATGACACACGTGAGCATAGGTTACAAGCAAGAATACAAAGTTGAGAAATATGGGGAAAAAGCAAGAATTAAATTGTTTTCGAATTTTTTGTCTCAACAAGAACAGTGTCGATTTTGCCTTTCGACGTGTTGACACCCAACGTTGGGTGTTCCGAAACTGATCCAGTTGAACTATAACATTTGTGCTAAGAGGGTACATGACAAAATTTGCCCGACATTTTTAGTACATTTATTGACATGATGCAAGGGGACACGTTTCACTTTCTGTCATGTCCCATGGAAAGCCGTACCAAGGTACTGCCAGGTATCGGTACTCAGGTAAAACTGCCTAGGTAGTGGTACTCAAGTAGTAGTATCCAGGCAGTGATCCCATTGTCGAGCTACCCATAGTGATACTCAGGTGGCGCTCCTCAAGTAGTGGTACTTCGGGTGGGGGTACCCAGGTGAAGCACGCAGAATGTAGTATATCAGATTTCGTATATCAGTTTGGTATTTTGACTATTTTTTAAGTAAATCAGACATATTGGAAGGTGAACCAGATGTGTGTAGATGTGTCAGTCCATGTGAGAAAGTAGATAAGACCATGAACTTTGTATGTGGATTTACGAACTAAACCAAGTGGTCGTCTTTGGTTACTTAGATCAAAAAATTTTTCACATTTTTCATGTTCCAAACCTTTTTCCTGGACTGATTCGGGCATGCTGAAGACGGTTTGTTAGTAGTAAAATGCGTTTTGTAGGGTATTTTTTGAGTTTTGGCAAACCGATGTTTGGCGAAATCAATTATTTCCCAATACTCAAAAAATGCCATACAAAACCTTATTTTACTATTATCAAACCATCTTCAACATGCTCGAATTAGTGCTGATCACAGGTTTTAGAACATGAAAACGTAAAAAAATTGATCCAAGTGGACGACCAATCGGTTTGGCTGGTTCAGACTAAAAAATTTAAATTCCCCGAAATATTTACTGAAAATGACAGTGAGAGCAAAAAGAAACTCATTGGATACACTGAAAGTGAGAGTAAGACTGAGAGGCAATGTTTTCGTGTTGGGTATACACTGAGAGTGAGAGTACGAGCCAGAGTGAGAGTGAAAGGAAAATCCGCTAATTGGATTTCGAAAAACCCAAAGATGAAATTAATAATTAATAATAAATCCAACATTTCGGATGCTAGAGGTAGAGAAAGATTGGATACGGATTGTTTTGAACAACAGTCAAAACACCACGCAGCCAGTTTGGATCGTTATTTATTGCAGCCTGAAACAATTTTAAATAAACTTCAAATTAGAAGAAAAAGAAACAAAGCGACAAGCACCAAACCGAAAATGAGAAATGCTTTTGAATAGCCAAACAAAAAAAAGCAGGAAAATTATGCCGGACAAATTTTTGTCGGGCAAATTTTGTCATGTACCCTGCTAAGACACAAAAATATTAAGTACTGTTTAGGGTTGGTAAACGGGAAATTCCCGGAAATTCCCGGGAAAATTCCCGGAAAAATTCCGATTTTTCTCGAGAAATTGAATTTCCCGGGAATTTTCCCGGGAAATTTCCGGGAAAAGTAATTTTCCCCGGGAAATACCAACTCTAGTACTGGTCAACCGAGAGTGCTTACCAAGGAAAAATGTACAACCATTGGTGTTACTGTCATTTTAACAAAAAAAATTAAAAACCATGGCCAACTGGCTTTGTGGCCACAGATTTTCACGTAATGTCACTCTTTCCAAACTTCAAAAGCTCGAAAACTTCATATTGAAGCGTAAAGATGTATTAGCTCATAAAAAGCTGAGATTCACAATTATACGCCGACATAAAAAATTTAAGATTTAATAAGACTTCTAATTTACAAGTTAGTTGGAGAACTTAAAAAAGAATACGATTTCCAAAATACATTATAAAACATGTTGGCGCTAGTAGCGAATACCCCCGCCCCCAAGAATCCGACCTTTTAAAATTGCTGTAACTACACTTACAAACAACAAGTTTAGGATTAGCCCTAAGGCTTGGGGGTAGGCCAGCGTACGGAAGTTGTGACTAATAAAGAGTTTACGCATATTTTCCGGGGTCTGGGACATATTGGGTATTGGACGAAAACATATTGGACGAAACTGTTCGCTACTAGGGTCAACATGCTTTATGCCACTTTACAGTCAACCTTGATATAACGGCCTCCACCTCAAGTTCGTTACCGCCTAGGGTGCGACACTTTTTTACCCTGATTTTTGAATTGTTCTACAAGTTGTCTTTGGCTAGTCCAGTTCTAAATATCGTAAGGATTTTGATTTTGCCGATCATTTAAAAAAAATGCCGAGAAATCCACGAGTACTTGATATAACGGCCTCTAATTTTAAAATAGGGGCCATTATGTCAAGTACCGCGGATCGTTTCGGCATATTTTTTTTAATTGAAAAGAGATCGGCAAAATCAAAATCCTTACGATATTTAGAACTGGACTAGCCAAAGACAACTGTAAAACAATTCAAAAATCAGGGTAAAAAGTGTCGCACCTAGGCGGGAACGAACTTGAGGTGGAGGCCGTTATATCGAGGGTTGACTGTATATCAATTACCTAAGTTTTTAGGTATGACACTCGCAAAAAACAGGTAGAATTTTGCGAATGGAAATGTATATGCCTTTGCTTTCAAACATATGGGAGACCTTCGAGCAGCAGGGTATGGAATTAAAAAATCGTTAAATTATCTCAGTAAATAAAACTGCAGGAGTCAGGGACCAACTATTCGAGATGCTAATTTCATGTGAAACAGGCATGGTCATGTGATACGGGTAGCTACTATGCTTCTTGCCATTGTTTCGGACGGTACAATTCCAATTGGACAGTTAAAGTAAAGTTGCGAGGCCTCTCGGAGCATCTGCAAGGTCTAGCTTTATGACATAGCGAAGAGGCCTGATTTACTGTAGTAACATACACCTGTTCATTTAGTAGAATTAATTTAGCGTGTCCAAAGGTATAGCAAAATTGAAACTTTAGGTTACTTGGAATATTTTTTCAACCGGTTCACTGGTAAACAAAAAAATTACTTTTTTCTGGTCGCCACATCTTCCTCTCTTCAGAGAGACTAACTAAATATTTCCAACCAATTCCTATGAACGCCCTCCATATTTCCTCCATAAATAAAAATCTAAAATTTTTGAATTTGCTATAACCAACAGTCACAACAACACGTTTGAATTTTAAAATAAAGATTTGTAAGGATCCAAGTAACTTTATTTCAAAAAAAGCCAGAAAATCTCACATCCAACAATAAAATAACAACCGTACTAGGTTTCAATTCTCTTTGGATTCAGCTTCTTTAACCAACTCCAATTTGGCTTTCAGGAACTCAACCAAGTCAGCCATGGGAACTTCCTAATAATACCTATTAGTGATGAGCATAGTGACCGGCCGTTCGCCCGCCGTCCTAATTTTTTCATCGCCGTCCAGCATTTTCACCAATTTTTTATAACGGATCCCTTTTTTAATTCTACTTTTATTCTATTTTATTCTATAGGCAGTTTTTATTTTTATGCTTTTTAGGTGACGGTCCGAATTCCCACTCACTTTTACTTCAAAAAGTGGAGCCGTCTTTATTTGCCCGAAAATCTGCAAAAAAGTCGGTGAAATTAGGACGGCTCTATTTTTTCGTAATAAAAATGAAAGAAAACATAGACAGTCACCCAAAAATAAAGCATAAAATGAAAACTGACTATATATAGTGTGAAATAAAAAAGAGCAACCCGTTATGAAAATTTTGTGAAAATGCGGACGGTGATGAAAAAATTAGGACGGCGCAGTCACTATGGTGATGAGAATTCATAAAAATACTCACGATTTGATTTCCTGACGATTAGATGTTTGTTTAACACCTACACACTTTTTCTCTACTTCAGATTTTCCCAGAATGCAAGCGATAGGAATATTATTTTTTTCACAGTGCTGGATATCCACAAGCCACTTAGCATTGGCCTTGTAACTGAATTCACATCGGATACCGGCAGACCACAAGAAAGAGCACAGTTTCATCCTCTCTTTAACATACCAGAGTGCGGAGACATCACGTAGACATCTGTCGGGTATACCTTATTTGACTGACCTTGCACCGCCTGAAAAGGAACTAATATACAGCTACAGTCGACTCTCGATTTAACATACACCCAAAAAGTTCGTTCCGCGCTAGGGTCCGACTCTTTTTTTTAACTCACTTTTCAAGATTTTTTACTTGTTCTGTTTTGACAGTCTTGTCCCAAATAACGCAAGGATTCCGATTTGCCGATCGTTTTTCAGAATCATAAAATATTTACATCTAAAAAAGCAAAACCTCGATTTATTATACGCCTAAATCCAAAACAGGTGTATGTTAAATCGAGGTTTTGCTTTTTTAGATGTAAATATTTTGATTCTGGATAACAATCGGCAAAATCGGAATCCTTGCGATATTTGGACCAGATTGTCAAAACAGAATAAGAAAAAAATGTCGAAAGCGAGATAAAAAAAGTGTCGGACCCTAGGCGGGAACGAACTTTTTGGGTGTATGTTAAATCGAGAGTCGACTGTACTGCCCCCTAAACTTCATAAGATTCACAGGGTTCTACTACTTTGCCAGATACAGAAATATAGACTAGCATCAAATATTTGAAACAAAAGCTATGACCTTGACAAAACGTTACCCTGGCCTTGAGCTCCATTATGGTGAAAAGTCGTTCAATACCGAAAGAAACCCAAACACAAGGGATGTCGACATCCTTTGACTTCTTCTTTTTCTTGTTGTCGGAAGCGTCAGTGGAGTCTGTCTGATTTGCTTTAAGAAACATCCCCACGAGCTTGTCATATCTACCGCCAGCAGCTACAGAACCAATCGGACCGGAAGCAGCAGTTTGATCACAACCCCCATCACCCTTTGGAACTTCCGTGGCCGAAAATGGATCGGCAACTACTCCCCCTTTACCAGCTCCTAGGGAAAGCGCATCAATTAAAGGAGCCGGAACATCTAAACGAAATTCGAAATCTATGACGACATTGATTGATCAATTACCTTTAACGACAGCTTCATAGATAGTGCCCGTGTAGTAATCCAAACCTCTGGCCAAAGATGGATCAAAAGAAATTCTCTTAGGCGTCGTTCCCAAAAGCTCTGCGTATTCCAGTAGAAGTTTCAGCTCAGCAAGACCCTCTCAATTCTTGGCTCAAGACTGCCATCAACAGAGGAGATTTGTTGAAAAAGCTCTAAAAGCTGTGAATTCGTCATAGCAGGATTTTGTTCTAAAAGCAATCAGTGAATACGATATTAACTTGCAGTAGCTAAACCCACCCCGAAGCATAGCAAAGTTTTTGAGCTTCTCCACCGCATTCTCTGGGATCAGCTTCTCATTTATAAGCTCATTTTTCACTTCCGACCAGGAGTGTTTATCAAGCTTGTCCACCGATGAACATACTACCTTGAAATCCTTGTCTTCAATTCCACTTAGAGCAAACATCCCTTCGAGAAGCAGTCGGTGGTTCACCTGAAAACTATCACTATTAGAGCTTAGCAATAATCGAAAAGCTGAAATCGAAGCATCACGAATTTTAGGACTCGAATATTTAAGTGCTACCATCAGGTGATCAATCAAAATTAAACCTTTATCTCGTAGTCCCCAATATCCAGTTCCGACAATACTTCATCGATGATTTTCACACATTCTGCATCTGGCAGCATTGCTTCGTATTCACCCGCGATGTCGAAATCCTGAAAAAGTGGTAAGCGGAAAAAAATTACTGTATTTCCTCTAGTTCCGCCCCCGGGGCAGAATTTTTACCCCCCGAAAATCGGAATAAAAATTGAGTGTATCTCGCAATTTTTGGGCAAAAATACAATTAAAAAATAGAATCGGTAAAGCTCGTGGAAGTTAAGAAAATGCAATAAACAGATACAGACCCTCGCAGTAGAGAGACGGGGCGGAATTAGAGACGGGTGCATAATTAGAAAAATATATGGTTACTAAACTGTACTCACACACTGAAAAAATTCCCTGTATCGTCCCTTGGTCATTATTGGGTTGTCGCGACGATATACCTTTCCGATTTGGTATCTTTTTAGGCTTCCAGTGATTTGATATTCATTGCCATATAACGTGCAAAAGGAACCTAAACCATAAGTAGTAACATGTGCTGATACATGACATGGTAAAAAATAATTACCGTGAGATCATAACGCATAGAACACAATTCTCCACCCTGCTCGGCTAGATCGTAGACCAGCTTTGAACCCTCTTCACCGTATTTGCCCATAAGAACATCACGGAGTTCAAAAACAGGAGTATCAATTGTGACTGCACCGTGACGCTTGAAAACCTCTTTGACAATGTCCAACACCTTTTCTCGAACAGCCATCTGACTTGGACCGTAGTCTCTTGTGCCTGTGAAAACAATTGTAGCAAACTATCTTAGAGATTCTATTACACCTACCTTTTGGAGTTTTCAAATAGACTCTAGATAGACCGGCTTCTGCTGCGGCTGCTTTCTTTGCCATTGCTTCTTTGACCTAAAAATGATGGTGTCATCACCAAAAAACCCACAGCTTCTAACAGCTACCTTTCTACCACCTCTTTCAGTACGAACAAAAGGCCGAAACGTGTAACAAAAGCGACAGATTTGAAGCGAAATTCTGAGTGAATACACTGAGCGCACTGAAAAGACGACCATTAACCTTGACACAACAAATAAATTGCAAAAAGGGGAATGATGTAATTGTGCGAAATTTTCATTCCGATTGAGGAAAGGTTTTTTGCTGGGATAAGATTTTCTCTTTTAGAGAACCAAAAACCACGCGAATACTTTCCTTCACGCTGCTGATAGCCAAAAGATCTTTCAACTCACTCAATTGCAGGCGAGAATGTGGAGTTGTAGAAAATGAGCAAGCTTGGAAAATAATAGGTATATGGCTTTAAATTCGCGCTTTTTACGACTTACAATTTGCCAAACTTTCATAAAAAACGAAGTATGTCTTACGTTCTTCCAACCTTATTCGTCATCCGATATCAACCAAATACCGTACAATACTTTCAAAGTAGCCATGGTAATGAAGTGAATGGCACCTTTTATACTCCGTGAAACCGTTCCTTGAAACCTTTTTGTTTTTACCAATTATTATTCTGAAAGTCGTCCAATTTGAATTCTTTCAACGGATTCATAAGTAATCGACCCTGCTCTACACTTTCTTCGTGATGTCAACATCGAATTTCGTCACCAAAATCGAGATACGGCATGGTTTCAAGGTGGTTTCAAGGGTTCCCATGAACCTTGAAACCACCTTGAAACCATGCCGTATCTCGATTTTGGTGACGAAATTCGATGTTGACATCACGAAGAAAGTTGTAGAGCAGGGTCGATTTACTTATGAATCCGTTGAAAGAATTCAAAATTGGACGACTTTCAGAATAATAATGGGTAAAACAAAAAGGTTCAAGGAAACGGTTTCACGAGTATAAAAAGTGCAATATGGTCCTTCTATTACAGTCAAACTTCCTTATAACATACCCCCCTTGGGTGTGACCCTATGGCTATGTTGTATCGAGAGTTATACTATATCGGGAGTATGTTATGACGTGGTTTGACTGTAGTCAAATAGCAAAATATAGAACAAGACACTTACCAAATTATAAGCAGAAGCAGCGTTTTTATTTTTCAGTATATTCAGTCTACCTTTTATGGGTCTGCTCGAGTGGAAGGTCTTCATGCGTATCGCGCAGAGAAATATTCATGCTCTGGTGCCAAGAAAATAGGTAATTGTGAATCTAATTTAGCGTTAGTACCTTGTATTTGCTGCTTAGATGTCAGCAGCACTATAGATGGTAGAGACATTGGACGTTTTGAAAAACTATCACAGTCCGCTTCTGAGTGGATGGATGAGCAAAAGGGAGGTTTCAGAGCCCTGCATTCTTTCAACCGCCTGAGAGTTCCTTGGATCGCATCGAATTTGTCGAAGGTTGCTTTTCTGAAAAAATTTATATAAAAGTCACACTTAATCTCGTGATTACAGGAATCATGCACACATACTCCTCTTAAGGGTCTTCGTTTAGTAGATGTTGGATGCGGTGGAGGTCTCCTTTCAATGTCTTGTGTCGTCTTGGAGCTGAAGTTGTTGGGCTGGACGCAAGCACGAGTGCTATAAGAGTTGCTGAACTTACTGCCAATCGAACACTGTCATCTGATCATTGTAGCAGATTGCAATATGTGGCTTCTTCAGTGGAGGCGTTCTCGGAAACTAATGCTGATGGTATGTTTGAATTTCGTCATCTCTCTCATGTTAGATTTTCAAGGATTTGATGGAGTGATCGCATCTGAAATCGTTGAGCATGTCAATGATTTGCAAAGCTTCCTTCACCACTGTGTCAAGTTAGGTAAATCCAATTCCAGAGTCCCTCTCTCTTCACTACAATCAATAAGACTCTAATGAGCAAAATGTTTGCCATCTGGTTGGCAGAGGTTTGTCATAAAATTGCTGCATGTATATGATGATGACGTAATTCTTTTAGAATGTGCTGTCAATTGTTCCTCACGGAGTCCACGACTGGGAGAAATTCGTCGAGCCAGAGACGCTGAAAAGCTTGCTACTCGATGAAAAGTGTAGATCAGTAAGCGCGCCGCTTGGGATCGCCTACAATCCGTTTTCAAATGCGTGGTCTTGGGGCAGCTGCCATAAGATAAATTACGCTATCAAGGCGATAAAGTATTGAAAAATATACATGTATGTTCATCTAGCTTTCGTAATAAAAAGATTGCGTTACATTTCTCCTTTTTCCATAGCAGTACGGTCTGTTTCTGTATCTGTGTGAGACAGAGAAACTCTTATGGAAGTTATTCGAGTGTTTAGCATATTGAAAAGTCTTTTTGTGACCAAAATGGACGAGGTTTATGACGCAATCATACTTGGTACCGGATTGAAGGTAAATTTTAAATGCGTACTTCGGCTACTTTTTAACATGGATTGCTACTTCACTTCAGATATTTTTTTTCACATAATGGTTTTCTTATCTCAGATGTTTATAAACCATTTTGTAGCTGAGATTTTTCTTTGTCGATTAAGTGGTCAAATACCGTGATTAAAATTAATTTTCGAGAAAAAACACACCAGATACAAGGTGAAACTCCACTAAAAACATCTAGGTAAGAAACTACGGTTTTTAGTGTGAGTTTTTTTGATTATCTTAAAGATTATTCGTAATCAGGCTGTTTGACCACTCAATCGATAGAGAAAAATCTCAGGTACAAAATGGTGTAAAAACGTCTGAGATAAAAAAACAAAATACGCAAAAAAGTGTATTTGAAATGAAGTAGCAGTTGATGTCAAAAAGTAGCCATAAAGTGCCACCCTGTAACTGTGGAGCTTGTTGCTCACCCATGGTCTTTGATAACTAACCTTCACGTTTCCAGGAGTGCATCTTGTCAGGAATGCTGTCTGTTTCGGGGAAAAAGGTGCTTCACATTGATCGGAACAACTACTACGGTGGAGAGTCCGGTTTGTATTTATCGTCAAAATTTTTCCATTAGGAGGGAACGCCAAAAGCTTGTCTTTCATCAGGTTTAATAAGTCTGGTCTTCTTGAGTAGTCAATTATCATGTTATGCACTTTTTAGTTCCCCCATACTCGGGTTTTTTGAAAAGTGACCCAAAATCACCCCTGAACTCATTTACTCTGCTCAGATAAACGAGGTAATAAATACAATTCAAGGCTAAACTGTCAGTTAACCGAGTTTTTCGATTTATTCAAACAACCAACAACCATGCTTGTGCTTTCGGGCGCTCATCTACAGGGTTATTCAAGAAATTGTAACACTTTCAAACTGCCATAACTTTTTATCCGGCACGATTTCGAAATTTTGTAAACGCAGATCGACTCAGAATTTCATGGCAATTTTTTGGTATATAATGTCAAAATCACGATTTTCGCTTGGTCCCCCTGTGGTTTTGGTCTTACCCATCCAGAGGCCATCCACAGACCAAGACCAAAACCACAGGGGGGACCAAGCGAAAATCGTGATTTTGACATTATATACAAAAAATTGCCATGAAATTCTGAGTCGATCCGCGTTTACAAAATTTCGAAATCGTGCCGGGATAAAAAGTTATGGCAGTTTGAAAGTGTTACAATTTCTTGAATAACCCTGTAAAACAAAAAAATGAGTAGCGTAAAGTAACTCGGACTTCCAACATTAACAAAATGGACAAAAAACGACAAGAGCAAAGAAAAAGCGTGCTATTTCTTTTTGGCCATAGAATTCTGGTTTTTGGCATTAGATTTTTGGCCGTACTCACTCAAAATCATGTTTCAACCACTTTTTGATAATTTGTTGTGTCCTAACCATGCTACAAAAATGTTTTCAAGGTGCAAATAATATTTTTTCGATAATTTTTTTTTGGTAAAAATCATGCTTTTTGCCTTGAGCAGCTAATAGTCGAAAATTTTAGTTTAATTTTAATATTCGAAAACCAATTTTTTTTTCTTTAGAAAGTGTCGTTTGCACCCTGAAACATATTTTTAGCATGTTTCAGATAAAATAACGTCTGAAAAAGTGGTCAAAACATTAATTTGAGCAAGTACGGCCAAAAAAGAAGAAATCTATGGCCAAAGAGAAGAATTTCTTTGGCCAAAAAGAATAATTCTATGACCATTCAAAATTTATGACCAAAATACAATATTCTATGGCCAAAAAGAAATGTTATCCGAGGAAAAATGCAATAATTTAGGCGCTAATCTGAATTTGGTTTTGTAAGTTTTTTGAAAAATTCAAGCAAAAAATAAGGGGGTGTCAGTTAAACGAGAGAATTTTACTTTGTCGGGACTGGCCTTAGGTGTCAGATAAACAAGGTGTCAGTTAACTGAGGTGTCAGATAACTGGGATGTTGATTTATTAAGTTTGACTGCTGGCCAACCAAATTGCCTACAGGGTGTCAAATAACCGAGTGTGTCAGTTAATTAGGGTGTCAGATAAACGAGAGTCGACTGTAAAAAAAAGTTATTTTGCCAATAAAAATTGCCACCTTCAAGGGTAGATGGTCATTTTAAGTATTTTAGGGTCATTTTTGGGTGATTTATCACATTTTTCTTGCTGGAGCTGGGCGAAAAGACGCTCTGGATACATATTTGATCAAGAGTCTAGCTCGGAATTACGTATAAGGTAAGTAGGTGCGCGCATCTTCAACACTCAAGTCTTCTGTGGCCCCTTCGGGGATTGGAGGCTTGAAGTTGAGATGCGCACACCACATACCTTGCACACAACCACTCGAAAATAACTCTGGATGCATAAAAAATATGTACACCAGAGTTTCTATATGCGGTAGTCCCCAGAAAGTCAAAGCCTGTTCAAAATGGGCAAAACTTATTTTTGTCACCGAAAAACTGATTATTGTCACCGGTTTCATTCTCTTCGGTGATGACCGACCGAAGAGAATGAAACCGGTGACAATAATCAGTTTTTCGGTGACAAAAATAAGTTTTGCCCGTTCAAAATCCCTCATTTTACCTTCATAAATAAAAAAAGGCTTGAAATTAGTGAAATAGCGTGAATCAACATCTTTGCATGAGGGGTGGAAGGTAATCTTTTTCGAAAAAACTTCAAGTTTTTTATTCAGAATGAGTTTACGTATTATATTTACATATCCTTCTTTTATCGTGTTGAGCAGAAAAATGAGTTTGGGAGGTGATTTTTGGTCACTTTTCAAAAAATCCGAGTATGGGGACTATAAAAGTGCCTTGTGTTATTTAACACTGCAGTTAAGGCGGGGACCAGCAATTTATTTCTCTCATGACCGTCTTCTTTAATCTTTCTACCTGATCCGACGACAGTTTTCTGCCTGCCTTTTAGAAGTAGTCGAAGGTCATAAATATTAGATTTGACATGAAACGAGTGAAAAAAACGACGAGTTTTGAATATTCATTGGTCCCCGCCTTAATTTGCAGAGTAACTCGCTGGTATGTCCTTTTAAAGAAGGTTGTGAAAATTAAATTTTAGTTTTGAATTCAAACTTTACGGTCTTGAGATTGACCCATTTTTCTGTTGTTTTTGCAACTTTTAGTTCCTTTTAGTCCAAATTTTGTTGCTATTGCTGGGCACCTTGAAAGTCTGCTAGAAGTCGTGTGCTGACTAGAGACGGAAAGACGCCGCCCAACGGGATTCCGGGACGGGATTTTCGACCTAGATTGAGACCGGGACCGGGATTTTGTAGACCCAACCAACGGATCCCGTGCGGGATCCCGGTAAAATGACCGGGTTTTAAGTCAGCTTAATTTAAGCTACAAAGTTCCACATTTCAGATATTTTCTTCACTTATTTTCAGCAAAACTGAAAGATTTTAATGCTCAAGTATTTTCTGTTGCCAACTTAATATGTGAATATAGGAATGTTAGTATTTATCAGTAACCGCTGCCGAATATCAGGTGACATGAACAAAATATCTCTAATAAAGCACCACGGGATTTGATTATAGAATCCCCCACGCGGAGGGCTCGGATGGAGGATATAACCTCATATTCGTGTGTCTCAATCCCGATTTCATGAGAAAGCCGCGTGTTTTTTTTTTAATTTTTGAAATAAAACATTTTCGAACCACAGGGAGGGTATCATGGTTTTTTGAAACGGTTAAACTTGACGATTAGGCAGAAGTTTTAAATTTTGCAAAAAAATCAAAATCCTCGTTATTTTGTAGAATGAATAGACAAGTTAGGTTCGCCAAAAAATCCCTGAAGCGGCCAAAAAGTATCTGAGCTGGAGGTGCTCGAGCTTAATAGAAGATACCGTAATTTTTCTATTAAACCCCACTCTCTAATAATCCCCCACCATATGGATCTTATGTCTCAGTCTAGAGCAAACATATTGCAAATCTCTTTTTTACGTTTTCTTGGTTACCACGAGCACTCCTGATTCCACTTTTCAGATATTAGTTAAGTACCCAAAAATCTCGAAATCGGCCTCAAATTTTTCTGATTTTTAGGGGTCGAAAAATAATCCCCCATGGGGTATAATAGAGAAAATACGTAATGTGAATATAATAGATGTGTAATCGTTACTTTTCTGGTTAACTGTGAATCCCGGTTTATGATTAAGAAAAAATCGAAACTGGGACCGGGATTATCGAAATGGACCCAGCGGGATTCCGGGACGGGATTTTAGGTCAAATTTTGGTCCAACGGGACGGGATCCCGTCTCCTTTCCGTCTCTAGTGCTGACTATGTGATGAGATCGAAATTATATAATCGAGTGAAAAACAAGCTTGTCAATTTCTATTGCAAGAATTTTTGTAATCTGCCTATTTTAGCTTCATTGACCCCACTTGAGCAACTCTTTGAGCAATTCCATGGTAAATTTAACACCAAAAAAATTTTCAATTCTTCAGTTTCTCAAATTGTTAGGTGTCAAGGCGAAACCAACGGAAGATATGGGTCGTGGCCGAGATTGGAACGTCGATCTAGTTCCCAAATTCCTTATGGCCAATGGCGCTCTTGTAAGGATCCGAAATCAAATCTGAATTGCTGTTTAAATTCCGGATTTCAGGTCAAGTTGCTCATTCATACTGGCGTGACTCGCTATTTGGAATTTAAATCAATCGAAGGCTCTTTTGTTTACAAGGTGGGAAAATTTACAAGGTGCCGGCTAATGAAATGGAAGCCCTCTCAACCAGTAAGCTTATTATCATAACTTATTGTATAAATTTTTCATCTTTTTTATTGTAGGTCTGATGGGAATGTTCGAAAAGCGCCGTTTCAAGAAGTTTTTGGTTTGGGTTCAGCAGTTTGATCCAAGAGTTTCAAGTACCTGGAGGGTCTAGATCCTACAACCGCTACCATGCAGAATGTAATATTTATTAATAATACCGCAATGTGAGTTTATAATGAGAAATTTTTGAAGGTTTATGAAAAGTTTGGCCTGGACGAGAATACCGCTGATTTCACTGGGCATGCCCTTGCTTTATATCGCGATGACAAGTACAAGCAATTGCCGTATTTGGATGCTGTCAATCGTGTTCGTCTCTACAGTGATTCTCTGGCTCGTTATGGAAAGTCGCCTTATCTTTACCGCTGTACGGGCTTGGAGAGTTGCCTCAAGGATTTGCTCGACTGAGCGCCATCTATGGTGGAACTTATATGTTGGACAAACCTGTGGATGAAATTGTTTATGATGAAAATGGCAAAGTTGTGGGCGTAAAGAGCGGAGGCGAGACTGCCAAGTGCAAGCAGGTAATTTACTGAATTTGATTTTTCTATCACTAACCTTTTCAGTTGTACTGTGATCCTTCCTATCTTGACAGCACTCATGTGAAGAAGACTGGTCAGGTTATCCGGGCAGTTTGTCTCCTCAATCATCCGATTCCGGACACCAAAGACGCAGCCAGTTGTCAAATCATCATTCCTCAGAAGCAAGTTGGTCGTCATTTTGGTTAGTTATGTGAGAATCTATAATTGTAATGGAAGGGTTATTTTTCTTAAGATATCTACATCTCGTGTGTCTCGCAAGCCAATCAAGTAGCTCCGAAGGGATGGTACATTGCAATGGTGTCAACTACTGTGGAAACAAGCAATCCGGAAGCTGAAATAATTCCTGGTCTTCAGTTGCTTGGAGCTATAACTGAGAAGCGAGTTACTTCTCTGTAACGTTCCCTTTTATAAGTCAACTGCTGTCTTATAGGTTCGTTCGCATTTCTGATGTATATGAACCAACTGACATGGGTTACGAGTCGCAGGTCTTCATTTCTCGTTCCTACGATCCGACTACTCACTTCGTAAGCCAAATATTTTATCTAGATGCTCTCAATTTTCTGGTTTAGGAGACTACTTGTCAGGACGTCTTGGACATTTTTAAACGAGGAACAACCGAAGAATTCGATTTCACCAAAATCACGCACTTGAGCTTGGAAGAGACTGAATAAGAGCAGGAATCATATATGCGAATGACGAAAATTTGAGAAATGTCCTATTTATTTTCTGTTCAGTTTTGGTACTTTTGTGTATGTGATTTCGTATGTTGTAGTAGTAAATAAGAAATTAAACAAATGTTTTGACTTTCTTGCTTCTGCTGTGGGACACGGACAATTCACCCTCAGGACAATTCAACCTCTGGGCCGATTCACCCCGACCAATTCACCCGCAGGACAATTCACCCGCAGGACAATTGACCCCGGTCATTCACACTTATCTTTAATGTTTCTTGAATCTGGTATAAGCTGTACCCCTTCATGGATATGGTATGCGAGGTTGCTCTGTAGATATGCTAGGTGGCTTGATAGGTGTGCTGGGTGGCTGGAGAGGTACGCTAAAATACTCAAATCCTGAAAATTCCTCAGATGCAAAATCTTCAAAGCAGGATTTTGAAACAAAAAATCTGCAAAAAGCAGGAATGAACATAAAATTCCTGCTTTTTCACTGTCAAAAAGCAGATTTCAAAACCAAAAAGCAGGAAATTCCTGCTAAAGCAGAACATCTGGCATCCCCCGGGGGGCAAGGCAGATCGAATTTTTTTTCGATGGCACGGAAACCAAAGTGTTTCCGTGCCGTTTCAGAGCACGAGAAACAATATGAGACGGGTCCTTTCCCCTTGAGGAAAAGTAAAGTTTTCGCTAGCTGGGGGGGGGGTGAATCGGCGGGGGTGAATTGTCGCGCACCCTCCTGCTGTTGCTAAAACCCGTCACCATTTTAAGGTCGCCAGTGTAGACTGAGTAAATCTTTTATGGACTGATGACGTTGAACCCTAGCCAGCCCATGTTCTAATCAAATTAATGCAGGGCTATCAAATCAAAATTTCAAAATAGAGGCCATTTAGTCAAAAAGTGCCATTTTATCCAGCGCTTGTGTTTTTGAGTGCCAAAAATAAAGATTTTGACATGAGATCTCAAAATTTTTTAAAGATTTGAGGTCCCGAATAAAGTACGAATCTTTAAAGGACCATACTTGTTGATGACAATGGGAATTTGGCAAATTCAAATGCGCGCGGGACACTTTTTTTACTCCAAAAATACTTTTTGAATTATGTATTGTCGTATATGAAAATAAAAAATGAAATTTTTTAAAAGTGGCCTAGGTGGCTCAGTGGTATAGTGGCGTTGTATGGTGGTTGTCGATCTCAGGTTCGATTCTCTGTCTGCATGTTATTTTTGATCATTTATGTTAATAAATAATAAATGATTTTTAAAAAAAATGTCTGAGTAAAAAAAGGTGTCCCGCGCGCATTTGAATTTGCCAAATTTCCATTGTCATCAACAAGTATGGTCCTTTAAATAAAGACGTTTGGAAACCCTGAATTAAAGGGGCTGTACGAACTTTCGTAACAAGACAATTTCGTAAGAGCGAATTTTCGTAAAAGCGAATTTTCGTAAGAAATTTTTTCCGTAAGAGCGAATTTTCGTAAGAAATTTTTTCGTAAGAGCGAATTTTCGTAAGAAACCTTTCCGTAACAGCGAATTTTCGTAACAAGCTTTTACCTAACGCGGTTTTCAGTTTTCAATCTATCCATTTGAATCGGTTCAACTGGCTTGATTGCTCAATCTATCCATTTGAATTGATTCAACTGGCTGGATTGGTCGATCTATCCATTTGAGTCGATTGAACTGGCTTGATTGCTCAATCTATCCATTTGAATCGGTTCAACTGGCTTGATTGCTCAATCTATCCATTTGAATCGGTTCAACTGGCTTGATTGATCGATTCATTTATTTGACTTTCAATTGCTGCATTGGTCGATCTATCCATTTGAATCGATTGAACTGGCTTGATTGCTCAATCTATCCATTTGAATCGGTTCAACTGGCTTGATTGATCGATTCATTTATTTGACTTAATTCAACTGGCTGGATTGGTCGATCTATCCATTTGAATCGATTGAACTGGCTTGATTGCTCAATCTATCCATTTGAATCGGTTCAACTGGCTTGATTGATCGATTCATTTATTTGACTTAATTCAACTGGCTGGATTGGTCGATCTATCCATTTGAATCGATTGAACTGGCTTGATTGCTCAATCTATCCATTTGAATCAATTGAACTGGCTTGATTGCTCAATCTATCCAATTAAATTGATCTGATTGGCAGGATTTAATTTCTCAATCTATTTGTCCTCATGGATTAGCTATCCAACGTCCAATTGCCTTCACTATCGATGCGATTTCTTATCATCCACAGGCCCACATCCTATACAGTTTAACAATCATTCATGTTACACAGTATAGCTCTTACAGTACAAGCCTCGCAATACCGCTCTACATTATTCAACATCCAATCGTCATTGGGTCTTTCCAATCTGAATTCATACAATCAAATCCAACTTCAGGTCTTTTTAGATAATCCATGCACCAACTAAACCAAGTGGTCGTCCACTTGAATCAATTTTTTTTACGTTTTTCATGATCTAAAACCTGTTTTTAGACTAATTCGGGCACGCCGAAGATGGTTTGATAATAGTAAAACAAGGTTTTGTATGGTATTTGTCGAGCATTGGGAGGTAATTGATTTTTCCAAAGCTAGATTTTACCAAAACTCAAAAAATACCCTACGAAACGGCATTTTACCACTATCAAACCATCTTTAGCGTGTCCGAATCAGTGCATTAAACAAATTGTAAAACCTGAAAAGTAAAAAATAAATTTTAATTTTTTTGATCCAAGTGGACGACCACTTGGTTTCGTTGGTGGCTCTTTTAGTCCACAAAGAGCCTAGTCAAATATTTTAGAGGATTAGCTCACAAGTTTATTATGGATCACTGGAATGACAAAATTGTTCTCATTGTTTGTTAATATGACATACTTCATGAATAAAACACTTTACTAATGTTCAATGAAAGCGCTTATGACTTTTTGTGAAATGACCAAGAGCCTCAGACTGATTGAGATATAAATCCCTGAAAATGAAAGTGTGCACTCACAAAGATTCGAACCACTACATTTGTCCGGGGATATTGTGACTCCGGGACATTGTGACTGCGGGGATATTGTGGCCCGGGGATATTGTGACTGCGGGGATATTGTGGCCGCGGGGATATTGTGGCCCGGGGATATTGTGGCCCGGGGACATTGTGTCACGTACCGGCCTCGGTGGCATGCTCATGACCTGTATAGATTAGAAAAATTGTTTTTATCTAATATTTGGTGAATCAATAGTGCAACACGATTTTTGTTTTTTTCATATAGCGCGCCGCTCATAACCTTTTTTTGGCAAGGCGAGATTAGCGGACCTGCCCGAGTTAAGCAAAACCGGGACGAGATTCAAGTCACACTCGGAAAAAAGTTTTGCGTCGTTTTCCGAAGTTCAGGGAAAAACTTTTTTTCTGAGTGGTACTCATGTTTAGCCACAATTTTCCGACCTGTTGGCCGATGAGCGAGATATAACGCGCCGCGCATAACTTTTTTTGACAAAGCGAGAATGGCGGGTAAATGGCACTTTTTGCGTCATTTCTAGGCAGAAATTCCTGGTCTTAAAATCACTCTCACTTCATATGCGAAGTTTGAGTCAAACTCACAATAAATAGTTTTGCCCGGATTTCTAGAAATCGGGCAGAATCCCAGTCATGTGAGAAGAGAGTAAGTGAGAAGACGATATTGTGACTCAGAATTTCATGCTGAATACGATGGTGTGGATCCTTATCGCTTCAATCATTGACGAAGTAGGTGAAAAAAAGGTCCGGAAAGTAACAAATTGTTTATGGTGTAAATGCAGCTGGATACTCCCAGTGCAGCACCATGATTGTCACACCCCTCCCACGCTCATGTTATATCAAATAACTGCCAGGAGTTCAGCTTACTGATAATGTTGAATTTAGCCTGTTTTTATTCAAAAATTTGGTATAAATTGCCAGTTATAAGTTGGGGTAGGTATTTGCATGATGTCCTACTTGACTTTCTCCGAGCTTTAATTTTGTCTAGAGAGAATATCTAGATAAACAGTCGCGCAAAAAAGAATAAGCAGAAGCTCACAGATATTTTGACACTAAAACTTAGAACTTAGAAAAAATCAGTAGCTCTCGAATAGCTTCAGAATAAATCTAAAAAAAATAAGATTCGGGGTGCCGAAATAAGTAGAATTCTTATAAATAATTAGATATGGGATCCCTGCACTAAGTATAGCAATAGCTTATTATAAAATCATGGCAAAATATGAAAAAATAGTATATAAGTTGGGTTACAATTTTCCTATATTTTTTTACAATATCAAATCTACAATTTAAACACCGAATTCATGTCCAGCGTGGTCGATTGACTTATAAAATGCTTTTTTAAAAAACCATGGTTTTCGGACGCAGTGGCATTTCCAAAACTTGAATTAGCGGATGACACTTTTTGCTCCGAAAATATTCAAAAATTATTTTTCGAATCATTTTTTTTAACAACTAGGGTCAAAAGGCGCCTATCGGCTCCCCTATCAGTTTTCACCTACTAAGAGCAGTTGATGATCACAAAAAGCATTTTAAACATAAAAATAAATGCACAGCCTCAGCGGAGAACTACAGTATTTTCTCTAATTCTAGAACAACCCCCCCCCCCTAAATTAAAAAAAAACAAGTTTGTGGCATTGTGTTTTTCCCTCACCTTTTGAGTACTTTTCTCAGACAAGTTACCCCTAATTTTGTAGCTAATCTCACTGCCTACAAAATGAGGAGTAATTTGCTTAAAGAACCATTGCCGTCTCCGACAACGGTTGTCCGCCGCCAATTCAAAAAATTTCTTAATCATTAAACTTCTGCACGGAATTTTTTACGTGGTTTCTAACACAACTATACCTAAAATAAAGTTCTAGGCCTTGTTTTCTATTAGAAACCAAGCTAAAAAATCCGTACAGAAGTTGAATGATTAGGCAAAAAAGTTTGAATTGCGGGGGACAGTTCAAAACAGGTGGCTATGGCCCTTTAAGAGAAGAATTCAAAAAGTGGTCAAAAATTCCTGAGCACACCCACCTGAGCACCACCACCTGGGTTCCACGGCTCTACCCATTAGGATAATAATTGTTTCCTAATTAAAAGGGGTTTTTTCTATAACTGAATCTCACCACGTTCCCTCGTTTTTTTCGAAAATTTTAGTATTGGTCTCATTCAAAAGAGGAGACAATACTGAGTAATTTTACTTTTACAGATCGCCAACATCAAATTTGGATCTCGAGATATGGCCATTTCAAAATTCGACTTATGTCGACTGCCTAAAATGTGGGTATTTTCTTTCTTATGCATGCAGTTTTTAACTTTTATTACAAGACCCTCACGCATTTTAAACTATTCAACGCAGAATTAGGCAAGCTTTCATATGGCAGTAATAATTTCTACTTGTCGCCGTATTTTCATGGGAAAAAATGATGATGAACCCAGAAGCCTAATTTTCCAGAACAGAAATTCTCAGCTGAAAACCTAATTTTCACCACTGTAAACGTCTATATCGACCTAAAATTGCCTCAGGAATTCAAAAAAGACATTATTTTTGAGTTCTGGTAAAAAAATTGAGTTTTGCACATTTTTACGACCATTTGCCTGTTTTGGCATGTTTTGGTCACTGGAGCTGGGCAAAAAGAGCCTCTAAATGCATTTTTGTTCAAGAATCTGGCTCGGAATTATGTCTAAGGTAAGTGAGTGCGCGCATCTCTAACCAACCAAGCCCCCTGCGCCTCCTTCGGGGGCTTGGTTGCTTGGGGTTGAGATGCGCACACCCATATACCGTAGACGCAAATCACTCGAAAATGACTCGGGATGCATAAAAAATGTATGCATACCAGAGTTTATTTATGCGGTAGGCCCCAGTCAACAAAACTATGTTCAACATCTTCCTTTTGACACTAAATTGGTCTATTTTGGTCCTTTCTCAACCCGAAATAGCCCTAAATACGTTCAAAAACGGTCAAAATAGGTATTTTTGGGTGGTCCCAAAACTCGATTTTTTAAATTAAAAGACAATTTTTTGAACCACTCTCTACCTAGTTTTCGACTGTTTTACCATGTTATTCAGCTCGGGCCGTCACAAAAATAGACACTATATGCATTCTATGGTCAAGAGTACTTCTCGGAATCATTTCTAAGGTAAGTGAGTGCGCGCATCTCTAACTCTCAAGCCCCCTGCGCCCTCAAAGGGGCTTGGAGTTGAGATGCGCACGCCCACATACGTCAGACACAAATCACTCGCAAGTGACTCTGGATGCATGAAAAAGCATGCATACCAGAGTCTATTTATGCGGTAGGCCCCAGTATTTAAAACTATGTTCAACATCTTCATTTTTTGCTAGTTCTTCTCTTATTTAAGTGGCCCTGTTTTGTCCCTTCCACTCCCAACACAGCACTTTGTCCCTTTTTGATTTACTTTTCTAGTCTCTTTATGTCAAAAATATTACTTGAAATGGTTTCTAGACACTTTAAAAAACATTCTTTTCAAGGGGTATAAGCCAGTAAGTCCGTAAGCATGCGAAATAACCAAATACATTTTTAAATAAAGGAGGTCGTATGGTAACTGTTAGAGTAAAAGCAAGTAGGCAAAAGTGTAAAGTAGGGAAAAGTTGGGAAAAGTTATAGCCATTTGACGTTCCCATCTCACACGAAATTCCCCACACAAATTTCGCATAACTTTTTTTTCTGCTAGGAAAACGGTCGATTTACATGTGAAACTGCCATAACATCAGTAAGTCGCCTTCGAATTTTAAATTCTGCTCGAGACAAAAAGTTATTTGAATGAATTCCAATAATTTTATTTTATGGCGTGGTGACATGTGAGCCTTAAAATTTAAGGACGCGTCAGCTGAGGGATTAATTTTTGAGGATGTGAGGTTCGAGAGCCGACATGACTAGACGGTAATTGAATAATGGACTTTAGAGCCCCGATATTTAGAAAGCGAAACTTAAGCCCCGAAATTCAGATCTCCTTATATATGGATCGATGTTTACACAATTTACAAATTTGAATTTTGATGGTCGATTTTTGTATCACGCAAACCATCAAACATTGTAATTTCGATTGTTTTATTGAAGTCTCAATTCCGCAACCAATTTGTTAACTTTGAAATAATTTTATTTTAAAATTTTTTGGCGCTACCGGAGCATAAACAGCCTCCCCCCAATGATTTTTTTAAAGTGTTTCTAAACACCCTATTAGGTCGGCAAGTCTAAGCCTAAGCCTAAGTAGTTTTGACCCCTAATTCGAACGTTTCAGGTCGTAATTAGTACGAAAACATGTTTTCCGGTGGCGGAAAGACATGTGCAAAAAAAATTGACCGAAATCGACCAAAACCACAGGGTGGGGTTCATGGTTCAATTTTTTTGCTTTAAGGGTTCCTTTTAAGGGTTCCCGAACAATTCAGTGCTCGCATTAGCGTTTAGGGGCCAAGGCTGACCCTTTATACAGACCTGCCTGCCTTCGGCAGGCACCCTAATTCAATAGGGAAGCCCTTTGGGGTACATTGTTCGGGCCAAGGGCTGACCCTTTATACACACCTGCCTGCCTTCGGCAGACACTGGCATTATTGAGGCGAAAGTGTTTTTTTTTATGCAAGAAACAATAACATTAGAATGGAAGAAAAGATCAGATAGATATGAAATGAATTTTTGGTCAAAAAATGTGGATTTTGAACACTTTTCAAAAAAAAATTTTTTGCTTCAGATGTCTTTCCGCCACCGGAAAACATGTTTTTCGTACTAATTACGACCTGAAACGTTCGAATATGTGGTCAAACCCCAGTTTTGGAAACATGTGGTAAACATGTGACCTTCGCCTCGAAGGGGCGAAGGGGGCGCAGAAGCACCTGCGTCCCCTTCGGGGGCGCAGGGGCTTGAGAGTTAGAGATGCGCGCACACACTTACCTTAGACATGATTCCGAGAAGTACTCTTGACCATAAAATGCATATAGAGTCTCTTTTTGCCACAGCCCAGTTGAAAAACATGGTGAGGCAGTCCAAGAATACAGATATTTAAATTTCTAACGTTCTGCCATAAAAGTGGCCCTCTTTTATTCCCTTTCCCTCCCAATACAGCCCTTAATCCCTTTAAAATTCAAAGGCGCCATTTCAAACTTTTAAATTTTGACTAAATAACCATGGTACCCCCTGTGTTCAAAAAATGTTTTATCTCAGAACCAAAAAAACAGCCGCTTTCTCATGAAATCGGGGTCGAGAAACACGAATATGATGTTATCTTCTTCATCCGATCACTCCCCGTTACTCACTCCCCGTGGGGATTGTAAACTGCAACCAAATTTTGAATAAAATTTGGTTGCAGTTTATTTTGACAAAATTAAAGAAAAAATATATGCCGATCTCAGCCGATCTGATTCGATCTGACCCGATCTGATCTGATCTGAATCGATCTGATCTTTTTTCAAATCTGTGTAAAATACGTTTCGCCGAAAAATTTTGATTTAGAGTGTGAAATTTGACAAAATTAAGGAAAAAATATATTTTGCCGATCTGATCTTCGGCGATCTGATCTGAACTGATCTTTGCCCACCTTTGGTATACACCCCCCCCCCCCAATAAATTTTTTTCAAAGTGTTTCCAAACACCCTATATCAACCTAAAATCACCTCAGGAGTTCAAAAGAGGCACTATTTTTGAGTTCTGGTCAATAATAATATGAGTTTTGAGCCACCTAAAAGTACCCTTTTTGACCATTTTTAAAGGGATTTAGGACTGTATTGTGGTGGGAAGAGACCAAAATGGGCCATTTAGTGTGAAAAGGAAGATGTTGAACATAGTTTTGTATAACCGGAAACCTACCGCATAAATAAATACGCCTTCGAAAGGCGCGCAGAGAGCTTGGTAGGTTAGAGATGGGGGATCGGACATTTTTCCGTTGGGCATTTTTCCGTCAAAATGTTCGGCGGTCATTTTTTGGCTGTACTTTTTTTTTTTGTCTAGAAAAATGATTCTGTTAGTACGGTTTTGTAGCTAAGATTCAGGGCTTCAAAATGAGGTATTAACAATCAATGTCTGATTGCAAAATTTTGGATAAAAATGTCCAATCTGACACTAAAAAGGGAGTTGGACATTTTTCCGTCGAAATTGGAGACTCAGTGTCAGACTGGGTATTTTATCCAAAATTTTGCAATTGAAGGTTGATTGTTGACAGCTCATTTTGAAGCCCTTGACCTGAGCTACAAAACGGTACTAACAGAATTCGTTTTTTCAATCACGAAAAAAAATTACAGCCAATAAATGACCACGGAAAAATTTCGACGGAAAAATGTCCAACGGAAAAATGTCCTAAACCCCCAATGCATACTTCACCCTCTTGAGCAGTTGTCTCTTTTCATTTTTTTAATCCCGGCAATTGATTAGGCTTAATTTTTTGGATGAATCTTTTTTATACATTTTACTTGACTCAAGTATGAGTCATGCTCCAGTCTGAGTGCTTCGACAATGGTAAATAATTGAAGTGCTTAGACTCGAGTATGTTCATAGTTGAGTCTCATAGAGTATGAGTGAGTCAAGGTGTGTCGGTTAGACCGAGATTCATAATGTGATCTCATTTGACTGTATCACCTTCTTCCAAAAATTTTCGTGTTTGTTTGTTAAATTGATCTGCAGGAGAGTGTGTAGGGGTGCCTGGAGAGTAAGTGAGGGTACCTGGAGAGTGGTTAGGGGTGCCTGGAGAGCGGGTAGGTGTGCCTGGAGAGTGAGTGAGGGTACCTGGAGAATGGGTAGTGGTGCCTGGAGAGTGGATAGGGGTGCCTGGACAGTGAGTGAGAGTACCTGAGAGTATGTCAGTGTGCCTGGAGAGCAAGTAGGTGTGCCTGGAGAGTGGGTGGGGTATCTAGAGAGTTGGTAGGGGTACCATGGAAGTGGGTAGGGATACCAGGAGAGTGTGTAAGAGTACCATAAGAGTGGGTAGCGATGTCTGGAGATTAAGTAAGAGTATCCGGAAAGTGAGTGGGGTTACCTTACTTTAATTTTTATGTTTAAGTTTTTGAACTTTTATGTTTTGTCTAGAGAGGAAAGTTGTATTATATTGTTTTCAACCTGTTTTTGTTTATTGTATTTGATTTTTTTTAAATCAAATTTTTAATTTTAAAAGTTACACTTGCACCTTGACCGAGTTATTTGCCGTGGCTCAATAAATCGTTGCATTGTTGAATAGTACGGAGATGAGCCTGAAACTAAAACCCTGATTCTGACCCTCATCATAGATTTTTAATGAATCCAGCATTTGCTTTATCAACCTTGCAATTTATATACATATATTACTGTTGTTGCACGTGAATCCAGCTGTTTTCGGCCAATAAATGTGCCAGGAGAGTGAGCAGGTGAGTCAGAGGAGTGAGCATGTGAACCAAGAGAGAAGGTAAGTGTAACAAGAAAGTTAGTATGTTAGCCAGGAAACCAGGACATATTAGTTTCATTAAGCAGCGTGGCCGCGAGCGGGGGCCGGCCGCAGGCGGGCCCAACGCGAGCTAGTTGTACCGTATTTCCTCTAATAGCTCCCCCGGGAGTTATTTTTTGGATGCTTTCGGGAGGAGGAAGTTATTAACGCGGGGGGAGTGAATAGGGCAGGGGGAGTTATTTTTAGTCCTTGGCGCCGAGGAAAATTCGGGGACACAGAGGCAATTTCGCCGGTACTTGCCTATACTTTTATATTCTTGACTATAACTACTTGACTATGCTTCAATGCAGACTGTGCCATGTAGATGTATACCTGCTTCATGTACCGTAGTACCTCTACTAATTATTCATGCCAGATTATTTTTCAAAATCGGCAAAATTTTTGGTCGATCTCAAGATTTTTAGGTTTAGCCTATGGATGTCAAAAACGATTAAATTTAGTCTCTTTATCGCTTTTAAGTCTTTTTAGTCTTTTCACTCTCCGTGGACTAAAGTTATAAGAAACCGTTTTTTCGGCCAGTTGTCTCACAAAGCCAGTTGTCAGCCAAAAGTTAGCTCGGGAGTTGGGCTAGTTTGTCAAAACAAATTTAACCTTAACTTCAGCCAAAAATTATTTTTTCGAAATTTTAAAGCTAAATGTTAGAAAAAAATTTAATCGCTTTTAGTTTTTTTTCGCTTGACATCCATGGTTTAGCCTCAAAATCTAAAAAGCGGAATCGTGAGTCAAGAAAATGCCATAAAAAGGTCCGCAAAATGTTTGCTCTAAGCTAAGATATAATTTTTCAAAGTCGAGAGAGTCGGTCTATTACATTTTCTATTAATATGAGTTTTACGGTAAGCACGATTTTTTCGTCACCGAAACTACTTATATCTGATAGATTTTAATTTGGCTGGTTGATATAAGTTACATACGCTTCGTCGGATGGCGATTTTATATACTGTAAGTGTACTTTTTTAAACTCAAACTGATTTGCAAATTAGTTTTCTTTTCGGTTTGATACAAATTTGAATAGAAACTGAATTTTTTTGTATAAAAATACGGTTTATACAAAACATGGGGGGAGTTATTAGAGCAGGGAAAGTTATTTTTGAATGGCCTCTAGAGGGGGGAGTTAATGGAGCAGGGGAGCTATTAGAGGAAATACGGTAAGCACTTTTACTAAAGCGATTTGGGGAGGTTTAAGGGGGTTGGGTTTGTTTTGGATGATATAGAATGATATGGGGTGATTTGAGCTATTTGGATTGATATCGGATGATTTAGAACAATTTCGGGTGCTTTATGTTGTTTAAAGTGGTTTGATATGGTTTAAGGTGGTTTAGGGTAGTTTGGGTGGTTCAGATGGCCGGGATCTTTGGGGAATTCGGGGGATATGAATTGATTTTAGGTGCCTTGCAAAGAAGTTCGTAAAACTGCTATGTCAAAAAGCTATGAATTATTTGATCGAAACGTGGACTGAACCTTTGTGAGCACCTTTACTTTAAGATCCTACTCGGACACTCTACTTCGACACCCCACTGTGAGCACACTGACCTCACTACTGACTTCGACATCCGACTTCGACATCCTACCTCATTTGTAAACGCCCTATAAGTGCCTAAGTGCAAGTTCTTACGAGGGCACAGGGTAGGAGTACTTGACCCATTAATTTTATACCCACCACTATGACCAAATTCAATATTATATGCAGCGGTTTTCTAAAAGTCACATCCTTTTAGATGTTTGTTTATAAATGCTCTTTTTGTCTCTAAGAATATTAGTCTCAACGAACAAAGTTGAAAATTATATTATCTCCATATTAAATTATGTTATTTGAGAGAACGGCATCAAAGAAACTAAAATCTCAAGGCTAAAAAAGAGAAAACGAAGAAGACAAGAGAATAACAAAGTCTTCCGCATTTATTAGTCTGCAGCTCTTACGGCAAAATTTTGCTGTTGCAAATGAGCCTGGTTGTTGTTTCTAGCGCTGATTGCAATGAAATATCTTTTGCGCAAAATAAAGACAGACATTCTTGTTTTTTCGGATTTGGATTCTGGCTCGTCTTGTCAAAATACCTACGTAAAAAAGTTTTAGTTGTTGTTTTTATGCGCTTTTTCAGAATTTAACCATTTTATATAATGCTAATACAGAAATGCTTTTTCTATAAATGTTATTTTTGTGAAGCACTCAAGCTATTTTTTTTAACATTTTTTTAGCTAAAAGTTGCTTTTAATTTGTGTTTTCAGATGGTCAGATGAACCATAAACACATCGTTTTGTTTTAATCCAAAAGTCAGCATAATTTTTTTAAGGCAAGTTCAGTGATGTGTTACACATCATGTGTGGCAAAGAAGTTCAACTGGCTGTGAAAATAAGCAGACAGGCTTTCAACCATAAAAAGACTTGTGTAATTAATTTTTCTAAACCAATTATCGTATATTCTCCAATAAACGACCACCCCTAAATCCTGATATACTTCATGTTTTTGACTTAATTATTTAATTGACTGTTGGTCATGTAATATAACAAAGGTAGCCCTGACTCCCAGCTACATTTTGGTGTATAGAAAAGCTGCGGGTCGTTACTAAAAAGGGAATAAAAACGCGATGAATAAATGTAGAAGGTTCCTATTTCTGAGTGGTAGTTTATTAGAGAATACACGGTATGGAAATCAAAGTTAGTTTTTAATGTTTCAATATTTTAGTACCGAGGTTTTTATAATTGTTTGTATCAATGACAAATTTCTTTGTGGCTTTTGAAAATTGTAAAAAGTACTATTTATAGCAATGCACAAAAAATTTCGTTAAATCGAACAAGTTTCTTATTTTCCTGATGTAAGAATAGCGACGTAGCTTGGTCTAATACACTTCAAAATTAGGTTCATAACGGTTAACATATAGCAAAAGGTACAAACAGCACTTTTTAGGTCACGATAAGCAAAAGCTTGAAACCGATTCCTATTAAGCCAACAAAGCCCTTTAAAATCCAAAATAAATCTTTGTCTCTGCCACTGGTCGCGTATTGGAGCAGGAGAGGAAAGTAAACAAAGCCAAAACAAATGATGGTCGGATAGTAGTATTGCTTATTCCATGGCCTATTCCAATTTCACAAAGCCATTCCGCTTCATTTAGATGCAATTTCTTCGAATTTAAAAATTTTCTTATCTAAAATGGAGAAATATGATTTTGCCTTTTTTGTCCAAATAATTATTTGTTTCATTTTTTTTCAAAAGTTTGAAATTTTTGGATCGCCTCAGATTAAAATTGAAATCTTTTTCTCTTTATATGACCCACAAATCTTAACTTGTGTATTGTGAAGGTCCAACTATACTAGAGCACACACTTCCTCTTTTATTGTGACAAGCTTTTCGGATGGCATAGTAGAGCAAATTGAAGTAAAAGTAACTAAAACATCTTAAAGCTTGTGCAGTTACATGGTAGGAAAATGCAGAATAAGATTTGCAGGTCATATGAAAATTTTCAAGTTTGATCCAAATGACATCCGAAATTTAGTACCTCCTTCAGTATTTTTATGACAAACTACCCAGCCTATCAATTGATATCAGGTTGTGTCATAAATACATTCACTTTTTTCAAATAAAACTTTTGTGGCATTGAGTTTATTTTTCTATGATTTGTTTGACAGCATTATTTCAAAAGTTGACCTCTCATTTTGTAGCTTGCCATCTTAAACGATATGTCAACTCTTAAAAAATTATCAACTTTTTATGCCACGAAAATTTCATTTGCTAAATGACACTAAACCGCCTAGCTTAATATCGCCCTGGATCATGGTTTTTTAGAGTTTTAGCAGCTGAAACACGCTTGAAACATGATTTGCGGTCGACACGTTTCAGCAAAAAAATTTTGTTGACCAAAATTTGACTTTTTGTCTTTGTATCCCAAGGCAATCCAACCTGAGAGCGTACCTAAATGGGTGTTGTGAGTTAGAGATGCGCGCACTCACTTTCTTTAGACATGATTCCGAGAAGTACTTTCGATCATAAAATGCAGAGTCTCTTTTGCAGAGCTCCAGTGACCAAGCAGAGTAAAATAACAAAAAACCAACCATTTAGTGGTCATCCATGCATCCTTCCCGGGTGAATTGCCTTGGGGACAAGGCAAAAAGTCAAATTTGGCCGAATTTTTTTTTCTGAAAACTGTCGACCGCGACCTAAAAACATGTTTTAAGCGTGTTTCACATGATAAAACTTTGAGAAACATGATCTAGGGCGATTTTTAGCTAGGCGATGTAGTGCAATTCTGCCTTTCATTTGAAAAAGCGAACTTATTCATGATACAACCCGAATGATCTAACAGACAACGAATTTCCACAAAATTTTGTTTTTTTCAACTTAATGGGTACGGCGTTTTGAAAATAAAAATTAGGCGCTTTAAGAGGGGCATATGCCTACTTTTATGATTGAAGTCATAGTATTCGGCATGTGTGGATAACGCTATTTTGACATCGAAGGTCAAAATGGGTCGTAGAGGAGGAAATTATTTTTGCGGGTAAATTCACCAGGTTCACCAGAATGTCAGCTTTCGTTTAAAAAAAAAGGCGTCAAGAAATACGCGTTTAAGAAGGGCATAGGCCTACTTTATGAATAAATCATCGGTTTTGCCTTTTACCGATATAACGATACGATATTTTTTCGAAAACGATATATCACGATATTTTAAGATATTTTTCGGAAAGCACTTGTTCAACTCAATAAACATCACAATCAAGAAAGGCTAGACTTTACTTGACACCCCCCCCCCTCCCACTGCTGACCCACTTTGAGGTGAATTTCGGGAAACCGATTTCATATTCGTGCTTCTCGACCCCGATTTATCCAAAACAGAGTCATCAGATCTGTGAAAGTGAAAAAAATTCGATTTGCCTTGGTCTCCCAACGTAAAATTAAAAAAATATTTTTTTTTAAATTGGCGCCTGAATTTAAAAGGAATAAGGGCTGTATTGGGGCTCCCAATTTGGAGGGGAAGGGAATAAAATGGCGCCACTAATCACAGGAGGCCCATTAACAAAAAGATGTTGAACATAGTTTTAAATACTGGGCCTATCGCATAAATAGACTCTGGTATGCATGCTTTTTCACGCATCCAGAGTCACTTTCGAGTGATTTGTGTCTAACGTATGTGGGCTTGCGCATCTCAGCTCCAAGCCCCCAAGCCCCCGAGCCCCGGAGGAGGCGCAGGGGGCTTGAGAGTAGAGATGCGCGCGCTCACTTACCTTAGACATAATTCTGAGAAGTACTCTCGGTCAAAAAATGCATATAGAGGCTATTTTGCCACGGCCATCTTGAAAAACATGTAAGACAGCCAAAATAGGGCAATATTCACTGCTTTATCGTTTTGCCACAAAAGTGCCTCCTTTTATTCTCTTTGGGCCCGAATCACTAGGAAACTAATTTAACGCCAGGACTGGTCCCGAATCACCAGGATGCGTCTCAAACCACCAGATACGGCCTGAGCCACCAGGATGGGGTTCGAGCGATGTGGGCACCTCTCAACCAACAGGATGGGGCCGAAACCACCAGGTGAGTACTCCAACCACCATGACCGAGTTTGAGCCACGTGGATACCCCCAACTACCAGGATGGGGCTCGAACCACCAGGAAAGTACCTGGACCACCAGGACCGAGCCCGAACTACGTGGAACCCACCTAACCACCAGAATGGGGACTTAACTACCTGGATACTCTCCAAACCACCAGGAAACTACCGGTTGAGGAGAGTGGGTGGGAACTTCGAAGGCAGGAGGGGAGCACCCAGGAAAAGGTTAGCCAGGATGACTAAAAAACACATCAAAGGGGAGTACCCAGGAAAAGGGTAGCCAGTATGGGCAGGGGTACACAGGAATGGGTAATCGGGGGATTGTGAGATGGATTGGTATTTATTAAAATTTCAAATACGAAAAGTTTTCAGCCATTGATAAGGATTAAAGGACCATACTTGTTGATGCAAATGAAAATTTGGCAAATTCAAATGCGCGCGGGACACTTCTCTTTCTTCTCTCACTGTACTCTTTTGAGTCGTTCGAAATAAAGAGTGCGAAAAAATTCTCATTTAATTCAACAAGTATGGTCCTTTAAAGAACCATGGTTTTTGCGCGCAGCGCCATGTGCGAAATTTGAATTGGCGGGACACTTCTCTTTCGTCTGGTACTGTGCTCTTTACAGTCACATCAAACGGCTCGAAAGAGTGAAGTGCGAGACGAAAGAGAACTGTCCCCCGCCAATTCAAATTTTGCACATGTCGCTGCGCGCCAAAAACATGGTCTTTAACCATGTTTTTGAAATAAGTCTATGAAAAATTCTGTATAACATGAGTTAAAGTATGTTTTTTTATCATCAAAAAACTTTCAAAAACTAAAATCTCTCTAAGATCACCTCAGTCAGCTCATGTAATAACATTTCATGAAGTTGTAGAGAAAGGTCTTTGAGTAGAGCACTTGATTTTGGACATATTTTAGTCTTCGGTAGTACTCAAAGGGTCGTAGCCTTTAGGCCCCTTTTTCCATTTGTAGAAAAAAGGGCAAACGACTTACGTAAGTCGTTTGGCCCTTTTTTCCACTTTTTCAAATTCGCGCCTTTTTTCATTTATTTATTAGGTTTAAGATTGTTTTTCAACTTGCTTTTCTTCTGAATTTGCCGGAATTTTTATAGGGATGGGCCACTGACCGACCATTTTAGAATGGGCCACGAGTCCAGGCATATGGCCAGCCAAGTAAGGCCAAAACCAGGCTATTTTCACAGTCATTTCTGCCGTATATTCATACAGTTCGAAAATATGCCACAATCACTAAGTAAAAGTGTTGGTCAAATTGTCGTCTACTTTGAAATGACTCAGCCATATTGCGCCACACGGCCATAACTCAACCCTAGTCTTTTCACATCTTGTACTTTTTTTTCAAAGATGCAATCCTTTTCTTGGACTAACCCATATGTGATTAAGATACTGCAAGCTTTAAAGAACAAGGAAGTTTCGGTAGCGGACGTGGTTCAATTCTTCAAGAAAGCTTCCATGTTACAAGAGGAAAGCAAGCAATCTACAACCATATGCCAGCAACTGTCTCAGCGGATATTTTCTTGGGAGAGAATGATGTCATGTAAGTTATTTGACCATAAACCAGCATGTATTTTTCATCTTTAGCTGTCTTCAATTTAAATACGGAAACAAAATAAAAGCAGCTAGAGAAGGAAGCAAGTTTCGTGTTTTTAAGAAGAAGTGAGAAGGTATTTATGAATGCATTGACTGCAGGAAGTTAGTACTTTATTAGGTTGGTGCATAAGTTTTAAACCATACAAAAGACGCCAAAATTTTTGTTTATTTGGCGATTCGTTACCACTTTCTTTTATTTCATCATTTTATTCATCTCATAAGCTTTCTAAAATGCCTATTCCAAATAATATTGAATTCGCTATGTTATGCTAAACCACTTCAAGAAGAATTGACTTCTGGAGCCATATCGCGATCTCGTCGACACTTACGGAGAGGATTCCATCAGTATAAGTACTGTGAAATATTGGTTTTCCCGCTTTAGATCAGGTGACACTAATGTGGAAGATAAGGAAAGAGACGGCAGGCCTTCCGAACTCGATGATGATGCTCTTTTGGAGGCCGTGGAAGCTGATGAAAGCTGGACCACAAGAATGCTTGCAGAGGAATTTGGAGTCGACCATTCGACCATTGTTCGCCATCTTCAAAAGCTTGGAAAGGTTTAGACATTTATGCCTTTACTTTTTAATTAAAGACAGATTATAGGTGTGGAAAAGGTGTGGTTGGGTGCCCCACAAACTCACTCAGCAGAACAAAGACATCGAGTGACAACTTTCACCGCACTTCTTGAACGCCATGAGCAGCGACCATTTCTGCATCATCTGATCACTGGAGATGAAAAGTGGATTCCAAAAGAGCATCATCATCGAGTTCGGAAGGCCTGCCGTTTCTTTCCTTATCTTCCACATTAGTGTCACCTGATCTAAAGCGGGAAAACCAATATTTCACAGTACTTATACCGATGGAATCCTCTCCGTAAGTGTCGACGAGATCGCGATATGACTCTCCAGAAGTCCAATTCTTCTTGAAGTGGTTTAGCATAACATAGCGAATTTCAATATGATTTGGAATAGGCATTTTAGAAAGCTTATGAGATGAATAAAATGATGAAATAAAAGAAGTGGTAACGAATCACCAAATAAACAAAATTTTGGCGGTCTTTTTGTATGGTTTAAAACTTATGCACCAACCTAATAGTAACGTATTAAAAGAAATTTGTAATTTTAGCACTGACGAAGATGATAGACCAAAGCCATTGCCAACACTGAAGGAAAAATATGGCTGTTATATGCTGAACAAAGGGATTCATCGTAGCAATTGTTTTCTGTGGAATCAAAATGAGGTTAGCGACAATTTTGCATAACTGTATCATTCTTACAAAAGGCTTATAGCTCATCGCTAGGAATATTGATCGGAGGATGCGCGAAGAAGTGCAAGCCAATCCTTCCATGAAGCCTCAGGAAGCGCATGAAAAGGGACAGCGAGAAGCACTTGAGCTTGCTAAAGAAGCCGGCCAGACAGGAAAAGAGGAGGATTCAATAGCCGTACTCTTTCAGCCACGGCAAGAAGTTCGGAACAATTACTATCGAAGACGCAAGATGGCTGGTTGCACTGTCACGAACCCGTTAAAGCCACCGCAGATGTACCACAAGACTTATCGTGCCATTGTCATGGGAAGCGACAAAAGGTTTGCAATTACTTTTTCTGCAAATTTTTTTTGAAGGTTTTAGGTGGCTCTCACTAGCTGATGAAGAGACACGGGGTGATCGTGTTCGCTGCAGATGATGATTACCAAGCGGCTGCCGAATGCACACTGCTGATGGCGGATGGTACCTTCGATCTATGTCCAAAGAAATTTTCGCAGATATATGTCATCCACGGATTGGTAAGGATTTTAGCCTGCCCTGGTTTTTCTCATTAGTTTGCGTTTAGTTCAAGGGAGAATGGATAGCACTCATGACATACGTCATGAGAAATCGTGAGAAATTATCGTATGCAGCCATCATCAATCACTTGCAAGCAAAGTGGACGGAATTAGGCATCAAATCGGTCTTTGAGGCATTCCACTGTGATTACGCGAAAGTGAGATGATGTCTGCGGTCGATTCGTTTGGAGTCAAGGTGAATTACCAGTTTTTGCAAAGGTTATTGAGCATAAGTGATCAGAAAATTCGTGGTTGCCTCTTCCACTACACAGAAGCGATTATGCGCAAAGTGAGCGAGCTGGGATCCAAGTTGGAATATGAAATGAAAGATGACCTTTACAAGCTGATTCGCCTCGTGATGACCTTGCCTTTGCTACCAAAGATCAAATTGTGTCTTTATGGAACGAAGAGTTAAAGGAAGATTTGGAGCTTATTGGGGCGAAGACCTTTTGCAACTACTTCGAAAACTTTTGGCTAAAAATGACCGCGATCAAGTGGAACTTCTATAGGCTCAAACATCGAACGACAAACATTTGTGAGTCTTATAATGCTTTTCTGCAAGAGTAAGTGTTTCTGCTTACATAAACGTAGTATTGTAAAATTCATTAGGCCACATGGAGCCCTACGCCGTCCTGGGTTCACGCTTCTCTTCCAATTTCTGCAGAAGCTACAGTATCAGCAAAATGTCCGTGTTTTACAGCTGAGGCATGGATGGAAACCTCAACCAGCAATCAAACGCTACGCAGAAATAAACGATCGACTTCAAAAGTTGTGGGATGAATATGAGGTAGCAAAAAATTTATTTTTTTTTGCAATATGTTTCAATACTTAGGATGGCCCTTAACACGCTATGCATGATACCAGCATTTTGCCAAATACGCTGAAATTTCTCTACGCTGCCAGTCATCTGCTCGCAACAGCTGAAAAGAAGGGACAGAAGATTGCCGCTAAACCAAGGTTTAAGCAGCTAAAGAAGCGAGTTGAACGATTGTCCATTTTGGCTGCAAACAAAGCGGAAAGCCGGGAAAAAGAAACAACGCTAAAAGAAGGAGCCATCCAAAAGAAAGAATTAATCGAGTTAATTCAGAAAGTCTCAGCACCAGCATGCTCTATCCATCTGTGAGAAAAATAGAAGCCAAAGAAGTTTCTTGATGTTCCGGCCAATGGTCATTGTTTCTATGGGTCTGTTTTTGGAGACTGGAGACCGATTGAATTTTTTGTTTAAATCAGTCGCTTTAATCGTCTACCGGGATTATAAAGAACAAGCACGTGTCCGCAAAGAATTGATGGATTTTCTGTACAGCAATTGTGACTCAAAATGGACTAGATGGATCTGCCCGAGAGACGAAGTCGATGACTACATCAAGCTTCATCGCACAACTCCAGATGAAGACTTTTGCGAAAGAAAGCACTGGGGAAATTCATCACTGCTCATTCTTGCCGCCCGTCTGTACACTCTTTCAGCCTCAGGAATCAATAAAATTCATCCGTTTTTCTGCTGAGTACGAAACAGTATGTATTATAAATAATATTTTACTGGGCTTGTTGCATGTAGGTTTATTTTAAGATACGAACTCTGGTGGCTGATGTTCCAACGTCTCTCCTCAGGTACCGAGAAAATCACTTTGATGTTGTCAGTTGTTAATTGAGTATGTTGTAACTGTTTCACTGTATCCTCAGTGAGTTTGACAATTTTTTGAGACATAAGGCGTGAAAGTTTCGAAAATCTACCTAGCAAAGGTCTGCAAAGGTCACCGTGTGCAAGATTTTTATGTGTTCACGTTTTTATGACCTACTTCGTAGCGTTTAAAAAGCAGGTACAATAACAGCTGAAAAAAAAAATTCTGGGATATCTTTGTATTGAACTTCAAGCCATACAAAGATGAAACGAAAATTCACACTAGGTTACGATCCACTTTGTCAAACGAAAGCACCTTTGTGAAAACCAGTTTTCTGAATCGGCTTATCTAAAATCCTAACCTACTTTTTATTTAAAATCGAAACACCGTGGTAAAAACCAATTTTGAAAAAAGGAAAAAAGGCGCGAATTTAAAAAGTGGAATAAACATGATATAAATTATGTTGTACGAAATTTGATATGTTACAAGTCAAAATGACGCTTAACTTTTTAAAATAAGAATGTCAAATAACCCCTAAGGAAGTAGTCTCCTCCTTTAAGGCAAAACTTAAAAAAGCGGAGAAATTCCAGATAAAAGCGGAAACTTTTCGCTTAGAAGCGGAGAGATATAATTCTCTTCCATAAAATTAAGGGACACAAAAAAACCCGAACTTAAATGTTTTTGAAGCAAAATGCTTAAAGTTAATTAAAATATTGAAAAAGAAAAAGTATTTCTCCCCGGCCGGGAATCGAACCCGGGTCTCGCACGTGACAGGCGCGGATACTTACCACTATACTACCGAGGACATGAATGTGAAAGAATTAAATTTTGATGTGTTTCTCTTTAAAAAATATTTTGTCAATTTTGTTCTTAATGTAGCTAACATCTCATTTTTTATCTCATTTATATTTTTGACCTTTGATATCATTCACATCATATTTTTATGTTAAAATTTACTCTCGGAAGTAAGATTGTTGAAAGGAATATTAAATGTTTTTTTATTTGTAGCTGATTCTAGAGATACTGATCATGGCTAAATAACAGAAAAAAACAGCCACATTTTTGATAAATTTGTCTATGTAGCTTCTTACCCGTTTATTTCCCCAAGTAAAATTGATGACAGTATTTAAGCCACCTGGAAAATGTTTGATTCATGAATTATATTAAAAATAGAAAGATTATGTAAAAGAGGCATCTATTTCTCAAATAAACACAACCAGAAATTGTAAACAGAAAATTCGGTTCGATCTTTTTTCGAAAATGTGACTGTTTTTCGTGTCACCATTTACTATGTGATCTTTTCCAAAAAGCCTTGCAAATATATAAAGCATGCTTTATTTATTTTCGACATCCGCATCGCATATTTTCTAATAAAAGCTTACGATCTTTTATTCTTTAACCTTTTGGGCGGGGGGGTTGTTGATATTGAGATTTTTGGTTAACCAACCAAAATCAATGAAGAATGGTAATTTACTCGATAAAGCTAAGTTCACGGTAGCTAATTTACTAGATTTACGAAATGAAAAATATTCCAGAACTTCTATCTATCCATATATTTTTATGCCTTTTCTACAAACATACTATTGTCTAACAGATGTCCAAAAATGAAATATATTTTTTATGATAAAAAGCTATAGCTCATTAGCTGTCTTTTACATGTCTTGTCTGCTTTACCTCTTTCTTGAAAAGAAAAATAACCATGCGAAAAAGCTACTTAAATATTGTTAATCCATGTCCATTTTTTCTTTCATAACTATTGCTTCCTCCTTAGTTTGCGCTTCAGTTGCCACCAACTCTGCTATTACCACCACGTTATTACCATTACTAATCGTGTTGCCTCCAATACTTCAAATATTTTACTTTTATTTAAATTATAACTGTGGTTTGCACATTGGGTATAATTTTTAACCATTATATTTATCGTCGAGGCTGTATTGACGGATATATCTGTTCATTTTTTTCTTGAAAAGATATATCTGTTCATTTTTTAACCCCCGTGAGGGGAATTGAGCGGCGACGGATGCGCATGTGTCCGTTTTTTTGTTCAGGGAAATACGATTTTTAATATTTTTCTTCTTTTTAAATAACTGGTCTATACTTCACGCCTTTTCAAAACGTCCGAAAAGGTCGATTTAGCCTTTTGAAATTTTTTGGCGGAAATGAATAAATCCTCAAATTGACTAGAAAAACATGTTACGGACTTAAAATGGCTTCTAGTTTTCCAAAATGTATATTAAAAAAATTCGGTCTGTATTTACTGGAAGGGGGGATCCTCAGCTTTTGTTTGGTATGTAACTTATCACTTGAAATACAAACCTCCGCATTTACATACAAAAATAAGTTTCATGCACTTTTTTGTCGTGTATTTGACGTAAAATCTAGATTTTCGGGGGCGTAATCATTTTGCCAATGAAACTTTTGCCAATAAGATCTTTTTGCAAATGGCCTCTTTTTGCTAATGAGATTACTTCGCCAATGGTATGTTTTTGCCCAATAGCTTCTTTTCTCAAGTATTGTTATTTCCTTGTCCGACAAATTTCTACTCATTCTGTAGCTCATCTCACTGGTTACTAAATGAGTGTTAATTTGCCTAACAAAGAAATAACATACTTGAGATAGGAAGCTATTAGCAAAAAAACCATTGGCCAAGTAATCTCATTGGCAAAAAGATGCCATTGGCAAAAAGATCTCATAATTTCGTCGGGCCTATACTCAAATTTTTGTAAGAAAATTGAAAATTTGATTTTATGACCTACGTTTAGTTTTTGATTTCACGTCAAATGAGCTATAATAAAAATTGGTAAAAAAATAGAAAATCGATGGTGTCCATGAGTGGGGTTGAACTCGTGACCTCAAGAAAAATAGCCTATTTTTTTATGTAAAATCTTGTGACGAAAAGCTTTACTATTTACCACTGCGCCATGCAGACACGCCTAAATCGGACCTGTTCGTACGTTTTGAAAAGCCGTGGACCGGGAAGGTAAAATAGTGATGTATCGGACAAACTTGAGATGGGCGCACTCGATATACCTACTGTATTTCGAGATTCGATTCTAACTCAATTTTAAGCCCAGCACGAAATTCCATCTTAAATTTTAAAGTAAAATATATTTGCCAGATAAAGTACAGTTTTAGACCTTTTTGTCAAAAGTGACATTCTATCCAGTGCTCGTTGAGATTTGAGAAACCAAAATAAAGATTTGTACTAAGAATATCAAAAATTCTAAATATACTGCGTTCCAAATAAAGTACAAATCTTTAAACAAAGTACACATGAGGACTCTGGCCCTAAAAGACGGACTTTTTTGAATGTCCCAAATTAAGACTATTCTTACTGAACTCCAAAATAACACATCACTTGCTCACTTCTTACATGGCACCTTAAAACAAGCAAAAAGTGCAATGCCTCTCATTCTCTTTGCTAAAACTTTGTTCCTGTTTGTGGTTGTCTGTGTAAGCCAATTGTTGCACACCTTGGCAGTGTGTAAATTGCTTGGAAAAGAGGGCACCCACCCCTCAGGGGCTCCCACCAATTTCTATTTGCCCTTTATGCGGTGGACTAGGTGGTCGACAACGACGACGACTAGTAAATTGGCTAGCACTTAATAGGAATAAAGGAATTCCCCAGTGTTGAATTTGAGACCCTGAATCCTCTCGTTTTTACACAAAAACAAATAAATTGTTGACGATGGTGTAAATATATATGTTAATATGTGTTTTTTTGTTAAATGCTAGACACTCAATTGTGCACTTTTATGCTGGAAATTCGCTTGGTTTTCTTTTTTTTGCTGCTTTTGGTTAGAATTTAAAAATTTTCAATTAAATATTGGGTAAGTCAACAATATTTTGTAAAATCAGTTTTGGATATTTTTACTTAAAATGACCTAAAGCAACCTTTAAGCAATTTCCCTTCATGTTTTACTTCATTTTGTCTGCGTTAAATTTTGGATACAAATGAGAATGCCCTCAAAATACGTAAATAACTCCTTCAATTTGTTTTTACCTCCTCAAATTGAAATTTCTATCATAATATGTAAATCTTTGAATTTTTTTAACCTCGTTTTATCTGAAATGAATTGAAGAGGGTAAACAATAAATTTGAGGAAGATTTCACTTTTTGAGGAGAGCTTTGACATATTATGTTTTTTTTCCGAATTCGCGCCATTTTAACATTTAAACGAATTCGGCTGTTTTTTTTTAATTTTAAAATTTAGACAAAAAATTAAGGGGTGCACAGAACGCATAAAAGGTCTTAAAAGCTTTCCTAAAAAGCAAAAAAAACAATAAATGCTAATAAAAAACAGAAAATAATTTCTAAGTTGGCATTTATTATCATATGAGGCATTGGAAAAGTTCTATTTTTCCTTGGCAATGCCAACTGAAAATTTTCCAATATTCGTGAACATGGAAAACTTTTGCTCCCTTTTCATTGATTATATTTTTTGTCACAAAACATCGCCCAAAATGTTTTTTATTTGGCGACAAAGCGACCCCGCGTACAACGCCTTTTTTCAGCACTTTACTCAGGCTTTAATTTTAGTTGCGTGTTACCCAGGCATTTGTTAGAGAATTAGATAATACAAAATACTAGTCCTTTTTTGTTATTTTTAACTCAATGGAAAAAGTGTTTTGCAAAAAAACATTCATATTATTTTTTCAAACAATAGTTTTGTTTGGAAGATTTGTTTAAAAAAAACAGTCATACCGTATTCTATCGATTTGAGCGGCATAACACTCTATTTCTCAACCCCCCTTGGGAGTGTTGATCTATTAGAGAGTGCCGATCAAATAGAGAGTGCCGGTCTATTAGATAGAATACGGTATTTATTTTGAGTAGACTACTTGGAAAAATTGGCACTACTCACCTACTTTGAAAAGATATCTCAGTTCTACGATTTTTTTACAACCTTATCTCAGCAGGAGCATATTTTGGAATGGCATCCGAAAAAACTTTTCTTTGTAAACAAATAATCGATTTTTAATCATGAGTTCCACAACTAGGTCATAAATGATGACCTAGTAATATTTAAGCAGTTTAGAGCTTAGAAGCTTTTGCTGGAAAAATATCTGAAAAAGTACCTCGCCAGAAGTCATATTTTTGCTTTACATACCAATATATCGTCATATCCTAATTAAAAATCGTGTTTTTGGCACTGTGCTTTGGACTTGTTACCTCCTAAAAAAGTCACCACATAAATTGTAGCCAATAGAAGAGTTACATTTTGTGTGGTGACTTGCCTGTTGTCATCAACAAACACACAAAAAATGATGACACGATGCGAAAAAACACGATTTTCAAATGCCACATAGTTAGAGCAAATACGGTAATTATATTTGGGAATGTAGTTAGACCAGCGAGTCGAGCCCAGTTTTTTTTGCCAAAATTTAGGATTACAATCTAAAGCAGACAATTTTCTCTAAAAACAATGTCTTATCTTCCAAGCACCCACGAGCCAGAATTGGGTGGGGAAAATAAATATTTATTGCATGCGATTTCGGCTTTACTCAGGGCATAATGAATTTGGCGTCATTTTCTTCTTCCTTCGCTATTTTCCACTTGACTGCCTGTTTATTGAGTTGACTCAGTATTTTTCTGCTTTCTTTGTTCCTGAATGCTTTATTAAATGGGGTAGTAGACATGTGTGTGTTTAGCAGAAAATCTTGTAAGATTTGCGTCTCGCCTTGAGCAAATCCTTTTTTACAACCTTATCTCAACCCTGAAATACAACGCCTTATTTTTGCTCGCAACTTTTTTTTTACTTTTCGAGAGCAAGAGGCGAGCCAAATTTATTGCGTGCAAGCTAAATAGCTCGTGAGCAATATGTCATGCAAGTTCTGCGATTTGTACCATCTTTTGAGGCTCGGGCAAGCCAAATCCCCAACACTGATTATGAGAGATAAAACTGATGAGTAATAAATTTGACATTTTAGTAATTTGGTTTTGTTATCATTTATTTGCGGTGAATTTGTCATGTCTTGTCTACACTTTTTGGAAATTCATAGTTTTGCTTTTTTGATTCTTGAACTAAAACAATTCTTGTTGTCCACTGCTTTTAGAGATCGAAAACAGTAGTGAAATTGTTGCGTGTGTCGCGGTTATAAGGTTCTACATTAAAGATTTTCCTTTATTGGGTACCCTTGATCTTTATAATTTTTGAGATTTTAAGGTAAAATATTTTTCGTCACTAAAATCATTATATACACTGCGTAAAAAAATACTTCCGACAAAATTATAAAAATGGTACCTTCAGGCAGTTGTTAAAGTGCTGCAGTGCTACTTTGTTTCATATTTATACGAAAAAATACTATAAAAGATTGCAAGGCTTCCCATTCTTCAGTGAAAATCTTAGCGAATTGTCACAACACACTCAAGTTGATAGGGTAACAAATTCATTTTGCGACATTTCACATTGCGCCATTTTATTTTGCGATATCTCATTCATTTTGTATGACTTTTTTTAGACTTTATAAAAATAGTATTTACCATCTGATAGACAAGATTTCAGGCTACGAAATGGTATTTTTCGAGTAGGGGTTTGAAAAAATCTTGGCCTGCGGGCTGTTTTTGGTCAAAAAACACTTTTTTTAAACGCCACCACCAAACAAGCTTTTCACCAAAAAGCCAGCCGTTAGGGTAAGATTATTTATTGCCGTAAAAAGACTTTTTTTTGCCGCAAATTTACTTTTTTTTGCCGTAAAAAATTTGCCGTAGAAATACTTATTTTTGCCCTAGAAAGAATTTTTGTTGCGCCAAATCACTTTTTACCGCTAATTTACTTTTTTCTGCCGCAAATTTACTTTTTTTGCTTTAAATTTAATATTTTGCCGCGAATTTACTCTTTTTTTGCCGCGAATTTACTTTTTTCTGCCGCAACTTTTTTGAACTTTTTTACCGCTAATTTACTTGATTTGTCGCTTTTTCTGCCTGTTATCTATGTTTTTTGACGCTCTTTTCAGCGTTTTATTATAAGCACTGTTTATTCTCAACAGATAGCCTTCAAACACAGAAAAAATGTATCATCAGAAACTGTCTTAATTTTGCGATTTACTGCAAATAACTGTCAAATAAAAGAACTCCACCTTGAAGCCTTAGACTTTGTGTTTTATTGGCTTCACCGACCCTAGTAGCAATACCCCTCCCCCAAAATTTTTCCTTCTAAAAGTTAAGTAAGGACTACCTAAATATATGTCCCAGACCCTAGAAAAAGTGCGTAAACTCTTTATTAGTCACAACTTCCGTACGCTCGCCTACCCCCAAGACTAAAGGCTAAGCCTAAATTTGTTGTTCCAAAGGGTAGTTACAGCGAATTTGAAAGGGCAGATTTGGGGGGAGGGTGGTGGTATTCGCTACAAGCGCCCCTTTACCGACTTTATTGACTTTCAAAAGGACGGTAACGAATTTCTAAACTCAGAGCTGCAAAAAAAATCTGACGGAAATGTTCCTATATCATAATTACTTTAGACATGTGAGTAGCTTGGGAAGGCTTCTTTCTAGTAGGGAACGGTTCAAAAAGTCTTCTGTTTGCGCAGCAAAATTTTCTAAGATAAAGTTCCAGGCTGCACTAGGGCTGTGCAAGCACATCGAAAATAAGCAAGGAATCACTAGTTTAAAGATAAATAAAATAAATAAGATATAGATATAATATTTTCGGTCATAACTTTTTTCGGCTTGAGTCAGAATCCCCCCCCCACGGGGACTGATCAGGTGGAGGAAATAACTTCATATTCGTGTTTCTCAACCCCGATTTCATGAAAAGCCTTCTGTTTTTTTGTTCTGAGAAAAAAAAATTTTTTCGAACCACAGGGGGAGTATCATGGTTTTTTAGTCAAAATTTCGAAAATTTGAATTGGCGCCTTTTGAATTTTAAAGGAATAAGGGCTGTATTGGGAGGGGAAGGGAATAAAGGGGGCCACTGATCACACAGGGGCCACTAACAAGAAGATGTTGAACATAGTTTTTGAATTACTGGGGCCTACCGCATAATAAACTCTGGTATGCATGCTTTTTCATGCATCCAGAGTCACTTTCGAGTGATTTGTGTCTAAGTATGTGGGTGTGCGCATCTCAACTCCAAGGCCCCCAAGCCCCTGCGCCCCCGAAGGGGGCAGGGGGCTTGAGAGTTAGAGATGCGCGCACGCACTTACCTTAGACATGATTCCGAGAAGTACACTTGATCATAAAAATGCATATAGAGTCTATTTTTGCCACGGCCCAAGTTGAGAAACATGGTAAAGCAGCCAAAAACGCAATTCTTTAATTTTATTTCGACTTTCGCATAAAAGTGGCTTCCTTTTATTCCCTTCCCTCCCAATACAGCCCTTATTCCCTTTTAAATTCAAAAGGCGCCAATTTAAATTTTTCAAATTTCGACTAAAAAACCATGATACCCCCCCTGTGGTTCGAAAAAATTTTTTTTTCTCAGAACCAAAAAAACAGCCGGCTTTCTCATGAAATCGGGGTCGAGAAACACGAATATGAAGTTATCTCTCCACCTGATCAGTCCCCGTGGGGGGGGGGATTCTGAACTGCAACCCCTTTTTCGTCTGCTTTCGGCCATATTCTTTTAAAAATGGTGAAAACACCCTGAAAAGCTATAAGTAGTTTACGCCCTCAAAAACTGATTTACGCCTCAAAATACTGGTTTACGCCCTCAAATCTATATATTGCCATTTTTTGTCAAATTTTTGTTGCCACTTTTTCAATATTTTACACCAGCATGTAGCCTGAATCTTGGCTTTCTAACAAGCTATTGACTGATTTTCTGAGATTTCAAAAAGCTGGAGAAAAAAGTCTTTGTATGGAGCAAATTTTTCTAAAAATTTGGTCTATAAATTACTTTTTTCTCCAGCTTTTTGAAATCTCAGAAAATCAGTCAATAGTTGTTAGAAGCCAAGATTCAGGTCTACATGCTGGTGTAAAAATATTGAAAAAGTGGCAACAAAAATTTGACAAAAAATGGCAATATATAGATTTGAGGGCGTAAACCAGTATTTTGAGGGCGTAAATCAGTTTTGAGGGCGTAAATCAATTTTAGCCCCCCTGAAAATGTAGATCCCCCTTAAATTTTTGATACGAGAATTCCCGACTGTAACGTTGGACTACCTGTATGTTTTTAGACCTCTGAGCACGATCATCGCAAAATCGAACCTCCGAACATGAGCGTGACGCCCTTATTTAGCCCAATTTTGAAGATGACATTTTATTTAGGATGGTGGGCATTGAATCAATTTAAATCAGCATTTTTATTTTATGTTCATGAGAAATCTCTTCGTCTGGGCCTTTTAATGGTGTGTCATATGTAAAAAAATATCGTGGGTAAAAAATTTTAAAATAATCAAATGAAGCCGTTGAAAAATTTACAATTTTACTAAAAGCATGAGAAATTTGCACAGTGGCTGTTTAGTTGTATAACAGACTCTAGATTCGAAATCAATTTATTAAAAGTAATATAAAAAAGCTTTTGGGACTGTTAAGCAAAAGTAGAAAAAACCAAAAGAATGTCTTAAAAACCGTTTCACGCAAAAGGCTTGCAAACTTAAAATTCTGGCACCGGATTTGTGTTCAGCATGGCCAATTTACTTATCAAAGTGGGCAGCGACAGATGAGGCAATTCATCATCTCAATCTGTCGCTGCCCATTAAAGTGCTCCTTTAATTATAAAGTCGTCGTCAAATTTTTAATTCCCTCCTGGATCTTTTCAATTCAAAGACCACTTTGATAAGCAAATTGACCATGCTGAATGTAGTCCAACGTTCCATGTAACTATATACAGTCGGGAATTGTCGTGTTAAAACTCATTGTTCTCGATGTTTACTTTTAAGCCAGCAAAATTACTGGCTTTGAAAATTACCACCATTTGAAATCCTAGTCAAGCCCCTGAATTCTGCCACTCTTCCTTTTTTCAGAAGCCAAGTCTATGGTCACAGACTGAACTCTCAAATTTATATTTTTCTTTCAACTGGAGATGAGATAGGCGATGCGAAAAAGTTGTTATTGTCAGAAATGGCACAGTCTCACGGAGTTGCCCAATTTTAAACGGCAGGATTTTTTTAGCCCAATTTCGTTTTTCTGTGTTTACTGATTGGCTCAGTTCAGGCTCCGGTTGTGTTGGTTAATATAAATACTATAAAACACGATTTCTGCTTGATCCGTCTAAAGTTTGGGATTAGTTCGTTTAGAGGCCATTCGCAGTCCTGGAAACCAAAAACACGAGTGAGGACCAAGTAAAAATTGTGTTTTGACAAAATATACCAACAAACTGGAGCTCGACTTCAATCGAAGATAAGCTTACAGAGACCCTACAGGGCGCACAACTTTGGATCACCTGTTTTTTTTTAATTTCAACCGTAATTAGCAGCTCAAAATATTGTATGTCTCTTGGTTTTTTTATATCTCGATGCTTTGTTTTTCGGATCTATTACATGAATTCAGGGGCATTATTGTGTCCAAGGGTCCAAAGGGCATGCCCACGCTAATGAGATGTGGTGCCCAGGAATTCAATTTTCTCCTAATCATTGAACTTCTGTACGGATTTTTCAACTAGGTTTCTAACACAAGTCCTAGAATTTAATTTCAGGTACAGTTTTGTTAGAAACCAACTTGAGAAATCCGTACAGAAGTTCAATGATTAGGGAAAAATTTGAATTTCCCGGCACCACCTTTTATTAGCGTGGACATGCCCCTAAAAAAGTTTTCTGTTTTGATCGTTTGCTGAAAAACAGAAAAAATTACTCTTGTTTCTGTAAAGCCATTGAAAATTGTTGATTCTCTATGACAATTTCAGAAACTTTCTACTTTTCAATTTTCAAATTGGTAAAATAAGTTCTCGATTGATATATTTTTTTTACAGAGACAAGATATCAAAGAGAGGGACACAAGCTTTAATTTTTGTTTTGTTTTGCAACGAATAAATGAATCATTTTTTAGACAAGAAAAAAGCATTATTTATTCTGGAAACAAACTCCATGGACACAGGGTCAGCCTTTCGACGAACACAGTCACTACGATATCCAAAAGTGAGTTTTTCGGTTTCACTGCTGTTCGAGCTACCCGACGAAAACACAATGGTTTCCCTGTTTATTTTCACGATTTCGCATTGGTGGATGGACGTAGACATTCGGTTCTTTTTTGCGCTATTTTTTATGTAAGGGGAGGGGTACAAAACGAATAGCGAATATTTGAATCCTCAGGTTCAAATTCTCCTGGTAAACACCCTATTTTTTAGTCTAATTTCTCACGTTTAAGGTACAATTGTAGTATCGAAATATTGTTTCAGGCTCCTAGCTATTCAAGTGAACCACCAGCACAGGGTTTCATTAGCTAGGGAACTGACTGAAAAGCCAAGGTCTAGCTTAAATCTTCAGTTTATCCGAATATCAATCATTTTGGGTCCTTCACACAGCTTTGATTAAGATATATCCACTCTTTTCTAGATGCTTAAAAGGCATCTAACTGTTGGACGAACTGTTGGTCCTAAACTGTTGGTCGAGTTCATCTTGTGCAAACAAACATAAACTGGGAATGTCATTAGTCATTTATACGCAAAACTGTTAGAGTACAGGTCGGATTAGTGTTCAGTAGTGTTTGCTTCTAAAACCGCTGTTTTAGTTAGAATTTACTGTAAATCTCAAATTCTGCTCGACACAAAAAAACAATCAAATTAAAAATTTTCGATTTTTTGGGAATTTGAAATTCTCCAGTGTGTTTTGAAGTTAAAGAGCATTTTCTAAGTAAATCGACTATTTGACTATCAAAAAAGCTGTCTAAAAATGCAAAGCCAGAAAATTTTAGATCTAGAAGTCGATCTGATAATCATGCATTGAAAGCAGTGTTTTCATAATTGACACTGACATTGACACTGACACTAACGTCAGGCTGACATCTAAAATGACACTAACAATGACATTGACATCTGACACTGACATGACATTTAAAATGACACTGACATGACACTAAATGTCAGTGTCAGTGTCATTTTAAATGTCACGTCAGTGTCAGTGTCAACATGACGTCAGTGTCAGTGTCAATGTCAGTTTTTAAATTGACATGTCAGTGTCATTTTAGATGTCAGTGTCATTTTAAATGTCAGTGTCAGTTTAAAATGTCAGTTTTTAACTGACATGTCAGTTTTAAATTGACATGTTCCTTTGTGTCATGCCATTTAGGTGATTTTTGAGGTTTCCGCATCTATTGTTTCTTTGTTTGATTTTTAGTTATGTCATTGTATATTCCAGCCTCTATTCTTTAAGATCTCTGCAGTATATGCCATAGTGTTTTAGTTACTCTTCGCTCTCATACTTCTATCAAGCAAGCAAGCAAAACTGCTCCCGACAGCGGCAAATGTGTAAAAGGACTCGGAAAAGGAGGAGCAAACCGCCATCGCAAAGTTTGCTCGTTCTCATTTTACTTCAATCACAGCATTTATGCGAGTGTTTTTCTTTCAGATTCTGCTCGACCACATTCAGGAGATCACGAAGCCTTCTATCCGTCGTCTGGCCCGTTATGGTTGGCTTTTTTTTGAGTCAAGCGCATCTCTGGTCTGATCTACGAAGAAACTCGCAGCGTGCTCAAGACATTCTTGGAGAACGTGATCCGCGACGCCGTTATCTACACCGAGCACGCCAAGCGCAAGACGGTTGGTTCATTCTCACCCTTCTCATCCGTCTAGTTACTCTTTAATTGTTGTAGGTTACCGTCATGGATGTGGTATATGCTCTGAATCGCCATGAATGAATCGCTGCTGCTGTCCAGAATTTCTCCTAGTTATCTATTGTATTCGTTATCATCTTTACGTTATTGTCACTTCAAACGCACTCTTTAGTGCTCTGTTGTTTTTCGAATAAAGAATCCCGTTTGAGCTGTTTTTCTTTGGCACATTTCCTTTTTGTGGGTTATGAGATTTGATTACAATGGGGGAAAGCTTGAACAGCAGTCTAACCAGGGAGCATTCTGATGTGTCATTTTTCAAAAGCCTCGTTGAGAGTTTTTTACAGCGTGAAAACGTGAAAATGTTTCAACGTGAAAAGCACACTTCTATAATGAAGTGCTGCCCCTTTTAGATGTCACTTAAAGAAATCCGGGAGACAGGGCTCCTCCTAAATCTCGAAAAACCATGACAGGTATCAGGGGTTCCAAGCCTTTTTCTGGAATATTTCATATTATTCATGATTTTGAGTTTCTAAAGCTTTTTCGGACATAGCTATTTACACCAGGATATTATGATTTTACGGTTATTATATGGTTGGTGTATGACTGAACTCTATTACTAGTGATTTTTCCAAACCAAGCGGGTCTCCTTTTAATTACTTTGAGTGTTCACAGCCAAAAAATTTTTACAATGATCAAAACCACCAAAACTTTAGATATGTTACTCATACATATTTAACATATCTAAGATTCAGGTAGTTTTGACAACGTGAGAAGTTTTCGCGTACTGTTCACCCAAATGAGAGTTAAGACGATATACGAAAGGTTCTAGACAATAAAGGTGATATCAGGACTACTAAGGGTATATCAGGACCATAAGAGTAGTTCAAGACTATTAAAGTATAATCAGATCCATTGAGGGTGGGCCTAGGCCTTTAAGGGTAGAACCGGACTGCTGAATGTTGCCTTGAAAAGTGTTTTGCAAGATTTACGAAACTGAAAATACCATCAAAACGTAATTTTACTACTGTAAAACCATCTATAGAATGCTCGAATTGGTGCAGAAACAAATTTTGGAACTCAAAAGCGGAAAAAAAATTTTGATCTAAGTGAACGACTACTTTGTTTTTTTTATTACATGGGACATCCAGCAAAACTACGGTTTGGTGCAAAGAAAATGTTTGAATTACCTTTGACCTCCTCGCGGCCAAATATGAGCACACTCCACATTGCGAGGGATAGAATAACATGCAGTACATGATGTGGTTTTAAGAACAACCAAAGAGACACAATGAGCGTAGTTTTGCGAAAAAATTAAAATAAAAAAGCGACGAGAACTGGCTGTACACCGAAACTGACATGTCAATTTAAAACTGACATGTCAATTTAAAACTGACATGTCAGTTAAAAACTGACATTTAAACTGACACTGACATTTAAAATGACCACTGACATTCTAAAATGACACTACGACATGTCAATTAAAAACTGACATTCACATGACACTGACGTCATGTTGACACTGACACTGACATGACATTTAAAATGACACTGACACTGACATTAAATGTCAGTGTCAATGTGCATTGTCAGTGTGATGTCATTTAGTCAGTGTTAGTTGTCAGATGTGATGTCAATTATGAAAACACTGATTGAAAGACAGCTTTTTTTGACGAATGCTTGTCCAGAATAGACGATTTATTTTTAAAAAAATGCTCTATAAAGGTGGATAGCAGCGCGTTACACTGCAATAAGGTGGGGACCAGCAATTTATTTTTCTCATGACCATTTTCTATAAGCGTTCTTACTGATCCGGAAAAAGTTTTCTGCCTATTTTTAAAAAGTAGGATAAGGTCATAAGTATTAGATTTAACATTAAAATTTAAGACAATGTAAAACAAGAATGATTTTTGAAAACTTCTCATCCCCGCCTTAATTTGCGATGTAACGCGATGGTATCCCTTTAAATCAAAAGAATATTGAATTTCAAAAACAAAAAAATTAATTTTAATTTAAATGTTTTTGGTCTTGAGCGGAATTTGAGATATTCACCGTAAGTTCTAACTGAAACAGCGGTTTTAAAAGCAAATCGACTACGCTGCGACACGAATCCAACCTGTGATCTAACTGTTTTGCAGATAAATGAACTAAAAATCTACCGAAAATAATAGATCTACTAATAGCCGAAGTTTTTAAAAATAGGACTATTGTCCTAAATAGAACCATAGTCCTAAAATAGATTATACTACTATTAAAACTTTTTTTAGGACCGTTAGGCAATGACCCTTTAAAATGGACCATATATCCCTTAGGGGTGGGAGTCGATTTTTTCGGCAAAGTTGAAACTTTTTAATCA
>SADC01000161.1:0-187586 GCA_004194705.1 Ditylenchus dipsaci
TGTTTTCGTCTTTCTTTCGATTCAACTTTTACATCTTTTAGATCAACTTCAATATGGTCCTGGAGAAGATGTTCCGTGAGCTCTGGACAGAAACTCCGAAGTCAAGTATGTGTTTACGCCAAAGATAAATTTATTCGACTATGACTTTTTTAGGCAGGGCAAGCCAAAGAAGAACGCAAACCGGTGGCCAAAGATCGTGTTTATCTCGAAGATGTTCTTGCGAGGAGACTCCGTCATCGATGGGTAAACCTCTTCCCAACTTTCATTTCTGATCAAAACGGTTTCAAGTTCTCGAATGCGCTTTGCTACAAGTGCTTGATCGAAGAGATGAGCAGCTAGATTATTTCATCAAAATTCACGTTGTATTTCTCATGTTGTTAATTGTTTTGTTGTTTGTCCTGTTGGTCAATAAAGGACTAGTCGGTTGTCTTGCTTCATGAAACACTTCTCTACTTTTGCCATAAGTTTTTGACGCGACTCGTTTTTACCCCCCAAAAAAAGCTACTCGGTTCCACGCCTCCCAGTAATTTTTTGAAGGTACGTAAAAAGCATACTTTTGAGAAAAAAACTTGAAATTAAGTTAAATTGGTTTGGCCTAGCCAAAGCCTAAGGCTAAGCCTCAAAATTATTTGTGAGATTAAAACCGAGTAGCTTGTTTTTGCCAGGGGAAAACCGAGTAGCCCCATTTTTCCTGTTTTCACATGCATTCTCTAATACGGCCGTTCCCAATGACGCGAGGAACGAGGAAAAGTTGCGTTACAAATTTTCGGTCTTCTTCTACCGTTTACAATGCAGCAAATTTTTCGTTATCGTCCTCGCTCTCTTCCGCCTTCAAATAGATTGAAATGAATCGAATTGTTGGATGAGTTCCACAAATAATTCAAAATAAGTGCGAATCGAACTAAGCCCATTCTTACTGAAATTGAGTGCCGAATACGGTTGATAATACCAAAACTATTTTCCTGAATTGAATCTCTAATAAACCAGTCAAGTCTCTAATGCCTGGGAAGGCATGTTCCAAAAATAGGCACCCATTTCCGAAATCCACCTGGCTGATACACAGTTTGAAATTCTGAAAAAAGAGCACCAAAGATAAGATCATTTGGAGGGTAGATAAACTTGTGGTAAGTAGGCAACCACCTTTGATAGGTTAGAAAAGCTACCTGGATGTTAGGTGGCTACATAAAGCATTTTTTTTGTTGCTGTAATTTCTCCTTCCACTAAATTACTCACCTCTCCCTTCAACTTCAAGGACTTATATACCATATTCTCTAATTATAGACCCGTCTATAATTTTTCAACCTCCTGAAATCGGAAAGATTTTGGTGTCGATCTCGAGATTTCGGGTGCTCAACCAAAATCTAAAAAGTGGAAATCAGCAGAGCTCGTGGGAGCTAAGAAACGCAAAAAAAGAGATATTTGCAAAATTTCACTCTGCGCTGAGATATAGACCCTCAAAGTTAGGGGGGGCTATAATAAGGAGAAAATCGGGTATCTCAAACCTGAGTCAATATTTGCAAACTGTTTATTTGCATTTTCTTAACTCCCACGAGCTTTACCAATTTTTTTAGACTTTGTTAGAATAATCCGAAAATATCGACATCGCAGGCAAGGGTGTGGCGTAAATATAACAAATCATGTTGCAAGGCATTAGACAGGATATATAATACGCCTCAATTTAAACTTTTTAATTATTTTCGACTTTGGGGGGTAAAAACGGTGTTTTGTCCCATGAGCCGAAATTCCGAAAATCGAGCAAAAAACGTCCCGAGCGCGGGGCAAAATTTAAAGTGATTTTGGATAACTCTGTTTTTGTCCGGTGCCAGGGGCAAAACACCCTAAATTGGAAATGTGCTCTAAATCCGCCCGGCATGGGGCAGTATAAGGCGTCGCAAGAGAAATCCTTATATTTGTCCGGTTGATAGGGCATATTCAGAGCACTTCGAGAAGTGCTCTGAATCCGTCCCGAAATGGGGCATAATCCGGAGCACTTCGAGAAAGTGCTCTGATCCGTCCCGAAATGGGGCATATCCGGAGCACTTCTGAAAGTGCTCTAATGTGTACCAAAATGGGGTGAATTAGGAGCTATTTGGATCCCTAGTATTTTTGTCGCTTTCAGAGAAAATTCGGCAAGTAAGTGCTCATCTTGAGTCAGAAAAGATGGGGCTTTTCTGAACTCCACAAAGATGGGTGCTTTTTCTGACTCACAAAAGATGGGTCGAATTCTGACTCAGAAAAAGTGGGTCAAATTCTGACTCAGAAAAATATGGGTCAAAATTCTGACTCAGGATTTGACCACTGTTATACTGTCAATAAATATCTTGCAGTCAGTGGGGGTCGAACTTACGACTTTTTCTCCACCTACATCACCACATATCCACTGCGCTATTGTGGCCGCTACGAATGAGCGTTATCGTTATACTTATACCCAAACCCAGATTTATGATGCAAGAAAAGGGTCTTCCTCACGGTCAGGGCCACATTATGGTAAAGGTTGAGGTAGTGTTAAGAGGGTTTGTACCAAGGGTTCGGGCTACGTTAACTCAATGTTTAAATTATGTGAAATTCCTTGTTACATGGTCACTGAGATCTTTATTTAAGCTCTATCACTGAGCTACCTGGTCTATCAATCTAGTTGAGCTTTTTCAATACTCGGACATTAATTGTATCAGAATCGATACTGGGACAGAACTTTGAGACATCGAGGGCACCAATACAGATAACGTCACTAAATTCATGCACAAATACAAAAGCAGACATTTTCATTGTTCACAATTAAAATACAATAAACAAATTAAGATAACTAACTGTATTGGGTTCGAAAGCTAGTTTCTTTCTGTATTATGGTTTCCGAAATTGCAGAAGAATGTAGCGGTGAAAAACGTATAGAGTGCTTCAGCTCTAGGTGGTCTCTGGTGATTGCTTCAGCTCTGGTGGCTAGTGGCAGGATACCTGCCAATCAGTGAGCATTTACTTAAGATTCTTACTCGTGTAGCTCATGAATTCAAAATTTAGGTAGCAGCTGTAGAAAAAAACAGGATGCTGGACTACAAGAAAGTGCCATGAATTCGAACAATATACAGTAGTTAATCTTAATTTTGTTTATTGTATTTTTAATTGTGAACAATGAAATGTCTGCTTTATTGTATTTGTGCATGAATTAGTGACGTTATCTGTATTGGTGCCCTCGATGTCTCAAAGTTCTGTCCCAGTATAGATTCTGATACAAATAATGTCCCGAGTATTGAAAAGCCTCACACTAGATTGAGTAGACCAGGTAGCTCAGTGATAGAGCTTAAATAAAGATCTCAGTGACCATGTAACAAGGAATTTTCACATAATTAAAACATTGAGTTAACGTAGCCCGAACCCTTGCTACAAAGCCTCTTAAACACTACCTCAACCTTTACCATAATGTGGTCCTGACCCGTGAGGAAGACCCTTTCTTGCATCATAAATCTGGGTTTGGGTATAAGTATTAACGAATAACGCCTCATGCGTAGCGGCCACAATAGCGCAAGTGGATATGTGGTGATGTAGGTGGAGAAAAAGGTCGTAAGTTCGACCCCCACTGACTGCAAGATATTTTTAATTGACAGTATAACAGTGGGTCAAATCCTGAGTCAGAATTTGACCCCATATTTTCTGAGTAGAATTTGACCACTTTTTCTGAGTCAGAATTCGACCCATCTTTTGTTGAGTCAGAAAAAGCACCCATCTTTTCTGACTCAAGATAAGCACTTACTTAGCCGAAATTTTCTCTGAAAGCGACAAAAATACTGGATCCAAAAGTACTCCACTAAATTCACCCATTTTGGTCACATTAGAAGCACTTCAGAAGTGCTCCGATATGCCCCATTTCGGGACGGATTCAGATCACTTTCTCGAAGTGCTCCGGATATGCCCCATGTAGGGCAGGATAAGGCGTTCAAGAAAAAACTCATGAATTTGTCCGGTTGACGAGGAAAATCTACTCGTGTCGCAAAAGTGCTCGGAATTTGTCCCATCGTAGTCAGAATAAGCCGATTAGGTCAAAACTCATGAAATTTGCCGGTGTTCGGGACAAAAACCTGGTTTTCCACCAAATCGTCCAAATTTTCCCCGAGCGTGGGGCAGAATAAGAGAACTTTTGCGATTTTTTTTTCGCGTGGACAAATCCATGCTTTTACCCCAACAAAGTCAAAATAAAAAAAAAGGTTTAAATTGAGGCGTATTAATTTTATAGCGCACTAACAGCCACTACGCTCAAAAAATCCACCGACGCATGAAGCTCCGAACAACTCTAACGGTTCGCGATGGCTGTATCTGTAATGGAAGAAAACATTTTGTAACTCTAGCTCACTATGGACTGCTTTAAAGATTTCTGTTACTGGAGAAAAGTAGTCACAAGAAGCGCGGGGAGAGGGGGCGGGGTTGGTCGACTGAGAAAATTTATTCCTTGAGTTTGACCCCCTTCTTCTTCTAGATTCTTCCTAGTCTCATATTCATTGCTCGGTTCCTCGCTTCGGACTAAAAATTATCATAACTTTTTTGCTTGATCTTTCGCTCGAACCCCGGTCCTCAAACTAGTTAGAAGCGACTGAAAAAATGACACACAAACTGAAAACACGGTGAACTTTCTTTTCTGTCGGCTGTAACACGGCAGAATATTAAAATTTGCAAAGAGAATACGTGGTAGCACACGTCTAACATACGACAGCACAAACAGTAGAAATGAAATTTGAATTTGATTTTCTTGGTCTCACGCATTAAAAGTGGTCCCCGCCTTTGGAAATTTCAAATTCACCGTGTCGGGCACGGGATGCCCTTTAAATCGAGAGTTGACTGTACACAAAAAAACTTTTTCTAAAAATATTTTATTTCAGTGATTTTTTAGTTGGAATGACTGTAGTCTTAGTTCATTTCTTGCATATTCATACACTTGGTTTAAAATTCAAGTTTTATCTACTTCTAGCGACAACAACCCACCATCATTCAAGAAAATCTTAAACCACCCGATATATTAATACGTGTTGCCAAAATGCAGACTCAGTCCTTGTTATAGAGCTATTACAAAAAAGCGGGGCACATTTTCACAAAACGCGGCACATTTTTCACAAAAAGCGGGCACTTTTTCGCCTTTTATTGACTAGACGAAAAAACGCGGGTACTTTTTCACAAAATGCGGGCACTTTTCGCCTTTTTGACTAAAAACGAAAAAATGCGGGCACTTTTTCACATAACGCGGGCACTTTTTCGCCCAAACGCGGGCATTTTTTCCGTTTTGTCCATTTGTATTTATGAGTATATTTTCTTCTGTTATCATGCTTTTGATATATTTTTTGTAAACTACTCTTAGACAATTACTTCCTCACTTGCATTAGTGAGATGAGTTACCGAATTAGTCGTTATTCTAGCATAAAATTCAGTGCGTGAAATGTATCATAATAATAAAAACGCCGGTACATATCTAGTATATTTGTCACTTAATATTAGGCTTTCGCAGATGGGGTCCCGGCGGGATTCGGGATCGGGATTCCAAAGTTTCGGAATCGAAGTAAACCGGGAATCCTGACGGAATTCGGGATTCTCAAAAAAACCACAAAGTGCAAATTTATAACAAAATTTTCTCGCATAACATGAATAAAATCGATTACTGTGTGTTTAATAACTGTAGGAATTACACGATATTACAGCGAGAAACTCTAAATTACCAATGTACAGTTATCGATTAGGAAAATTAACCTACCTGCCACCAGTCAATTCGGCTTAGGGACAAGGTATTTTTAACATTTTTTATCATACCATTGTGAAAAAAATTATCAAAACTGTAAATAAATGATTTTTTTTAAACTTTATCTGAAAAAATAGTGCAATTAGCTATTGGGGAAATCAAAACAGTTCACTGACAAAACTATTAACAAAATCAGGTTTTTTTTTGGGGAGGTCTTATAGAGGGGGGGGGGTCTTATATTTTATTTTCATCCTCTCTAGGGCGTTTTAAAAAGAGCGGGGTCTTGAAATAGAGGGGCTCTCAGAGTCTCATTCGAGCAAATAAGGTATCAGCGTACAGTTAATTTAAATTGTCTTCTATTTTTCTGGAAAATCAAATACTGCCAGAAATTTTTCCGTAAATATTTCCACAATAAATATTTTTAAGACAAAAGTCAACAGTCCTAAGTCAAAACTTTGCCTAAGATCCACAACTCTCGATAATAGAGCGCGTATCTTACATTAGTTGCTTCTTCTATCGAGAGCAGTGCGTCTTTTCCATTTCACAACTCATAATTTCTCACCCTCTCTGGCGCCCCTACCCATTCTTCTGGCTCGCCTACCTACCTCTCGGTCACACCTACCTACTCTTTCTGGCTGACCTACTTACTCTCCTCGTTCACCTGCCTACTCTCCTGGTACTCTCTACTTAGTGAGTAGTACTCCCTCTCTGGTATCCATACCTACTCTCCTGGCTCCCCTAACAACTTTTCTGGTAACTCTACCCGCTCTTCTGGCTCACACCTACCTACTTCCTGGCTGAAGAAGACCTACTTACTCTCTCTCGTTCACACTGCCCACTTTCATACCTCTACTCAGTTACTAATACCTCACCTCTCCTGCCATACCATCAAAAATTTTCATGAAAAATCAACAACGGGGTGGGTGGCTAAGGCGTATTTCAGCACCGGAATTCAGCACTAGTTCCACGCGCCACTGACGGTAGAATACCTGAAGACTACATTTCAGTAACCTGTAAGTAAGTAGGCTTCTAAACGTATAAGTTGTTGTAATATGTTGTAGTTGTAAGAACTTATAGTTAGGGTAGTGGTTGGAGTATATACCTGTCACTTCGGAAAAAATTTTTGACCTTCGATATTATGCGTAGAAAAAATTTTCTCCTTTCGACTCATTTCGACCTTCGACTCGACGCGTCGAAAATTTCGACGGTCGACAACCCTAAAGACAAGCCTAAAAATAACCCTATGTACAAGAATATAGGTATTCAACGTGGAAGGTGCCTAACCAGAGAAAATACGGTACAGTCGAGTCCACATAGTGCGACCCCCAAAAGTTCGTTCCAGCCTCGGTCCGACACTTTTGGTCGCACTATAGCGGGTTTTTCCTTTTTAAAAAGAAAAAATTTTAGGTTTTTGAAAAACGATCGAAAATCGGAATCCTTACGATATTCCGACCAGACTGTCAAAACAGAATTAAAAAAACTTTGAAAATCGAGGTAAAAAAAATGTCGGCCCGAGGCTGGAACGAACTTTTGGGGTCGCACTATAGCGGACTCGACTGTAATTTGCTTGGGATCTTGTAAAAGAATTAATCACATCGTATACACATCTCTACGTTGCGATACAGAGACAGTGTTTTCCAAAATTCAAGGTCAAGTTCCATATTGACCTTGAATTTTGAAAAAAAAATAACAGAAAGATGATTGAAAAAGCTTATAAAAAAAATACTGTCAGCAAAATTAAGTGTTTTCGGTAATTAAAGTTGCATTTTTCTTGGAAGCTTTGAATTTTCTGAAGACACCCAAACTTTTCACTCGTCATTCTCTTTCATCTCGGATGTTATCTGCTTTCCTTTTCATGGTCGCTCTTTTTAAATGGGCATGGTCACCTGTTTTTGAATTTGTCCCCGTCAGTTCAAAAAAAATTCCGAATGATTGAACTTTTGTACGGACTTTTCAACTTGGTTTCTAAACAAAACAAGGCGTATAATCTAATTTTAGGTAGAGTTTTGTAACAAAACTCAAAACTTTGTTAGAAACCAAGTTAAAAAATCTGTACAGAAGTTAAATGACCGGAAAATTTTTTTGAATTGCGAGGACGAAAATTTCTAACAGTGACCGTGCCCTTTAAAATTTCGCTATGCCATTTCTCTCTTGTCTTTTGGTGTGATAATAATGGCTGTCTTATTTGCAGCTTTTTCTCGCGACTTTGCTGAAATAAATCTCAAAAAGCAAAGTTATGGGCAAAGCCAACGCTATTGGAATCGATCTGGGAACGACGTATTCCTGCGTGGGTGTCTTCATGCACGGAAAAGTGGAGATCATTGCCAACGATCAGGTTAGTTTTTGTGTGTATCCATTTTCAGGGCGAAAAAATATGTTCTTGATATTCAGGAAACCGAACGACGCCTTCTTATGTCGCCTTCACTGATTCGGAGCGCTTGATCGGAGATGCTGCCAAGAATCAGGTCGCCATGAATCTCGAACACTGTCTTGGTCGTTTTTTGTGAATCTGTTTGACTGGTTCCTTGATTAACCAAAGTTTTTCAGATGCTAACGTCTTATCGGTCGCAAGATTCTCCGACACTCCAGTTCAGCAGGACATGAAGCATGGCGTTCAAGGTGTGCAAGCTGAGGGTGGCCGCCCGAAGATCAAGTCGAGGTCAAAGGTGAAACCAAGACGTTCTTCCGCAGAGGAAATCTCGTCCATGTGCTCACGAAGATGAAGGAAACTGCCGAAGCCTTCCTTGGTTCCACGGTTACTGCCTCGTCATCACGGTGGGATCTCTAATAACTACGAAAGAACCTGCGAAATTCATAATAATTTGTGTATGCAGCCCCTTGCCGAATCGATTTTCCAGAAATATCGGATGACAATATTCAAGCTACCTGGGAGCTATTCAAAGAAACACATTTGTTTTTCTTAAACTTCGGTGGTCATAGAGCGCCGTTATATGATAACAGCAATACAGGGTTATTCAAGAAATTGTAAAACTTCAAACTGCATAACTTTTATCCCGCACGATTTCGAAATTTTGTAAACGCAGATGACTCAGAAATTCATGGCAATTTTTTGGTATATAATGTCAAAATCACGATTTTCGCTGGTCCCCCCTGTGTTTTGGTCTTACCCATCCAGAGGCCATCCCACAGACCAAGACCAAAACCACAGGGGGGACCAAGCGAAAATCGTGATTTTGACATTAAATATACAAAAAAATTGCATGAAATTTGAGTCGATCTGCGTGTACAAAATTCGAAATCGTGCCGGGATGAAAAGTATGGCAGTTTGAAAGTGTTACAATTTCTTGAATAACCCTGTATAAACATCATAATAAACATTTTGCAATTGAATTGCAGATTTTTTTGGGACGCCCTGTGTATGTGAGCTTGCCTTAATGTTTATTTTCAGGTTCCGGCTATTTCAATGACAGCCAGCGCCAGGCCACCAAGGATGCTGGAGCCATTGCGGGATAACACGTGCTGCGAACATCAGTAAGCGGAGTTGGAGTTATGTGTTAACACACCCATTTTTTATTTATTACGTTTTAGACGAGCCGACTGCTGCTGTCTATCGCTTATGGTTTGGACAAGAGGGCAAGGGCCGAAAAGAAGTGCTGATGCTTTGACCTGGTGGGAACTTTTGACGTGTCGGTCCTGGCCATTGAGGATGGAATTTTGAAGTCAAGTCGACTGCTGGAGATACGCTTTGGGTGGAGAGACTTCGACAAATCGCATGGTCACTCACCTTGTCTCGGAGTTCAAGCGCAAGAATGAACAAGGACATCACCAGGTTAGTCGTTTAGTGTCATACTTAATTTTTCATACCTACCAAATTACAGTAATCCTCGGCCCTTCGTCGTCTTCGTACAGCTTGTGAGCGTGCCAAGCGTACCTTGTCGAGCTGCTACTCAAGCCAGGTTAGTATACGATTAGCACAATTCTTCATTCCGACTAAGTATTTAACTATTTAGTGGGAAATGATTCGCTTTTCGATGGTATTCGAGCTTCTACCACCAGCAGCACGAGCGTGCCCGTTTTTGAAGAACTATGTGCCGATCCGTTTCCGCAATACCCATGAGCCAGTTGTAAGCAATATTGATACCCATTAATTTCCATGCACATCCTTTTCCTTGCAGAAGAAGTCGCTCCGCGATGCTAAAATGGCACCAAGTCGCAGATTCCGAAAATTGTCTTGGTTGGAGGGCCCGCATTCCGAAGGTTCAGAAGCTGTTGTCGGATTTCTTCTCAGGCAAGGAAACTTACAAGAGCATCAATCCGGATGAAGCCGTAGCCTATGGTGCCGCTGTTCAAGCTGCTATTCTTTCTGGGACAAGTCTGAGGCTGTGCAATGATCTTCTTCTGTTGGACCGTAGCTCCGTTGTCGCTTGGAATCGAGACTTGCTGGGTGAGGATACTTCTTGATTAAACGCAATACGACCATTCCCACGAAGACTTCGCGAGACGTTTACTAACTAGTATTCGGACAATCAGCCTGGTGTGCTCATTAGGTGAGGAAAATCTCTCAGTGTATTAGAGTGTTTAGAATAATGACATATTCCTTTTAAGGTTTCGAAGGCGAGCGTACTCTGACCAAGACAATCATCTGCTGGGCAAGTTTGAAACTTAAGTGGCATACCTCCTGCTCCTCGTGGCGTTCCTCAGGTTGAGGTGACCTTTGACATCGACGCCACCTGGAATTCTCACGTTTCCGCTGAAAGACAAGTCTACCGGATAGAAGAATAAGATCACAATCACCAACGACAAAGGACGCTTGAGCAAGACGACTCGAGCGAATGGTCCAGGAGGCAGAGCAGTATAAGAATGAGGATGAGGCTCAGCGTGATCGAATTGCTGCGAAGAATTCACTCGAGTCGTACTGCTACAACATGAAGCAGACTAGGAGGATGATAAGGTGAGCATCGTTCGATGAAATTTTCTTTCTTAAATCTTTTTCTAATTTTAGATGAAAACTGCCGTCAGCGAAGAAGAGAAGAGTAAGGTGCTTGGCAAAGTGAATGAGACCATCTCCTGGCTGGATAGCAATCAGATGGCGGAGAAGGAAGAATTCGAGCATCATCAGACAGGACTTGGATCGCTGTGCAATCCGATCATGACCAAGCTTTATGCGTCTGCTGGGGTGCTCCGTCTGCTGGTGGTGCTGGAGAGGATCGGCTACTGGACCAACTGTCGAAGAAGTGGATTAGTTTATATTTGACAAGAAGTTTCTGTTGACTTGTTGCACGTTATGGTTCGTTCGATAAAATTTTGTTGTTCAATAGTTGCTGAATGACAACTTGGTTGTACGGCTACCAGGTTGTGTGTGTGTGTCGGGGCCAGATTCCGTTTATCTGGTCAAATGAGATGTATGATGTATTTTGAATAATTCAAGCTCGGTTTGATGTCTTTGTTTTACCATCATTTGCGTGCCATCGAAGTTTTAGGGGGGCAAAATTTCCAAAAAAAAAGTTGTCAATGAGTAGTTTTCCAAACATATTCTCCAATAGAGAAATTTCAAATGAGAACTTCGCCAGACGAGGAGTTTTCCTAACGAGGAATTCTCGAAACGAGAAATTCTCCAAACGAGAATTTCTCCAAAGAAAATTTTTCCGCATGTTAAACTTTACAAACACGACGTTTTAAATGATTAATATTACATGCCTTTTAAGAGAGTGTCAGCTGAGCGTAATAAGTCAGTTTCCAAAGTATAGTTTTAGCAAGAGTTAGTAGTTTTTAGCAGGAAGTTTGGCTAGTTTATTAATTGTATCCACCGCTAGAATCCGAATTTTGTATTTAGCTGAAAGCATTTAAAAATCATCATACCTTATCTAAAATCGTGTCCTAAACATGGTTTGATAATTTTTAAACATTGATTTGACTTGCAACAACGTCAGTTCTGGAATAGTGTACCATAGGGTCTCCAGGTGGTGCTCAGGTTTAGTACCTAGGTACGATACTCAGGTGGAAGCGACTATGTAGTATTACCCGATTTTCAGTTGGTTAGGTGGCTTGAGATGTCTGAAGAGGAATAGATAGGGCGGCAGCAATTTCCCCGGCAAAACTTTTCGAGCTCACAGGTTCGCCTGGTACTTCCCTAAACGAGTATCCACCTCAAAAATGTGAAATTTCGGTTTTGGCTGAAAGTAATTAAAAATCATTGTACCGTACCCAGAATCATGTCCTGAACAAGGTTTTACAGTACTATAACAGTGATTTGACTTGCAGGAACCCCAATTTTGGAGTTTCGTACTGGAGGTATGTTGCTCAGGCTGTTGTACCTAGGTATCGGTGCTCAGGCATAATTTTTGTTGCTTCTAGCGCATAATTTTTTGCTGAACATAATGGTGCGGGTCTCTTTGCTTTTTCTAGAATCATAATCCTCTATTATCAACGTTTCTTTTCTACGCCCACGTCCTTTACATGCTTCTCTTATGGGGTTAGTTACAGTTAGGTTGAAAGGCCAGGGCGCGTTGGATGGTCTCCGGGAAAGAATCGAAACTGCCTTTTATGAAATGCCACAGGACATGGTGGACAAGTCTGCTGGGGACTATGAACAGTAATTTCACAGTGCAGCAGAAAATAGAGGTCAACACGTAGAGAGCTCCGATAAATTTATAATAACTCTTATTCAGGGTTCGTAATTGTCCTTTTTAAAAAGATTTGCCCTTTTTTCGGGACTCAAAATCTTTTTTATTTTGAAGTTTTTTGAACTCAAATAGCAATCTTTCTATTTCGCTCCAAAATAGCAACAAGCACTTGATAAAATGACCCTTTTTTCTTCAAAAATGATCAAAATGTCTTTTTTCGAAAACTTTCATTACGAACCCTGCTCTTATTGTTGTTATCAGGTATTCATGTCATAAAAATTTGAAAAAAAATTCTGCGCATTTTAAAATTACGCAAAAACCGACCTTTACTTTGGAGACTCAGAAAACTGAATTTTTGACGTCACATGCACAATCTGTAAGGACCAAAATTAATGGTGAAATCTAAGCTATCTAACAAAAAAAAAAAGATTAAAAAAAATAAAATTTTCAATAAAATCGACAAATCAAAATCGGAAAATAAAAAAAAACACCCTGTACATCAGTGCAGGTATTAGCATAAAAACAGTCAAAATAAATAAAAAATTTTGACTTATCCTCATTTTTATTTCCAAAAGTCAGTTTTTTTTAACTCAAATACCAATTTTTTAAGTTTTTCTAACCAGCATTGAACTCCTCGTCATCAATAAAGCTCTTTTAGTGTTCTCTCGAAATACTTCAATTCAATTTCATTTACATTTACATTCGTATCGTAAAGGAGTAAGTGAAAGTGTAAATGTAAGCGTAAGTGTAAATGTAAGGTGTCTTCCCGATGCCATTACAACAAAACGTTCTCAGCCGTTGGATTTTGAAATTTCAGACTGGTTTTAAAGATGAATTATTTGTTTTGTTCTTCATCTGTTCTTAAATCCAAATACCGTATTTTCTCTATTGAATACCCCGCGGGAGTTATTGTTTAACCCCCCTTAGAGAGGGGAAGTTATTAGATAGGGGGGAGTTATTGGAGAGGGGGTGTTATTTTTCAAAGGAATTTTTTCTGCTACGAGCAAAATATTTTCTGACTGTCTTCTTGTTTTCAATGTTTTGCTTTAAAAATTCGTGAAATAATGTATTAGAACCAGCGACTAGTAAAATACCCCAACTCCGAATCCTATACCAGATTCCTGAGCGAGCAACGCAGGAGTGTCTCCCTCGACTTTAAAAACCTTGTGAAGTTTTGAAAGCCGATAAATATGGGTCAAACAGAATCAGGAAGCTTCAGACCTTGATATATTTCATACTCTCAAAAATCTTTATTAGTAAATTCGTCGTTTGGAAAATTCCTCGTTTGGAGAGTTTCTCGTTTGGAACATTCACCTTTTGAAATTTCCGTTTGGAAAACACCTCGTTTGAGAATATCTCGTTTGGAATTTGTGTGCCACCCAGTTTTAGCTAATTTTGAAGCCATAGCTTAATTTTTAAAGCGCAACCTTGTAACAAATTTTAACGTTGGCAACATATGATTGAATTTTCGCAGTTAACTTTCTATATTTTAAAGCGCGGCCTTTCTATAAATAATCGCTAAGGGGATTGGTGAAATGAGCTGGTCAAATGAGATCTATGATGTATTTTGAATAATTGAAGCTCGAGTTGATGTGTTTGTTTAATATTCTATGCATCGCCTAGTTAACTTTTTCAACGTTTTCTTCGAATTTTAGTCAAAAATAATGAAATCCAACACTTATTTCATCAATTCGAACACCAGTTTTTGATAAATGCATCCATATTTGAATAGTTTGACCATTTTTTTTAAATTTTTATACCGTATTTCCTCTAAAATAGCCCTCCTTCCAAAATAGCCCTCCCCCTACTTGGAAGACCTATATCTCGGAGCAGAGTGAATATTTTTGCAAAGCTGTTTGATACGTTTTCTTAACTCCCACGAGCTCTACCGATTCCACTTTTTCGATTTTGGATTTCCACCCGAAATCTCGAAATCGAATCCAAATTTTTCTGAAAATTGGAGGTTTGAATAAATAGCCCCGGGGGCTATTTTAGAGGAAATACGGTAACTATCGAATTGAGATTTTTTACAGCTCAAACCTTTATTTTAACTCTTTGCCTTATTCCACTTTTTGGTTAATCGATTCAAGCTGTAAAGAGGTGCAAAGTTGTCTATTAGGTGATATGGAGGGTATAGTTGTGCTTTTCCAAAAAATCACGAAATGCTCATTAATAACGTTACCTTGAAGATTAAACCATTTAACGCATTTTAAAGGTGTTTTTATGTGAGGGATACTCATTTTCGACGAAGAAAAATTGACAGAAGTGTGCCACAGTCAACCCTCGACTACAGCCAATCCTCGATAAACCGACACCTTACATTGATTCCCTAAGGCAAAAGTTTTTTGAAAGTATCTTATGAAGAGCGGTATTTTAAGACTCGGGGACTGTGTCCAAGGGTATCTTATGTAGAGCATGTCTTATGGAAAGCGTATCTTATTGAGAAAGTTGATTCAGCCTTAATTAGTGCAAAACCAACCAAACTAGTTTCAAGGCGTATCTTATAGAGAGCGTATCTTATGGAGAGCGTCGACTGTATCTGCACAATATCCCGGCGCCACAATATCCCCGACAAATTTTAATCAAATTATTTTCTCAGCAGGAAGCTACGGGTGGTAGTTTTATTTTTGAAGTTACAGGTTCAACCCTGGTGGTGGCAGATAGTTTTTTTAAATAAAAGTACTTTAATTTTATTAAGCCTAGTTTTCACGGCGAATGTATCCACATCGAATTCATCCACACACGAATTCATCCACACACGAACTGATCCACAAAAATTTGTCGTTTTTATATTTCGTCTTGAAAAGTTCACATGTTAATTCAAACATTTTTCTATGAACCGACCACAATTTCGCTGGATCTCCCATGTACCAACAGAACCAACTGGTCATCCACTTGGATCGAAAAAAATTCTACGTTTTTGAGTTTCCAAAACCTGTTATCTGGACTGATTCGGGCACGCTGAAGATAATTTGTAAATTTTAAAACGCCGTTTTCTCGGGTATTTTTTTAGTTTTGGTGCAATCGAGTTTTCATAAATCAATTGTCTCCCAACACTCCACAAATACCATACAAAAACTTATTTTACTATTATCGTGGACAACCACTTGGTTTTGTTGTACCCAGGTAGTCGTACCCAGGTTGGAGAACTCAGGTAGCGTAGTGGTACCCGGTAGTAATAGTTTCGTCTTTTTTATGAACTTTCGAAACTTAAAATGTTTTTCTATGATCCAACTTCAGGTCTTTTTGGATAATCCATGCATCACCTAAACCAAGTGGTCGTCCACTTGGATCAAAGTTTTTTTTAATGTTTCCATGATCTAGACGAGGGTGGGCGTGAAACAAAGAATTGGTCAGTGGAAAAGAAGATTGGAGAATCTGGTCGATGTCGTGTTCTCAACCGCTGTTCTACACAATCTCGCCATTGAGCCGTGGATGCCTGAGAATGAAGAGGTATTCGAAGATAAGCAACCGCAGGAAGAGCTCTACCAAGGCCGTCAAATGACTGGGATTGAAGAGAGAAACAAATTTGTGAGAGAATATTTTGCTTGATTGGAATGTGTTGGTTGTGTTGGCTTGTTGTTGAGATAAATATAGGTGTTGATTCCATTTCAAGCTAGTGTTTGCTATATGTTCGTTATTTCGCCTTGGTCATCATATTTAGTGTGGCTAAATGAGTGAATATTTAGTTGCTAAATATTTCGTAACTAATTTCTATATTTAGTACCGAAGGTCCACTTTTATTAGTGATTAAATATTTAGTGACTAATTTTCGTATTTGGTACGGGTCTGGATTTGAACCTGTAACTTTAAAAAATTTGCGCAAATGAGTAGTAATCCACTGATAGCCTATCAGTTAGCCGAAGAACTTAACCAAAAACATATTTATTCTGTGCAAAGGGTTAACCAAATCGACAGTCACATCGACTGCTATTTTTATAATTTTTAGAGCGCTTATTCAAACTTCAATTGTCATTTTAGGTGTAGATTTGTAGGAGAAAAGCCTTTGTACAAAACGTAAAAATGCCAATTTTTTCGAAAATCTGCCAAATTTTTATAAAATTTTTCTAGATCATGAACGGGCAAACCTTTTTCTTGCCGTAAAAATACTTTTTTTGCCGCAAAAGTTTTTGCCGCAGAAATACTTTTTGTTGCCGTAAAAATACTTTTTTCTGCCGTAAAAAAGCTTCTTGTTGCATCAGAAAAACTTGTTTCTGCGCTTAAATACTTTTTTCTGCCGCAACGCATATTTTCATTTGCCGTGGAAAGTCGTTTTACAGAGAGAAAAAATTTGCGGCAAAAAAAAGTTTTTTTACGGCAGAAAAAAGTATTTCTGCGGCATAAAAAAGTGTTTTTGCGGCCAAAAGAAGTATTTTTACGGCAAGAAAAAGGTTTGCCCATCATGAACTGAGTCGGCATATTTCAACGACCGAATGATAAACATCTCTTTATTGCTGTTTCAGCTTGAAAAAATACGCTTTATTCAGGGCGTAATGAATATAACAGGGTATATGCAGAAGTGAACACATTTTACTAAAGCTGGGCACATTTTACAAAAGCTTGGCAGATTTTCGAAAAACTTGACACTTTTTCCCAAAATTTGGCACTTTTTCACAATAACTTGCCAGATTTTACTAACCAGGGAACCTTCAGATGTATTTTTTTTCTAAGACTTTATTAACAGATTTTTTGCAGATTCTTGTAGAGCAACCTGAATTATGTTAAGAAGAATGTTAAGAATTATGTTATATTACAAAGTGCTGCTGATATGTCCACGTCCTTCGAAAATTCAAGAGACCGGGTCACGGGGTTTCAAAATTTGAACTTACTTACATTTGAGTTTAAACGAAAAGCCAGAGATTTTGGAGCAATATTTTGAATGGCTCAAATTGTTTCACCCCGTCAAATTATTCTTTTACCCCGTCAAATCGTAATTTTTCGAAAATTTAGTCCATACAAAGACTTTTTTCTCCAACTTTTATAATCTCAGAAATTCAGTCGATAGCTTGTTAGAAAGCCGAGATCCAGGCTATGTTTTGATGTGAAATGTTAAAGAATAAATAAAAACTTTTGGAGATAAAAACACATTTTTACGATTTGACGGGGTAAAAGAATAATTTGACGGGGGAAAGTACGTACAGTCTATTTTAATTGACTACTTTTTGTTTAAATTTTGTTTTTCTTTATTTTTCAGGGGATTTTCCCTTTTTTTGGTCTGAACCTTTAATTCAAGTTTAAATCGAGCGAAACATTGCAGATTTTCTCAATTTCTCATGCCTGGTAGTACGCTTTCCTGTCGACCTCTAAGCTATCACAAACTCGTTTTAACTGATCTACACAAACCGCCTTATCATTTTAACGAAGTTCATTATTTCAAAGAATGCTCGATGTATAAGAAATACAGCTAGTGTCAAAAAACTTGACCGTCTAAAAATGTTTGAGCATGTAGGTAGGTTGCCCGGTCAATTTTCGAATTTGCGGGTCCTAACCCTCGTAAATTTCCATTTTTACGTAGTTGACCTACTACTTCAGCCAGTGGCGTACGCAAGAATTTCTGACGGACGAAGCACCAGGCCATTTCCATGCCGTTTTACCTAGACCGTTCTCCAGTTATTCGAGGCCTTTTTACCTACACTGTTTTTAAAAAAATCTGACAGGGGCACCGATAATGACAAACATTTGACGGGGCAGGTAATTACTCACGAAATAGTAATAAAAATTATAGAACTGAAAAGTTTAATCTTAAGACCGATTTAAACACACCAAAGTACTTTGAAAAGCTTTTTAGAGAGCTGAGAGGAACTTCATGGCTCTTCAAAATTTCCGAGAGAAGCCGATACCTAAATGTGGCGGGAATTCAAATAATCGATTCTTTTTCGGAGGAATTCGGATATTTTTTCAACTTGAGTTCTTAACTGGAGGTATTTTCAATGTTCATGGTACAGTCAAATCCCGATTCAGTGTACACCCTGGGGACCTGCTCCATGTGTACACTAAATTGAGTGTGCACTAAATCGAGGGTTCATTCTAGTCATTTTAAAAAACCGCCGGCCAAATGACTTAATCCAGGTGTACACTAAACCGAGGTCTACACTAAATCTGGTGTACACTAAATCGAGAGTCGACTGTAGCATAAATGAAAGCTTAACAATGGTGTAAAAAACGTGTGTAATTAGATAAAAATATTTAAAAAACCTTTAATCAAGAAGATTGACTGGACACTTGGATTCCAAGATTGGCATCTCCATGTTGACGTTCTCGATAAAAAAAATATTCTAGTTTTTTATAGTTACACACCTTCTTCATATTTGTGTATCCTTGTGTATCCTGAATGTTGTGTATCCTGGATGCTAGGCTTTAATTTTCGCTATCATTAAGAGCAGGAAATCAACCCATAAAAGTTGAATGCTCGAAAAGTTTATAAAACAAGTGCAACTTAAAAGTAGGCTAAAAACATGATACGAGTATCATGGTTTTTTCGGAGGTCCTTTTCAAAGGACCTGGACATATCAGCAACACTTGTAACTTTGGGTGCTTATAACTTTGGGTGCTCTACAAGAATCTGCAGAAAAATCTGTCAATGAAGTCTATGAAAAAAAAACACTTCTGAAGGTTCCCTGGTAAAGCTGGGCACTTTTTCGCCAAGCTTAGCATTTTTTCGTTCTGCCAAAGCTTCTTTTTGGCATCAAAAAGCTTCTTGTTCGGCTGGTACCCAGGCAGTGTTTTCAAAAAGCAGAAACAGAATAGCACAAGCAGAAGCATAATTTCAAAGCAGAAACCAAATTACAGTCAAAATCAATCGTAATTCTGTTTCTGCTTCTGAAATTATGCTCCGGCTTGTGCTATTTTGTTTCTGCCTTTTGAAAACAGTGTACCCAGGCGGTGGTATCCAGTTTGTGGTACTCAGATGGTGGTACCCAAATGGTGTTCTCGCCGTTAGGAAGTTATGCCATTGGCGAATTTCTGCGTTTTCGAGATTTTTCGTTGGCGAGTTCTGCGTTGGCGAGTTTTTTTTACGTTGGCAAGTTTTGGAGTTGGCGAGTATTTCGCGTTGGCGAGTTATGGCGTTGGCGAGTCGGTTGCGTCCCATTTACCCTAATTTCCGCGTATAACCCGCGGGTTATATGCGGGTGCGGGTTATCTATGGGTGCGGGTTATATGGGCAGGAGCAGCTTGCGACAATTCAAATTGCGACAAAATCAGGTTGCGACAATTCAAATTGCGACAAAATCAGGTTGCGACAATTCAAATTGCGACAATCTGAATTTCGACAATTTGAAAGTCCGAGTCTTGAGTAAATCCTTCATCTAAATATGCTCCTGTTCAACGTGTTTCTATTGTAATTTTTGTTTGATTTTCTAGATATGGAAACTATCACACTGAGAGAGGAAATCTGCTTTGCTTCTGCAGTGGATATTCGACGACTTTCTGTCGAGTGCACCCTCGATGGAATACTTTGCTATGCCCGATCTTCATTGGCCGAAATTTAACTGCCAGGGTGCCTAACTAAAGAAAATTCCGGACGTAGTAATTTTCTTTTTCGTTGCTGTTATTACCACTGCGCTGGTTAAATTAGCCGTCTGTTTTGCTCGAATTAACTTGTTGGCGACTAGTCAGACTTTTAAGCTTAGACATTCGCTCTCTATGTGCTCCGTGGTTTTGACAGTTCATTTCCCAAACCCCTTACTCCTCGAGCTGCATTTATTCACATTTTTCGATTTGATCTACAGGCTTGTAGCCATCCAACAAAACTGTCAGATTTTTACACATATTCGAGCTAAATCACAAGAAAGTACCTAGTTAATATGCTTTTGGCTGAAAATCCATGACCTTTGTTTTTTCTTACTGCTGCGATGTCTTCTTTTCTAATTCGCCTAACTTCGAAGTGTAGGGACTACTCAACGAATACAGATGCACCACCAATATCAGACCGCCTAAGTTTCTATATACTAGAGCCTGGTCGGAATACCTGATCACTTTTTATAGATCGGACCACTGGGCAGGCAAACATAATTTTTTGAACTAAAATTATTTTTAAAGTACACAGTACCAGGAAGCCTCAAGATGGGTATGAAGACACATAATAAGTTTCATCACGGTGACTTGCCTAAGCGCAAGAGGAAAAAAATGCGAGCTGATTAAGGAAGAAGATAAATCATATAAAAAATATGACCATTATGGCTAAAACTTTACATTTAGTTAATGTCAACCTCTATAAGCAGCAAGTATAAGTAAACATTGAGTGTAGGATGTAAACAAGTGCCAAAAAAGTCATTTTCCTTGAAATCGCTGAAAAAATAAGACCAGAAAGACATCTCCAAGACTGAGAACAATATACTTAAATCCATCGCCAGTCGCAATTCAAATTGTCGCAATTTGAATTGTCGCAATCTGATTTTGTCGCAATTTGAATTTGTCGCGATTTGAATTGTCACAATTAAAATTGTCACAAGCTACTCCCGCCCGGTTATCTAAGGGTGCGGGCTATTTATGGGGTGCGGGTTATCTGAGGGGTGCGGATTAGAGTTGGCTCGGAATCCATATTTGGACCGGAACCGGAATTTTAAATTTGTAAAAACCGGAACCGGAACTTGATTTTTGTAGAAACCGGAACCGGAATTTCCAAACAGGAGTCGAAAAAAAAAGTTTTCGAAAAAAATCGCTGCCTGTTTACATGATTTTTGTATATATTGATATTTAACACGGAAGATTCGTTCAAAAGTTGAAAATACGCGTTAAAATCAGCCAAGCAAGAACAAAATTATGATACAGTGGGGCCCGGAATTGATATTTGGACCGGAACCGGAACCGGAATTTTTAGATTTGTGAAAACCGGAACCGGAATTACATATTTTTTCGAGACCGGAACCGGAACCGGAATCCAAAAAAGACCGGAATTCCGGGCCAACTCTAGTGCGGATTATACTCGGGAAATTAGGGTACTTGCACAAGGGTATACCCTTTATCCTTCGAGCTAACTGTAGGGAGATTGGGAACTCTCCTGAAAAATACAATCGAAGAAGTGACAGCCCTGGTAGCTCAATGGTGGAACAGTGGGAGAGCTAGTTTCCCTTAGCCGGAGATTCAGAGAAAACGAGATTTGCCAAACGTTGGGACTCTTTTCGACCCTGAAATGACTCTTTTTTTTCCTCAAAGGTTCTTTTTCTGCCCCAAATTTTAAAAACCCTAGTTCTGATGATTGTCCAATCCGTTTTTGTTTTTTGCAACCATCTTGTAGGTCTGTATCCCAACTTTCTAACAAGCTATCGACTAACTTATTGTTGTTTTAAAAAGTTGGAGGAAAAAGAATTTTAATGAAGAAAATTTTCCCGAAGGTTTAATCCATTCAAAGACGTTTTCCTCCAATTTTTTAACGCTACCAAAAAATTTAATGATTTTCAGGTCAAACGTTTCCACCTAATGGCAAATGGGTGCCTTCCAGACGGAAGATATGTCATGGATGATCTTATTTGCAGAGGTATTTGAGCCTAAGTGGAGTACAAAGACAAAATGCGAATTTTGGCAAAAAGACGAGTGAGCTCAAACTCTGCGGATTATTGCTCGCAATGACAGTGTAGAAATGAATTGCAATCAATATTTAGGAAAAAGGAATTCCTAAATATCTTTAAATTTCGAAAAACGGAAGATAAAGAAAGGGCAGTCAAAGATTGGGCCATTTCAAATTGGGCCACCGTAAATTGCACCAAATTCAAATTCGGCCACCGTAAATTGGGCCTTAGTCTCATTGAGTATCCATTGCAGAAGCTGAGAACGTTGCGCCTCTCCGCATTGAACGAGTTTGGCATTTGCCCAATTTGAAATTGGCCCAATTTACGGTGGCCCAAATTTAAATGGCTCAATCTTTGACTGCCCAAAGAAAAAAGTTGGGGACAGTCCACTTGCAGTTATTTAGTTTGTCTGACCAGTATTGTGAAAACAAATTTAGGTTTTAAAGGTAGTCATCAACCTGTAAAATTTTGACAGCTGTTGCAGGCAATACTAGCAAAAAATTTCACCAAACACCTTTCGACCCTATCCCTCAATGGGGGGGGGTTTGCCTTGGCCCCCCCCTGTTGTTTTTTTGTGATTTTTCAGGCTTTAGGCTTAGGCAAGGGTTGGCCAGCGTATGTTAGGACGAACTCAAACGTATTTCAGACTCATGATCAAGTTCGTCTTAACATACACTGGCCTATATTTGCCTCTGCCTGAGCTTAAAAAATAACAAAAAAAATTCAACAGGGGGACCAAGGCAAACCCCCCCCCCCTTCCATTGAGGGATAGGGCCCACCTTTCGGCAGAAATGCGCCTCACTGATGGGAATATTTCAAAAGGTTACCCACATATTTTAAGTGGAAATGCATTTCGATCAGCTGCATAATTTCATAGCCTAGTCAACGTTTAAAAATCTTCATATCATTGCGAGCATCAATGCATGAACAAAAATTGAAATTGAGCACAGAAAAAGCGATATATGCTAGCTTATACTTATGAAGTTGATGACTCAAGATAATATTTAACAGGAAAACAGTTTACAGGTCAAAATAACTGTCATGGACATAGTTGCACGAACGCCGGTGCCGCTAGTTGAAATGGCCGCAGAAAAACAAGAATCAGAAAAACAGAATCGGATCCCAGCCCTGGTATACATTAAATCTAAATGCAAATCGGAAGTATTTTTTAGAAACGATCGGCAAAATCAGCAAAATCGTCAGGTCGGCGCCCGGCGCCGACCTGACAATTTTTGGCTGCTAGCGTTGCCGACAACTTTTTTTTTCCGAGACTGCCAATTTTTTTTTCGAGACTGCCAACTATGGTTATGGATGAATGACTATATGCGACAAATTTTGGGCGCTGCGAAATTTTGACCACGGCGTAACTTCAGCGCGGCAAAATTTTGTCCGCGTCCGACTGTCAGATGCTTTAAATCCGTGAAAAACTGGTAGATTTTCACTGGGATCTTTTTATTCCACTAATCAACCAGTGAATTTCCATAAAGCTCTGACGACATTCAGACATTCCAGCGTCATATAATGGTTTTCCATTGGCTGACAATCTTTCATAAAAAGCCGGTCGAAATACAATTTTACGATACAGAGAATACAGCAATGGAATGAACAACGGTATCACAAACAACGGAAACATCTTTATTTGTGAAGTAAATAGCGTGCGAGAATTTGCATAAGATTCCATGGAACAATCTATGAAAAATATGGGAGACTACATCAACCTTGATTCGTCCTAGTTCATCTGATCATTCAACTGGAAACCGGAGCTGCCGGAAGCTACAGGACTAAAGAAAATCAAGAAATAATCGAAAATTCAGGCAGAAACACATTACCAGTGGTCACACTCGCAATTCTTTTCTCAGTTTTCAAACACGCCTCGATGGCACCCAAGACTGCTTTCACGCAACTAATTGTAGTCTTCGAATTGCTCAACCGATCCTCAGCCAATGTACTGTCATAATTCAAACCATTTTTGGAAAGTAGGCTGACAATGTCCTTGAGCATCTCAAACTTCTTGTCAGAGGTCATTTCTTCAACTAAAATTTGACTGCTCAGTACAAAGAAAAAGTTATTGATTACCGTGCCAGCCGAACTTGAATCCTAGATGTGTATTAGCTTCTGCATCCTTCGCTTCTGCAAAAAATACCATAAACTGATAAACGAAAAAATACATATTCCGTACCAATCAACAATTTAGTGCGTTTCAGCTCCACCTCCAGTTTCTGTAGATTGATATCAAGAATTTTCTGGGAGCTTTCTATCTCGAATTGCATTGTCGCAGTGGTCCTTGGCACATCTGAGGCGGTCGGATTCTGGTAGAGACTTGAGATAAACCGGTGTCCCCATCTAAACAAAAGAAATATGTTTGCTGATAAAACAGAGATAACCTACCATTTTGGCGCTGGTAACCAGAATAGTCAGATCCAATACCTTCAACAATCGAAAAAATTATTGAGAACATGGTAAATTAAAATTAGTACCCAATGAGTCGATGTGTTTGTGCTCCGTCTTGACAGAACTCAGCATGCAATTGAGAGTGGTCTTCAAAGCTGCCATAGAAGTTTTGTAGTTGATCAAACGACTCTCTGCAAGATCAGCATCATCAGTTAAGCCATGCGAGTAGAGCTGCCTAACGATCTTCTGCAGCAGTTCATACTTTGTATCGAATGCATTTCACTGACTGAAATTTGACTGATTAGTTTAGATAAAAAGGACTGCTTACGATTCCAACCATAAGCCCAATCAAAGTTTTGAGTAAAACCGGGAAACTTTTCTTCTGCAAAGAGGATATTATTAAGACTGAAAAAACAAACATCCATTACCGAGCAACATTGAACGACGTCGTATCTCAGACTTCAGCCTGCCATCGAAGCAATCAAGGATATTCAAGCAGGCTCTGCACTCTTCCACCAGGAATTTCCACTGGATATTGACTTGCTTGACTTGCTCGACACTTCCAAACTGGCGCACTTTATTCACTGTTTTGCCGAAAATCTCGAAATTCATTTTGCAAGAGGAGTCCATCTAGGATAGATATATTTTAGAGTAGATCAGCTGCTATGTCAAGTATGTCAAATGGAACGTTACAACAAAACCGACTTTTTTCAAATTATATTGCAGCCAAAGCCAGCGCTTTTCTGCTACAAGTATTATTTGATGATTGAATATGGTGTTCATCGTAGCAGAAAGGGTGATCAAATTGTGGCACTCAGCTAGATCCATGAATCCAACAATGTCGAAATAAGTTTCGGCAGCAATCATTATAGAAGACTTGTAAGAATTATGTATGTAATATTGCTGCTAAGTCTGCAAATAATTCCAATGCATAACTATTTGAAGTAATGACTTCAACAAAAATAAATTAATAACAACAACACACATCAGTCAAAAAAATTCGGGGCTAATCGAAAATGTTAACATTGAGAGTGTTCGATTTTCGGCTTCTATATACCGTCTTTTCTCTATTAATCACACCCCATAGGCACCCTATATCTCAGTTCAAAAAAAAAATTATTTTGCAAATCTGTTTTTTGCGTTTTTTTAATCACGACGATCTTAGTTGATTCCACTTTTTAGATTTTGGTTGAGCACTCAAAATTTCAAAATCAAAATAATTTTTTTCCGTTGTTTTTAGGGTTGAAAAATAATTATCCCGGGGTAATTAATAGAGAAAATACGTTCGAACTGGTTGTAGACCTTTTTTTTGAACTAAAAAGGTCCCGCCATATTTGAATTAGCCTTTAGACCTAGGTAGACCAGGCATGAATCTTGGCGCTAATTCGAATTTTTTTTAATTCTAAACAACATTATTGCTGTTTTTCGGCTCTTGAGAAGTGAAAAAAGTGGCACCTGGTGACCAACTAACTTCAAACGATTATTACTCGGCTCTTACAGTACCATTTTAAAATAGGTTAACCGTTTTGAGTTCCCCGGAGTTCAGGCTACAAGATAGGAATAAAATAAAAATTTAATGTTTCCGTCATGGCCAGGCACTGGTCCATTCTTACAGATTGTGTCTTTTAAGACTGATTTAATTGTCTCTAATTTAATCCAAGCTTGCAGTGGAGTACGCAGGATTTCTGACATAGGCACCAGAATTTTTCAGGCCGTTTTGCCTGCACTGTTGAAAACAAAGCTGACAGAGGAGGCATGTGCCCGGTTAGATGGTAACCAGGACTCACAATCTGAATCTGGTCAAACCAGTAAATGCTAACTTTTGGCCCCGATTTGCAAGTGGAAGAGACCAGTGCTCAAATGCAGAAAAAATGAGAGTGATTTTAAAATTTCGATTTTTTGCGTTTCCGAAAGTTTCAGTTTGGTATTCTATTTAGGACACGATTTTACTATTTTCGATATTTTCAGAAAAATCGGTCTGATTATCAGACCGATTTCAGGTCCTAAATCGGGACATTTTCGGTCCGGTTAGAAAATCGGATCATTATGCATTTGGGCACAGGTCTTTTGGGAGACAAATTGACCAATTTGTTTTTTTTTAATATTTTAATCTTCTAACTTTTCTTCTATTCATTCTATTTATCTGTTTATGAATTCTGTTATGAATTCTAAGAATAATAACCAAAAGTAAAAGGTGGCAGAAAAAAGATTTATCCTAAAAAATTATTGTCAGCAAAATTAAGTGTTTTCGGTAATTTAAAGTTGCATTTTTCTTGGAACGCTTTGAATTTTTTGAAGACACCCAAACTTTTTACTCGTCATTCTCCTTCATCTCGGATGTTATCTGCTTTCCCTTTCATGGTCGCTCTTTGTTAAAGGGGATGGTCACCTGTTTTTGAATTTGTCCCTGCCAATTCAAAAAAAATTCCGAATGATTGAACTTTTGTACGGATTTTTTAATCTTCTAACTTTTCTTCTATTCATTCTATTTATCTGTTTATGAATTCTGTTCATGTATTGTGTCAATTAACAGTCATTCTGGACATTCTCAGTTGAATTTTTAAAAAATTTTCAGTGAAGACAGTTGTTAACTTTAGTACAATATTAAAAGTCTGGATTTCACAAGCATTGTAAAGTCAACTTGGATATTCACATTCAAAATCTTCACAAATTGCAGAAATGCCAATAAAATAAATGCAATATTTAAAATTTCGTTCGTTCTAAAATTTTACTGAAGTCTAATTTCTGTACTATTTTACTGTGTTTTGGAAAAATCTGACAAGCGACCGTCCGGGGTGTCATTCTGAGGACCCTATCGCGGTAACTTTTGTATTGCATATTCTTGTAGAGCACCTATGACTTCCTAGAGAAACTCTCCCCATGAGGCGATATTACCGCAAAAAATGGTACAACGATCAAATCGAAGTTATGGAATGACCATGATACGGGTAGCATGGTTTTTGTTGGGAGTTTTCATTCAATGTCCTTTGCTCACAAAATTTTATTTTTGAGTTTTGTGCATTTAGTACTTAAAACGACCGCTAGAATCTAGCAAACATTTTGGTAGTAAAAAAGCTTGAAGTTTATATAAAATTAATTCAGAAATAAGCGAAATCAAGTCGCATGACAGAGTCTTACAGAGATAAGATCACGTAAAACGCTGTTATGTGACTTGGTTTTACTGGTCTTGAATTTTTTAAATATAACCTTATTGAGTATTTTATCAGTAGAATGTTTGCTAGATCATAGTGGTTATTCTGGTAAAAAAATTACAAGTTCAAATAAAAAAAATTCAAGACCAGCAAAACTAAGTCACATAACACCGTTTTACGTGACCTTATCTCTGTGTAACTCTGTTACTCGAATTGATTTTGCTTATTTCTGAATTTTTTTCATATAAACTTAAATATTTTTTGCTACCAAAATACTTGCTAGATTCTAGCGGTCGTTTTAAGTACTAAATGCACACAACTCGAAAAAAAAGATTTTGTGAGCAAAAGACATTGAATGAAAACTCCCAACAAAAACCATGCTACCCGTATCATGGTCATTCCATAACTTCAATTTGATCGTTGTACCATTTTTTGCGGTAATATCGCCTCATGGGGAGAGTTTCTCTAGGAAGTCATAGGTGCTCTGCAAGAATATGCAATACAAAAGTTACCACGATAGGGTTCTCAGAATGACACCCCCGGAGGGTTCCTTGTGAGTGATCTTGTAGACAGCATATCAAGTGCACCTCCCCCCAATCGAGGGGTATGAGTTAGGGCGCTGCGCTTATTATCATATTTTTTTTGTAAAAATACGGAGGGAAGAATAGCACACTCCACATTACGAGGAATGGGGTTTCTGAATATGCACTACCTTGTTCTACGGCTAGAGAACTCATACTCTTTTGAGAAAGGGTTGTTGTGCATTTGGGCTTTTACGAATCTTGTAGTTATAGTTGAAATAATAGAATTTTGCTAAGGTTGTTTTTTTCAACTTTTCGCCCGTTTTTTGCTTTTTCGATTGCTTCCAATCGGAATCGAACCGATGACCCACATTCACAGTCCGCAGCCGCTTTATCACTTAGCTACCGATGCTATTAGACGGTGAATGTGTTTTTTTTTACTTATCACAAGAGAGTACTTAATTGTTTGGCATATTAAATAATTCTTTTTTAATTGACCTCGTACCCGCCTTTATAAAATTCCGATCCACGTAAGTGTTTTTCGCCCAAAATGGTGCACAGGTTCGATCCCACGTGCTGACATGCCATTTATTTTAACTTGTTTAACCAATGCATAGAGGCAATTCGACTTTCTTGTAGCCAGATTCGCAATCAGCGACCCAATTTACGACTAGAACTCGTCAAAAAGGCCAAAATAAATAGCGTGCCACCGGGTGGGATCGAGCCTGCGCACGATTTTGGGCCATCAAACACGAACGCTTATCCACTGCGCCACCGCGGCCATTATTCAAGACTCAAATTGTTTTACCCCGCCAAATCGTGAAAATCTGTTTCACTCCAAAAAGTCTTTAACATTTTTATACCAAAATTTAGCCCTGAATCTCAGCTTTTAAATAAGCTATCGACTGACCTACTGAGATTTTTAAAAGTTGGAGAAAAAAGACTAAAATTGTTGAAAAAATTCAGTCTATACAAAGACTTTTTTTCCATTTTTCGAATAGCTGAACAATTAATTGATAGCTCGTTAGAAAGCTGCGCTTCAGAGCTACACGTCGGTACAAAAACTACGAAAATATTGAAAGAAAAAGTTGAGAGAGACAAACTTTTACGATTTGGCGAGTAAAAGAATAATTTGGCGAGGGGAAATACTTACACCCCTTCTTCAAACCCAAATAGCTTATCCCATTTGAGACTTTTTTTCCTGATTTTTTATTACCGTATTTCCTCTAATAGAGCCCCCCTCTCTAATAGACCCCCCCTTGTTTTTTGACTAGAACTTCAGAGTTAGGGCCATTTTTGATTTACAATTTCGAGATTTTTGGGCATTCGAAAAATAAAGCCCCCGGGGGCTCTATTAGAGGAAATACGGTATTTTACTTTTTGTATTATTGTCTGTCGAACTTTTTCGTCTAAATTCATAAATTTGAAATCAAATAAATCAAAGTTATACTCTGCCTTTTTCCCAATAATCCCAGCTTTTTGAGCATTTGTTTTTCTGTCAATGCGAATAACCAATTGTATTATGCAAATTCATTCCAGTTTTCATATTTTTAAATATTTTTTAGGCGTGGATGTTCAGCTGGGCAGCATGTGAGCGTTTCCGTCGTGGACAAATCAAAACACGTTTGAATTCAAAGAAAAACTATTGCTAAATGCTGAAGAAGCAAAAAGGCGATCTATTTCTACTAGCTTTTATATTATTCTATAGTAGCCGTATTGTTTGCTCAACTTTAGCTTTTTCATTGCTAAAAAAAGCATGACCGTCAAATTGGAAATCGATCCAAATATTTCGCCTTCCAAAAGTGTCAACCAAAAAGAGTACAAGCTTTTGTCCACAAGCGAGTCTGTTGATGGAATTAGCAAATATTCGGATCACACTATCCAGATTGAGGTGAACTTTTTTTTGTTTTTTGTTGTTAACTGTATGGATTTTTTTATATAGACAACTCTTAGTCCAGAGGTACAAAGACAAGTTCAAAACTTCTCGCTCATTTTTCTGACTGTCCAGGGATCACTGAATCCGTTCCTGGTCCGAGCAGCTCATAAACATGCGGAAGTCAGTAAGCAACAGTTTCTTGGAAGTAAGTCGTGTATTTTTAGCATAGTTTTGGTATAGCAGAAAATTGGGGTTGAACAGGGCTCGGCACGGGCGAACTTGGCTTGGGCCGGACCACTTTCTCTCCGGGCCGTGCCTAAAATCTCTCGGCCCGCGGCCCGCCCAGTCGGCCTGGTGTATCACAAGTACTTTAAAATGTCCAATTTTTCAAAAAAAATATTTTATTTTGGAAAATATACAAATATTTTTTGTATAGAAAAATTTAATTATGAGCATTTTCATTGGTTAGAAAGTGACCATTGTAGAGAGTATTTCTTATTATACCGTAGAAGCTCAGCGATCATTCATCATTTACCACTCATGTATTGGTAACACTACTTGAAAACCTGGTAGTATTCTCTGAAGACGACCACCTTCATGCTATACACATAGGTACAACTATGATGAGTAAAATAAATAGCTTGGTACTAACTACTGGATAAATAACTACTGCTACTTGAGTACTACCACCTTTGTAGTAGAATATGAGTATCACCACCGATTTGGATACATGAGGACTACAGCCTGGACATCTAGTTACTACTACTCAGTGCCATCCAATAAAAGATCTACAGTCGACTCTCGATTTAAGGACACCCCAAAAGTTCGTTCCCCAGCTGGGTCTGACACTTTTTTTAGCTCGATTTTCGAAGCTTTTTTAAAATTCTGTTTTGACAGTCTGGTCGCAAATATCGCAAGGATGTCGATTTTGCCGATCGTTTTTCAAATCCAAAAACTTTTTCTTCTAAAAAAGCAAACCCTCGATTTAAGGACAGGGATTTTAGAAAAAGCGATCGAGATTAAATCGAGAGTCGACTGTATAATACATGGTTACGATGTAAATATAAGAACAATATTCAGTAGAAGCTAAAATTAAACAACGTTTAAAAATTTTTCGCAAAAGTTTTTCTTGTGAACCAGTATTTGAAAATTTTCCGGCTTTTCGGGCCGGGACGACACCCTCCCGGGCCGCGCTTTCATAGTTAAGCAGCGGGCAGGGCCGACCAAAACACGGCCCGTGCACAGCTCTGGATTGACCCCAAAGATTCACCAAAAATCCCGACTAAAATCCACCATCTCCAATCCAATTTGGAGGGAAAGAAAACTTCTATTTTGAAGCAAGTACAGTTACACGTATTTGTGCTTAAAAGACCATAGCAGTCACCGACAACGAGAATTTCAAATGTTTGAATTCGCGCGGGACAGTTCTCTTTCGTCTTTCATTGTACTCTTTTGAGTCGTTCGAACCAAGTCAAAAGAGTATAGGGTGGCGCAGAAAAACGCGGCCACTTGAAAAAAATTTGCGTAGGTAGCTCCTTGCCACATCGATTTCCCCAGGAAAATCGATGACAGTGGTTAAGCTACCTAGGAGCTTTGTGGTGTTTCTCTTCATCATAGCCGGCCGTTATTGTGGATGTTTCCGAGGAGTTGCCACCCGAAAATCGGAAACCGACCGGGCAATGGGTTACGTACTTCAATTTTTTTAAGGTGGCCGAATTTTTTTTTGCGCCACCCTGTACAGTGTGAGACGAAAGAGAACTGTCCCGCGCGAATTCAAACATTTGAAATTCTCGTTGTCAGCGACGGCTATGGTCCTTTAAAGAGAGCTAAATTTGTTATACTCGAGGGTTCCAGAAAGAGACCGACATAGGCTTGCAAAACGTAGCAGAAAATTGTGATCTAATTCAAAGTGTGACAGACGCTCCCGTCCCAAATACTATATAGAGATTAACTTCCTAGGTACGACGGTTTTCACTACAGAAGTTTTGAGGATTTGCATGTGCTGTGCCTATCTATGCTTCAGTCACGGGTCGATTAAAATGTGAGTCATCTGAAATTACTTTTAATCTTTGTTTGTGATTGTTGACTTTTTGCAGTCTTTCTTCTGAGCTCTGGAATACTTTCGTAAATAACAAACGGGAAACCATCAAAGTGTGTATTCCTGCCTTGATCTATGTCATTCAAAACAACCTTTGTGAAAAAAACACTTTCAAGATTAAGTGAAAATTTAAGCATTTTTAGATTTCTTTGCCTTGAAACACGTAGAAGCTACTCTTTTTAGTGTACGTTTTTACGCTCAACCACCAACAGCTTCTCCCCTCACTTTATAATGGATAATTAGTATGGTTGTATTTGGTCGGTTAACTAAAACCCGGTTTCTTTGGCAAATAAACTGAAGCCGGTTTCAAAAAAACCGGAAAACCGAAAATAGAGTTTAGCAAAATACCGGTCTATTTACGACGAAAATTAGCCGAAGATCAGGAACACGTCGATTTTTTGACCGAAAATTTCTGAAAAATTTCCGAAAATCGGCTTTAAAACAAACCAATTTTTTTTCAAACCAAGCCATCCAAAAAAATACCGAATTCAACCTAGTAATTAGGGTAATAGGGAGTAATTTTTTTGTTCTCTCTCTTGGAAATGGCCATTTATAAAAAGTTCAGAAAAATTTCAGTTAGTGTCATCTGGCAGCTAAGATACAGAGCTACAAAATGAGCTACTGACCAAGTCGATTCTTATTTATTAATATATATATACGCAATCTGGAGCAGCACACTTGCGCTGCGTGTCTAAGTGCTGCTCTAGATTACAGATTCACTCATTTTTCACAATTTTTTTGAGAAAATATCGACTGTATCACTATATAATTTTGTATCCCTGAATTTTAGCTGCAAGATGACACCAAACGGAAATTTTTTAATGGGCAAAAAAAAAGTGGACTTTATGGACTTTTCCGAGTGAGAGTGTTTGAAAAAAGTACCACTAATTAAGTTATTAGCTTTACTTTTTTCTATAAAAATTTTAAAAAATTTGCTTTTTAGATAACTTATCAAATGCGCATACTCACAACAGCTTTGCTCTCCGTAGTGCTACTCAAACGTGTCTTTTCTCTAGTGCAATGGGCTGCTTTATTCATCTCCCTTCTTGGTGTCATTCTCGTCACCATCTCAAGCCAACAAAGCCGCCATTTAGAAGCTAGTGATGATAGTGAAGAAAAAAGAAAAAGTCAACTGATTGGTCTCACTACTATTTTCGTCATGTGCTGGACTTCTGCTTTTGCTGGTGTGTATCTAGAAAGAGTGTTGAAAAAAGTTCTTGTGATATTCTGCTTCAAAATATCCGTCTCAGTGTTATTACTTGCCCTTTTCTGTCCTTACGATGTTCAATGACGGAGCTGTGATTCAGGAACGTAAGTTAGATTAGCTTTTTAAAAGTTGAGTGATGGCCATATGGCCGGCCATTTTGAAATCGCTCACAGGGCCGGGCATATGGCAAATCTATTTCAAAATGGCCGGCCGTCTGACCAAAATTTTTAATCAGTGAAAATGGAAAATTTCCCAATTGTGAAATTTTTCGAAAGAAATAATTGTGAAAATTTACGGGTTACGTCATGTGGCCGGCCATATTGCATGCCATGTGGCTGATTTCAAAATGGCGAATACTTGACTAACCCAAGTTTTTAATATTTTCACGACTAAATTTGTAAAGTTCAATAGAATTTTGAGTCAGGTACCCGAATTTAGGGTAGGACTCAGAAATTTCAAGGCAATTACGATTTTAAGAATAGTTTGGGCTAAATTATTGAAAACGGGTATCCCACTTGACAACCCTACTCACAAATTATCTTTTTCTTTCACAGATGGCACAATTTACTATGGATGGACTTGGCTTGTTTGGACTATTTCAATTAGTAGTGCTTTTAGCGGAATTCTGGTGGCCGCTGTTATGAAGTATGCAGACAATATTAAAAAGAGCTATAGTAATAGCATATCTTTGGTTAGTTTTTTTTAACACCAAAATGTCTATGCAGACTAAACTATGCGTCTTGTGTAGTATTTCAGGCTGAACAAGATGGCTGAAAAAAAATTGGAGACAGGGAGGGTTTGAACGTTTAAAACAGGTTCTGAAGTTGTGTCACAAACTTCTTCAAATCTCTTGACCTTTTAGCAAGTCCTTGCTTCTGGCAACGGGTTCGTGCTCAGCGTAAGCGATATACCGTATTATCTCTATTAAACGGGCATGCCCTTTTATTTTTCAACCCCTCAAAAATCAGAAAAATTCGATGCCGATCTCGAGATTTTCGGGTGCTCAACCAAAATCTGAAAAGTGCAATCGAAAGAGCTCGTGGGAGTTAAGGAAATGCAGAAAACAGCTTTGCAAAATATTTACTCTGTGCTGAGATCTAAAGCCTCAAATCGAGAGAGCCGTTTATTAGAAATTGCCCGTTTAATAGAGATGATACGGTACTTGTGAAATTGCTTTAAAACAGGGTACGTAACTCAAAAAAAAGTACAATTTTGTCATTTTTCGTCAAAAAAGCCATTTACCACTGCTTATTGATTTTTGAGCACCAAAAAAAATTCGACTAAAAACTTCGAAAATAAAAAAGATTTTTGGTCCCAAAAAAGCACAAATCTTTTTAAAAAGTACATTTACGTTCCCTCCTTTAAAAATATTTAAGCCACTGTCAAATTTCAAATTCCGCTCAAGACAAAAACATTCAAATAGTGAATTTCAAGTTTTTTTGAAAATAAAATGTTTTTGTCTTGAGCGGAATTTTAAATTTTGACGGTGACTTGAATGTTTTTAACGCAGTTTTACAGGTAAATCGGTCATGTTCAGCATGAATCCGGTGTCAGAATGAAGGATTTGCTAAAAGGTGAAGAGATTTGAAGAAGTTTGTGACACAACTTCAGAAGCTGTTTTAAACGCTCAAACCCTTCCTGCTTCCGAAATTTTTTTCAGCCATCTTGTTCATCCTGAAATTCAGCACCAAACGCATAGTTCGGTACACACAGCCTTTCCTGTGTTAATATTAGGGTCGTAAACTATAAGAAAATTTACAGGGCGGAACAGCTTTTTTGTCAATTGCCTTTGGCGACACCCAATTTACATTCATTTTATTTATTGGAGTGGGTTTGGTGATAGCTTCGGTATTTCTTTATACTACCAATCCACCACTAACATCCGCTACCAGTGTGGATGATTATGTAGATAATTTTGCGATTGTTTCCGACTCCTCTTCTTCTGATGAACGAGAAAGTTATGTGGAGGAAATTAATGTGAAACTAAAAGGTGATTTTTTATTTGAATTCAAATTTTTGTAAACAATATTAGACATGATTAGAGTTAGGCCTCAAACACAATGAGGAGTCTGTTTGCGGATGCTAAATCAGATTTGTCGGACGGAAATGGCCATAACTTTTTTTTCAAATTTTCAAAAATTATTCTGTTATTACCATTTTGTAGCTAAGATTCATGGCTACCAGATGAGCATTTTATAAAGTAGATGTCTTTTGAAAAATTGAGAGAAAAATGAAAGACTCCGCCCAAGACTCCTGACTCAAATTCTAGTCAGGAGTCTTGGGCGGAGTCTTTCATTTTTATCTCAATTTTTCAAAAGACATCTACTTCATAAAATGCTCATCTGGTAGCTCTGAATCTTGGCTACAAAATGGTGATAACAGAATAATTTTTGAAAAATTGAAAAAAAAGTTATGGCCATTTCCGTCCGACAAATCTGATTTAGCATCCGCAAACAGACTCCTCATTGTGTTTGAGGCCTAACTGAATGGAAAGCTTTTCAGAAAACTTTACGGACAGAAAAAACGCAAAAAGTTTTTCGAAAAATAAAAAGAAATAAAAACTACCAGTGGCTTGATACCTTTAAAATTTCTCGTATAGCATACGATAAGTTCTACAGTTATCAGCGTACAGTTGTCGATTAAATTATCGATTGTACGAGGAATTCCTTTGTTATAGATAATTTATAGATAACTACAGAATTTAGCGTATAATTTAGAACATAATCGATAACTGTAGAATTTTCGTAATTTTCTTTCTGGACAGAAAAACATCCTAGTCATAAATTGTGACTAACAATTCACAAATTTGTGCATAATATAAAAAAATATTCGATTTTTTCCTAATTTTTCAAAGACTCTAAAAATCAAAGTTTATTCTTCACATGAAAAACAATTTCAATGCTAAAGTGACAACTATGATATTTCACTAATAAGAACTGTAAATTCGTATTCGAAAATTTTGTTAATGCCATCTTGTAGACCATAGTCAATTTACTATATGAAATATTGATATTTTTTCCAACAGAAAGAAAAAGATGGATCTGGAAAGTAAAGAAACGTCGAGGCAATAACTGCCTTGGTCCCGCCTGTGAAATTTTAAAAACATGTTTTACTATACCGTAAAACCTCTGATAGCCCCCCCCCCCTGATTCAAAATCATGTTTTATTGTGTATTGTGTTTTAGACTCACTTTTTCAAAACTGGTCTCAGGAAAGTTACCACGCATTTGATAGCTCATCTCACTGGCTACAAAATGGGTGGTCACTTGCCTAAAAGTATTCTTCAAAAGGTGGATCAAAAACGCGATGCCAGAAACACGATTTGAACCAGCAAGCTACTATTAGAGGTTTTACGATAGTCTAAGCTTGATGTAGTGACATCCTCAAAAATACGATCCTCAGCTAGTTCCGACAATTTTTTCAACAAGTGTCAGACTTATCTGAGGATCTAACTTATGGGTGTCATACATAGAGGGACTTGACTATAATGAGGACTTGAAAATACACTTGTAAGACTTGAAATTTCCTTTAAAAATCCCTTGATTCTTCAGATCTATTTTTTTCTTTTTGTTGGGTAAAAGTATCAATATTTCATATAGTAAATCGACTGTGCTCTACAAGATGGCATTCACAGAATTGTCGAATTCGAGTTTACAGTTCGGACGGCTCTTTTGTAAATTATATTGAAATTTAGTGCCAAAAGTAAGAGCAAGGATTAGAAGTTGTTAACACAGATATTCATGATAAATCTGATAATTTATTGATTGATAGAGAGGAATACAACATAAAGGAATACACATATCTACAACCTTTTTGATCAGTGCCCATATCTATTTGTTTTTTCCTGATTCTCAAGTCCATATATTTATGTTCATTTTGCAACAACAGCCTTTCTATTTTTTGAAAATACTCAATAACGAGGGAACGTTTGGTCCACTTCCATTGCCCATGCATCCAGTCCTCCGATCAGATCGTGAAACTTTATGCCACAACCGGAAGCTGCAGCTTTTTCATGCAACAAACACACCGCCAACTGAGAGTCGTTTCCACGATGGCACACCACGTAAACTGAAAATATTCTTGGGTAAACACTTTTTTACCCTTGCCTTATCGTTCCTATTTTAAATGCATAATCTTTTTCTAACTCATAATACTGATTTACCTGTCTCTGGAATATTCTCAACATTGTTGATTCCTATCCTCGGTAATATCTGGCCCATGTCCATTTTTTTCATTTCATCTAGCGGAAAGTCTAAACACAAAAATTATTTTTTTTAAATCTTGAGCTTGATATTATATCAAAATATTGTGATAACTTATTGTTGTTAATTGTGATAAAAATATATTTGACCTGAATAAAAGTTGCGACTTACTCTTGGCTTCTGGCAAGTGGCATATCTCAAACTCGGGAGAAGGTCTAAAAAAGGTTTTATATAAAGCTCATTTGCCAGTAGAAAACTTTTTTACCTTGTGTCAATTAAAATGGGTGCAGCGTTATTCTCTCTAACCATGTAGTAATCTTGAACTGATATCCTGTCTTCTTGGGGAATGATTGATAAAAGCGAAGCCTATGAAATGTGAGTGTTCTACTGTTAAAAAATGCAGCTGATATGTCTCACATGCAGCTTGTATGCAAGAATCATAGACGTACCCAATGGGTATGGGGGTGGGCTGGCAGGGCCATAGACCCCCGCCCTTCGTCATAATCTTTTTTTTAGCTTTTTTAGCCTTACTTAGCTTTTTTGGCTTTTTAGCACCGCTCACTAGTGATGGAAATATTGAAATTCCGGGACTACCGGGACGGGACTTTTAAGAAAAAAATTTCGATACCGGGACCGGGACTTTTCAAAAATTTTGCCGGGACCAGAAAAAGTTTCGTTCGGGACTTCTAATACAGTCAACTCTCGGGCATTTATGCCGTTGGGGCCCCCGCTCTAAATTTTCGAAAAGTAACCCAGAAACACCTTCTAAACTGGTTTTTTTCTGTTCAATAAGATAAAAGAAACATTTCTTATCAGTTTCTAATCAATGAAACGAACTCTTTTTTCAGAAAAAATTGTTTTAAAATCGTTTAAGGTACCATGGTCTATTCATGGTATTTTCGACTAATCTTTGGTCACATTCGATTAAACTTAGGCTTTAGGCAAGCGTAGGCCAGCGTATGTTAGGACGGACTCAAACATGTTTTCTTTCTTCAATGTTCGAAAAGCATTTTTAAGCCCGTCCTAAAATACGCTGGCCTACCCTGGCTTAAGCCTAAATTCCTGAGCCTAAAAATTACCAAAAATACTCTAAAAAAACCATCTACCTTTGACGAGTTGAAGTCAATGTTTTATTAGGCAAATTAGGCTAATCTGTCACTCGCTAATCCGTCACTCTTGATTATCCGTCACCTCACGGCCGGTCCCAAGAGGTGACGGATTATCGAGAGTTGACTGTAAAAGCATTGTTTCAAAAAAACTTCATTTCACAATATTACATCACAAAAGAGCTAGTAGTTGAAATTAATGACGCTTAGATTCTTGTTCAAAAAAATTAATTGTTCCGCATGCTCTGGAGAAAGATTTGAACGCCTGTAGTCGTATACATCCTGCGCCACCGAGAATAACTGTTCACTTGGTACGCTTGTAGCTAGAGCTGATAAGTAGCGACGAGCTATTTTCGCTAGCACAGGGTATGAACCTTCGTTTTTCTTTTAAAAAGTTGAGTTAATTGAACCTACTCTTTTTGAAAAACTAGAGACGAAGAAAGACGAAAGACTTGAAAAACGAAAGACAAGAGAAAAAATTGCACGAAAGCGAAAGATTGATAAGAAGAATAATGATAAATTGGCGAAAAAGCTAAAATGTGTAAATTTCTTGACAATGAAATAAATAAAAAAGTCCCGAAATTTTTTCGATTTTCGGGACCGGGACTTTCACTCTGAAAGTTCGGGACCGCCGGGACGGGACTTTGGCAAAAAATTTCTTCTGCGGGACGGGACTTTCGGGACCGTCCCGTCCCGCTTCCATCACTACCGCTCACCCCCCCCCCCCCCTCCCCCATCAGAAATTCCTGGTTCCTTAGGCAATAATACGAGAAACTTTACTTAATAGGCCGAAATGGAAAAGAACTTTTAACACCAATATAAATTCTGAAAATTCTTACTTTGTCTGTAGGACCAGCACCACAAAAGAGTTCGTAGTCCTGAAGTTGTCTGATTGTTGGATTCTTGCTGCATACTGCACAGTTTGACATCTTTTCTCGAAGTGAAATATTCCTTATTTTCCCATCAAATCCGTCGAAAAGAAAAAGATTGCCAGCAAAAGAGGCTGAATTTAAAAAAAAAGTAAATGCAAAAACTTTAAATTCACTAAGTGAAGCATTTCTTACATTCTCCTCTAATAGCTATTTTGATGACTTCAAGCGCTTGCATACTTCCAATCACACCAACTATAGGGCCTAGAACACCACCTTCTGAGCAATTGGTCACCTACAGATGCAAAACTTGTTCATTTGAACTGCAACTTTCAATTAAAATTTTACTGCTTCTGGTCGCGGTGGCACAGGAAATATGCAACGATAGCAAGGACATTTCTAAAAAGATTCATTTTATAGCAATATTCTTAATCTGTAAGCACAAATTTACCGGTCCATTATTATATACAGTCAACTGTCCTTCCCAGCCGAGGGCACTGCCACTAACTTAAGTCAATTAATTTTATGAAAAAAAACTTGTATTTTGAAAGAGTATGCTACCTAGAGGTTTTTGCAGAAGTACACACGCATCATTTGTGAGATATCTCAAAATGTTCGTGTTGAATGGACGTAAATCGATGATATGTCAAAATTTAACCTGGTAGCCACATTGTCTGAGCAATCAGCAACAATATCATAATCTTTCACAATTTTCAGTGCATTTTCTGACAAAAGAAGAGTTTCGTAGCAAGTGACCTGTGTCTCTGAGTTTAGCCTAAGACACTAAGACACATTAAAAAGACGATGAAGACAGCTTATAATTTTACCTTAAAATAGATTCTTTTATGGATTCAACTTTAGACAGTCCGATCCTATTTTCGTCATGCAAGATTTGACGGTGCAGGTTGTCAATCTGACATCAAATAGAGAAATAAGGTAAAACACTGTACAGAAAGTCCACTCACCGAAATGCAATCATGATCTACAATTCCAATTCGTCCCACTCCCGCAGCAGCCAAGTATATAGCAACTGGGCACCCCAAACCACCGGCTCCAACAATCAAAACGAGCAATCTCTGAAAAATATCGAAATTTCAACCACTGAAAATCTCAACCTCACAAATTTTGAACCGAAAAAAGTTACCTGATTTTCTCTTGACCACTGGCGCCAACCCCTTGTAATATCAGCTGACGACTGAACCGAGTAACCTCCTCCTTGGTCAAACTGTGATCCGAAAAAGGTGTTAAGGCAGAAGACATTGCCTACTGCATAAAAATTTAGGATGAATAAAAAATGGTAAAAATAATTAAAAGACTAAACACCATGCGAAAAAACAGAATTCTCACGAGTAAATAGCTACTTCAGCCATCTAACCAAGAAAACGCTTTTGTGGCGTTTTGCCGCATACTTGAAAATTTATCTTTTGATAATTTGGAGATAATATTTTAGATTTCTAGCTATCGAATTTGGGTTGATAAACAGTTTTATCAAAATTATTCGATAGTACTGGCCAAATTTTTTTACGAAAATTCCTTTTCACTAATTTCACTTGGTTGGGTATTGAAAATCTGACATTTTTGCCATTTATTCTGGTGACTCAGCTTGGAGTTTAGGTGTTATTATGGCTATAAGTTTGTAGAGCTGTGATTTGAGTGCTGTAAAAATGTCAACATTCGATCCTTATGACTGGGAGAACTTTTTCTTTGGTCGGATGGACAGGGAAGAGGCGGAGAAGTAAATTTTTACTTTAAAGAAGGTCCCACCTTCGCGGGAGTAGAAAAAAGTGGCCTTGATGGTGCAGTGGATAAGCGTTTGTTTTTTTTAGCCCAAAATCGTGCGCATGTTCGGTCCCACGTGGTGGTACATTATTCCTTTTGGCTTATTTGATCAATGTATAGGGATAATTGGGGTCGCTGGTTACGAATCTGGCGTCAAAAAAGTCGAATTATCCAAAAAAATTGGTTAAACAAGTCAAAATAAATAGCGTGCTACCAAGTGGGATCGACGTGCACATGATCATGGGCCATAAAACACAAACGCTTATCCCTGCGCCACCGAGGCCACTTTTTTCTACTCCGCGAAAGTGGGAGCCCCTTTAAAATAATGAAAGTAAAACTGATGATTTCAGAACGTTATTGCCTTGCCAGGTCGGCTCATTTTTGCTACGGGAATCTAGCTCTAGACCCGGAGGGTACTCTTTGTCAGTAAGGTGAGGCAATTTTATGATCTTTTTATTATTATTATACAGTCAAACCTCGATAATCCGCCACCCCGCTAAACCGCCAGCCTCGATAAACCGCCACCCTCGAGAAGCCTGATTTGGTTGGCCATCAGAGAAACTCAACAAAGTTTACCCCCGCTAAGCCGCCACCTCGATAATCCGCCACCCTCGGATCGGTCCCATGGGTGGCGGATTATCGAGGTTTGACTGTAAAGTTATAAGAAGATATTTAGAGAGACGGCAGAGGCGATCATCAAATTTTCCACTATTTAATCCAGAAAAAAGAGACGGAAGATGGAAAAATTAGATATGAGGTTTGATATTTTGTAGCACCAAAATAATGTTCGAATATAATTAGGATTTTAACCTACTACAATGAGTGTCGGCCTGAGTGTGAGATTTGGCGTGCTTTTAATGCGGGAAGAGCTGTATTTTTTTTTCTTTACTGAAACTTTTTTCTGTTAGTTTGGTTCAGAGCTTTAAAATGAGCTATTGACAAGCAACATCTGATAAATTTTTAAAATGGGTTTAAAATACTTAGGTCGCACTCAGGACCACACTCAGGCCCACACTCGTTAAGTCAGGACTGCCATATGTCGTTTCTAAAAAAAAATTGTCCCTTTTTAGGACGCCAAATCTTTTTTTTTATTTCCAAAGTAATAGTCAAAATCTTTTTTTTCGCCTCAAAATGGCAATAAGCACTAGATAAAATGGACTTTTTCCTTCAAATTCCTGTTTTTTTACCAAATGTTCTTTTTAATTTTGAGATGACAGCCCTGGGTTAAGTGCAACTTTGCCGAATCAAATTTGGCTAAAATTGATTTGCGCCCTCAAAATGCTGAATTACGCCCTCAAACTAATTATTTACGCCCTCAAATTTTATGTAGCCATTTTCTTCGAATTTTTGTTGCAATTTTATAAATATTTTCACACCAGCGTGTAGCACTGAATCTTGGCTTTCTAATGAGCTATCAAACCGCTCTGTAAGGTTTGAAAAATGACGAGAATTTGAGGTTTCAAAATAATTTTTTTAAAGTTGACAGTTTTTTGAAACCTCTAAATATTGTCAGTTTCTGAATCGATCAGGCATGTTTGATAGCTCATTAGAAAGCCAAGATCCAGGGTTACATGCTACTACAAATAATTTTAAAAAATTGCAACAAAAAGGGGATAAAAAATGGCTATATAAAATTTGAGGGCGTAAATAATTAATTTGACGCCGCAATTCAGCATTTTGAGGGCGCAAATCATCTTTAGTAGGGTTGGTAGTTTCCCGGGAAAATTCAAACACGGGAAAGTTCCCGGGAAATTTCCCGGGAAAATTCCAAAAGTCGGGAAAAATCGGGAAAATTTGATAAAGAACTTTATACAGAAAAACATAAGAACTCAATCAAAATCATGCATAAATAGATCAAATTTATCCTCAAATGTTTTAGTTTCTTCATCAATTTCTTCATTTCGTTCTTCCATCGCTTCGTCTACTTTCTGTTCTTTTACGGTTGACTTAAATAAATGAGCGTACTCCAGCATGAGATTATGCTTGATGAACGTCACCTGGGAGGCCGTTTCCGCCGCCATTCTGAAATCAACCAAAGTAACTTCACTTAAACAAAAAAGCAAACCTGTTGCGAAGTTTGGTATGGATTCCACCACGGAAAGACCAGTTCCTTTCTGTGGGAGCAGCAGAGATCGGCAGATTGTGAAGCATTTGCACGATTTTGGACAGGATAGTGTCGCTGAACCAGGCCATCCACCACGTCCGCGCATTCGTCTTGTCATCTAGCGCATCCCAGGCGTATTTACGTTTGTCATGGGAGAAGATTCCAGTTCCTGCGAGCAACGAAGCACATTCAGACATCACCTTAAACGGGATAGTTCATTTTAATCAGTTAACCAAAAGTAAACCTCTTTTTCTTTCACGATGCGGAAGTTTGTACGACGGATTAAGTGACTTGATGAACTCCTTGAAGAATGGGTTGTCGAGGAAATTTGGTGCGATGTTGCCTGTTGCAAAACCCTGAATGATAAAAGTGATTATGAACAAAAATAAATGAAAAAAACCCGAGTCAACAAAACGTCGAGATCTTCTTGCTGATCCTTAGACATGCTCGAAAACCAATATTTGATTGATCCAGAACCAGCTTGCGACGAAACTTCCGCGGGCTCCGACAACTTGACTTTCTTCGAAAGAGGCGACTGGCTACGACTTCGGCGTTTGACGGATGGTTTCCTCAGCTGGCGGTCAATTTCCTTCCTTGCCTTGGCTCCGACTTGATTGCAGCTCTAAAATCAAATAGTAAACACAAAAACAATCAACAATTACCTTCAAGTGATTCTCCATCTTTGTGGCATTGTTCACACAGCGACCAGTCTTCGCGCCCTCCTTGTAGCAGAACTTGCAGTAGGCGACCGGCACCCGTTTCCCATTCAGATCCTCGTCTTGCTTGTTAAAGTATTCCCAACTCCACGATATTTTTCTGCCAGAAGACGTCGAAAATCTGTAAGTAAGGCATGATAAGCCTAAACCCGAACAAAAACAACAATAGAAAATTGATATAAAAAGAAAACATTGTAACTTGCAAAAAATTTTGAATTTTCCCGATTTTTCGGGAATTTTCCCGCTTCAAACTTTCCCGGGAAATTTCCCGGGAATTTTTTCGGGAATTTTCCCGGGAATTTTCCCGTCCACCAACCCTAATCTTTAGCTATCAAATTTTCAAGTTTTAAATTCAACCTCCAAATTCTCTTCAAGACAAACCTTTAACATATACACCTACTTTCCATGTACTTTCCGCTTCCTGGGGATTCAAGTGGATCCATATCTTTAAAGGGCCATCGCCACCTGTTTTGAATTGTCCCCGCCAATTCAAATTTTTTTGCCTAATCATTCAACTTCTGTACGGATTTTTTTGCTTGGTTTCTAACAAAACAAGGCCTAGAATTTAATTTTACGTATAGTTCTGTTAGAAACCAAGTTAAAAATTCCGTACAGAAGTTCAATGATTAGGAAGTTTTTTTGAATTGGCGGGGGACAACCGGTGTCGGAGACGTCAATGGCCTTTAAAAGGCAAAAGCTCGGCAAAAATAGATATTTACTGTCTCAACTTTGTGATTTAGAATGATGACGGTCGCTCCTTCGTAAACATTCCTACACTTATTAACTACTACCAATTACATGTGCTCAAAAAGGTTTGCAAACTCTTTTGTTCTGCTATTTCAATCAATTTCCTTACGAATTCTAGAGCTGTCTTTCCAAGCCAGTGCCAAAGCAAGCTATTTGCAGGGTGATTTGCAGATTCAAGTTTGATGGTGTGACAATCACTGATCTTCCGTTTGATAGAGGCGAGATACTCGATATAATCGGCAAACCCGAGGAGGGCTGGTGGACCGCTAGAAACGCTCTTAAAATCACAGGCCTTATTCCAGTTAACCATGTCAAATTAGTGAGAATGCTTGAAAAAAAACATATGAATCTACTTTTTGTTTAAAAAATAATTTAAGTATGAAGAAGGAGACGAAGTTAGCCTACAAAACCCCAGCACCCACAGCAGTTCAGGCGGGTCATGTGACAAGAGGTTTAGCACACAATCCACAGCATCTGACAGATCCAACAAACGCTCTAGTGAACCGGACTTTGAAAGGTTAAAGTACTTTAAGCCACCAGCATGGGTGAAAGTTGTGGCCGAGAGGTATCCTAGTATTTATGATCTGGAGGCTTTAGTTTTGAAGGTAAAACTTGATAGTTTTGTCAATTTCTTTGAAGACTTATAGTGGATTTTGACAATTTTTTATTTTAATTTCAGAAAGACAAGATTATATACCTTTCTGAATTACTGCCAACCGGATGTGCAGAGGTGATTTTGATTACCTAAAACCTTTTTACCACCGATTTTACAGGCATGACAGAAGCAGATGGAAAAGTCGGACTGTTTCCCTTCTCTTACGTTGAGCTCACAGATTTACCTTTGGATGGTGGGCCTTGGACTGTCTCCAAATAGTGGTGTTATTTGATATTTTTTCGTATTCGTTAAAACTGAAAATCTGGGCTAGGACACTTGGCGGTGGAGCAGTTTCTTTAAAATCAAAAATGATAATTATCATAAGAAAAGAAAAAGGAACAAATGCCTTGACGCCATCTCCGACCTTCAGTGTTCTTTTCCCCTGAAAGTTGAAGAAAGCTTTAATAATTCTGTTTCGATTGTTTTTTAAAACTTCGCTTACTTATTTTGGTCTGTATATTGATCTCTTCAAAAGGCTTCAGTATTCACTCACGTTTGTCTGTTGGCCTTTATTGGATCCAGTCTTCTGTAACATTCAATCATCCAGCATTTCTATTTGCAGTAGTTTAATTTTTTGCTTGCTAAACTCAATTTGCTGCTCACTTTGTAAGATAAATCAAGCATTTGTGCCTTTGTGTGTAAAAATATTTCGAGAAATAAATGCTTTTACTTCAAGCAGTATCATGCCAACATGGTTTTCCGAAAATAAATTTTCAACTTACATTTCCATCTCCACCATATGCAGGGTGTATCAAGAAACTTCCCTTTTTTAAAGTGCCTGGGTCGTTTTATTTAATTCTATTTTAAGAGATCGATTTTTCTTCGGTATATGATGTGAAAACACGATTTTTGTTTGATATTCCCTAGGGAGGTTGCTGCGGTTGCACTGCAGGGCTCGGCAGTTATGGTCGTGTTTTCTGGATGGATGAGGCTCCAAGCCACTAAGGACCAAGCAAAAATCTTGTTTTTGACTTTTTACACCAAAAAATATTTTCGACAAGAAAATTGATTGGCGAAAACAGAATTTCAAAAATCGCTCTAGACCTTCAAGACCGGGCAATTTTCTCATTACAATTCTCTAATTTATTTTCACATTTCAGTATGGACTTCAAGTTTATTCTGAGCAATGTAGCTGGTCCAGGTATCGAGCAGGAAGAGCTTACTGAAGATCTGGAGGGTTGTTCTTGCGAGGATCAATGCACGTTGGAAGCTGGCTGCTCATGTCTGAAATTTGCAAATGTAGGTGAAAGAAAGTATTAGCATTAGTCCTCTGTCCACATGTTCTAGGCCAACAATTATGATGAGACTGGGTGTTTTCTCCATTCTTCTGATGTTACGCTGCCCTTTTTCGAGTGTCATAGCGATTGTCTGTGTATGCAAAGGCGGAGACCATGTCGCAATCGCATAATTCAACTAGGAATTCGATTGCACGTGGAGGTAGATTTTTAATCTCTGTTGTTTCGCATCCCATTCCAGTGATTGAAAATTCAGTTAGTTCTGTCTCGAGACAAGGGGTTTGGAATGGTAGCCAAACAGCAGATCAAAGCAGGACAGTTTGTCGTCGAATACGTCGGTGAAGTCATTTCTAAAGAAGAGGCCATCAGAAGAGCTACTACTATATCGTCTGAAGAACACAACTACATTCTAGCTATCAATGAACACATCCAAGGTTTGAATAGTTGGAATAGTTTTACAGAATATGATCGAAAATCTCTAGGAGAATTACGACCAACCTTTATTGATGCTCGTTTGAAGTCAAATATGGGCAGGTGATTAGCTTGCCAACTGCTATTGAAGAACCTTATTTCCCGTTTTCAGGTTCGTGAATCACAGCTGTCAGCCGAATTTATTCCCACAAGTCTTTCGAATTGGCAATGTAGTTCCAAAGCTAGCCTTATTTGCATTACGCGACATCTCATTTGGTATGGATTTTCAGTCATTTTGCTAATAAAATTTTTGTGACAGGTAGTTAGCGAGAATCTCAGGGTTGCGATCTCGAAACTTTAAAAATACATTTTTCGTAAGAAGGACTGAAAACATAACAGGAAAGCGAAGAATTATTTCTCAAAGGCTGAAATTATTTTTACCCCGTCCAATTGTTATTTTACCTCTTCAAATTATTCTTTTGCCCCGTGAAATTATTTTTTTACCCCGTCAAACTTTGTAGCTTGATTTTTATCACAAAAAGCTTCTGATTGATTTCTAGGTTTTTATCGCAGTGTGTAGCCCTGGATCTCAGCTTTCTAGCAAGCTATCAACTGACTCACGCAGACTATAAAAAGTTGAGGAAGAAGGCTTTGTATGGAACAAATTGTTCAGAAAGTTGGGTCTATACAAAGACTTTTTTCTCCAATTTTTAAAAATCTCGGTGAGTAAGTTAATAACTTGTTTGAAAGCTGAGATCCAGGGTTACACGCTAGTATGAAAAATTTAAAAAATTATAAAAAAATTGATGAAATATTTGAGAGAAACAAATTCTCGCAATATGGCGGGTTAAAAGAATAATTTGACGGGGGAAGTATTTACAGCCTCTCTCAAGTGAATATTTGCTCGGAGACAGACCATATATAAAACGTGGTTGGTATAACAGTAGTGCCTGCTGAGAAGATAGTCCTAAACTAACTGATCAGCTCTTTGAAAAGGAATAGCCTTTTTATCTAATGCTTATTGGCATTCGGAAGCGAAAAAAATTTGACGTAAGACTTTAGGAATGAAAAAAGATTGGGGTCCGGAAAAATACAAATCTTTAAAAAAAAAGATCGAAGCCCTGCTCATACTTGTTCATTGCGATTGCACAGTCTGAAAAAAAGTGTGAGCTCCTCTCATCCCATTACTGTTTGTCATTAATTTTTAGGAGAGGAACTGTGTTATAGCTATGCATCTTCATCGCTCAGGGAACCAACAGCCAAAGAAATTGAGGGAAGCAAACATGTCGATGTGGCTCATTATTGTGCAGCAGAGTAATGCCAGCTTCTGAATTCTAAACTACCCAATAAATGCTTCATAATTGTTGTTAGTCAACCCTTTGCTAATCTATTTGCATGTTTTATGTTTGAGCAATAAAATTTATGGGATTGCATAAAGTCTCTGCTGTTGGATAACTTAGATTTTTGTGGTTGTATATAAGACTTCGAATCCGCAAAATCTTTTAGTGCTTTGATGGGATGAGGATTTGCAATTATTTTTTCTTGTTTTTGGCTCAAGTTGTGATTTCTATTGCTCAGAATAGAAATAGTGCGGGTGCAGATGTGGTTGATATTACACCGGTGCCCATGGAGAAGTTAAATCCCAGACTAACTGGTAAAACAAGCTGTAGGCTATCGTTAATTAATTTATGGGTTTTCATTCAGAATACCGTCGCATAGATTCCAATGCCGACGACCAACTTTCTTTTAGTGAATTCCTGCTAGGAGACCGACCATACATAGAGGCACAATCCAGGCGTTTTCATCAACTTGACGGTAATTCCAACGGAAAAGTGTCACGGGAAGAATTTGAGAATTTCTATAAAGAACAAGATGATGATCACCGCCACAGAAGATTGCACCATGATAATTTCTTCAAACAATTGGTAAGCATTGTTTTTGCTTTTTTTGCAAAATGGTTGTGAAAGAATGTGGCATAGAGGCGTTTGGCGGTTTTTGGATTTTTTTCAAATTTCTGCCTGTTTTGGCGTTTTGTTATTTCGTATTTTTATGCAATTTTTTTTATCTATTTTTTCAAATTTAAGCGAAGCCGTAGGCTCAGGATAAGCCAGCTTCACGGCCTGTCAAAACAGCGAAAAATGGGCAGTAGATGAATTTGGGTAAAGCGTTGTGTTTTGTTGTATAAAGACTGGAAAAAGCTGTTTTTTTTAAACTAGGGAGCTCAACTAAACCGCCTGACAAGTTACTTTTTTCAGTTTTTTAAAACTTTTATTATTAACTTATTCAACGTAAAATTGAAAAGTAGACTTAGGTTATAAATATTAGATTTTCAACTTTTCTCATATAAGTTTGAGTACAGGTCAGGCGAAAGTCCAGACTTTACGTCAAATAAAGGCAAAAATGAGGAAAATAATTTTCTCGCATAAAAGTGCGAAAAGTCGCATTTTTAAGACGTGTTATGTAGCAAACAAAAGCTGAGAATCTTCTCTTCCATATAAATTAGAAGAATTTACTAAAGTTATATTTTTGAAAACTAACTTTTTATCTAGAAGCCATATGAAAGTCTAGAACCCCCTTTCTAGTCAAATTTTAAGAATTTTTTTATTTGCAAACTTTATTAGAGTTTTTCAAAAATTTTCCAAATTTTCACGAAAAATTTGTTTGAAGTTTTCAGAACTCACCTACTGCCTATTTTTGACTACTTTAAAAAGCAGTGTTGTGCTGAGGACGATTTTTCGGCCTGTGAGTGAGAGTGAGTGAGAATGAAATTTGCCCTCACAGGCTTTGAGTGAAAATGAGAATTTTACATTTTGTCCTCACAGGCTGTGAGTGAGAGTGAGAATTTTGAAATTTGTCCTCACTGAGAGTGAGAATCTCACTGAGATCTCAATGAGAATTGAAAATTTTCAATTTGCAATTTTTATTAAGCAAAATTTCGGGAATTGATATAAACAAATGATTGTGTATTCAAAAAGTAAATTGAGTTCGACTTTATGTCTTGCCGTTGCTAACCCGCATTGAGAGAAAGTTCGTTAGATTGGGCTGCTCGTCGCCGGCGTGCTTAATATTTCTAATGCCAGCTCAGCAATATATTTCCACCCCTGAAATGTTCTCTTATAACCAGTGTTTTGAAATTCACACTGACAGTGACATTGACACTGACATGTCAGTTAAAGGGCCATACTTGTTGATGACAATGAGAATTTGGCAAATTCAAATGCGCGCGGGACAATTCTCTTTCGTCTCGCTCTCTACTCTTTTGAGTCGTTCAAAATAACTCAAAAGAGTAGAGTGCGAGACGAAAGAGAAGTGTCCCGCGCGCATTTGAATTTGCCAATTCTCATTGTCATCAACAAGTATGGCCCTTTAAGCGAACCTGACATTTTTTAAGAAATCAACGCTAAAATCACTGAAATTCGCTTGAAAAATAAACAGAAGGAGAATCCAAAACAGCAAGTTGAGTTGCGATCTCTCAGGTTTAAATAATATCACCTGCCGTATTTCTTTTAATATAAGTCCCCCTCTAATACAAGCCCCCCCCTCAACTTTGAGGGTCTGTATTTCAGGGCAGAAGCAATATTTTTTAAAGCTGTTGTTTTAACTCTAACATTTCTCCTGATTTCACTTTTTATATTTTGGTTGGGCACCCGAAAATCTCGAGATCGAATTCCAAATTTTCCGATTTTCGGGGATTTAAAAATAGAATCCCCGGGGCTTCTATGAAAGGAAATACGGTATTCCACCCATTTTATTCAATACCTATTTTACAGCTATGTAAATTTTTTTATTTACTTAAAGGGCCTGACCTCTTCATACTCGGTGGTCCCCGCCAATTCAAAAATTTCTCTTGATCATTGGACTTCTGTACGGATTTTTCCGCTAGGTTTCTAACAAAACTAAGCCTAAAATTTGATTTCAGGCCTAGTTTGTTAGAAACGTGGCGGAAAAATCCGTACAGAAGTCCAATGATCAAGAGAAAATTTTTGAATTGGCGGGGGACCACCGAGTAGGAAGAGGTCAGGCCCTTTAACATACTCGACGTTTACTTTGTGCTCTTCATTATATTAATTATCTACCTTATCTTTGTAAACAATTTATTTTTACAACCTTACTTGATTTCGTTGCATGATATGAAATAATAAAAACTGAAATAATTCAAGAATGATATAAATTGATGCCGTCTATGTGACGGAAATTCTCAAAAATTCTCACTGAGAATTGAGTGAGAATGATATTTTGTGTGAGTGAGAGTGAGTGAGAATGGCATTTGTCCTCACAGGCTGTGAGTGAGAGTGAGAATTTCGAATTTTGTCCTCACAGGCTGTGAGTGAGATTCTCACTGAGAATTCTCAGTGAGATTCTCACTCGGAGTGAGCTCAGCACAACACTGTTAAAAAGGCCGTGAGCTTACCGTATTTACTGTATTAAGTCCCCATGGGGAGTTATTTTTCAACCCTTAAAAATCAGAAAAAAATATTTCGATTTTGAAATTTTCGGGTGCTCAACCAAAATTTAAAAAGTGGAATCAGGTAAACTCGCGGCAACTAAGAAAACGCAAAAAAACAGATTTGTGAAATGTTCACTCTAGGCTGAGATATAAAGTCCATAGGGTGGGGACTTATTAGAGGGTGGGGACTTATTAGAGGGTGGGGAGTTAATACAGTAAATACGGTATGTTAAGATGGGCTCAATTTTTTTGTCCCAAATGGCAAAATAACAAAAATTCGAACAAGACTCGAATTTAAAAAATATCCCAAAAACTGCCAAACGCCAAACCCAAGTATATACTGAAAATTTCGAGATTTTTTGGCTGACTACTTTACTACTTCTTAAAAAATACTCTTCAGGAGTTACAGACAGATTTCATTGCTTTACAATTGGCTAGGCTAGGTGCCGAAAACCAAACTCATCCTAGTTCAACTAACATTACAAAGTACTCACACACTTCCAGTCCTTCAATCTTACAGTTGACTATGTTTCAATTTTCAGGGTACAGATCTCTACAACGACCCTTTGACAGAAAATACTCACCATCAAATGCCCTCCTCTTTATTCAATTTCCCACAAGGACCTCAGTTCGATGTTGAATCTCAACTTCCACAACAATCTGGATCATCACCACAACAGCAACATCAAAATTCATCTCGAAGGTCTTTGCCACAGAACAATGGTTTTTGACCAAGACTATTTGCACAATACTCTAATTAATGTCAAAAACTATCATTTAATAATTTACCAACCAAGATAAAATGTATTTATTATCAGTTCATTTCCAAAACATCGTGATTTATAGCAGAGTTGTGAAAAAGAATGGTCGGAATCTTTAATAGGAATTCAGACTGGAACATTCCCATTGTACGGGTCCCATGCTTTCTACCATTGAATCTTTAAATCCCATTATTTCGGAGCAAAGTTATCGTATATTGTTGTGCTAATCTGAACCCAATTGAAATTAAACCGCAATCATCCATTCATTTCACCTCTTAAAATGAGGGGGAAAAACAGAAACACAGTTTTACCTATAACTAAACGAACGTATCTGACGCAGCATTTCGTACTCTATCACATTAAATTTTTTATTTTAAAAAATTCTCAATAAAGTTGTAAGAAAAGGTACTTTCCTCCTATCTCGAATCATTTTTGGATGTATTAGTTAACATTCTCAAGTATTTCTCCTGAAATACGAACTTATTTTTCCCTATCCCTTGCAATGTGGAGTGTGCTTATCTTGGCCGCGAAGCGGCCAACCCTTGGTCGTGTACAACATCCGAAATTTTATTAAATTTTATTAAAATTAAGAACAGCCATACAATGCCCTACAATAATGTTATTATATTCTGAAAGTATGAAGCGGATATCATATTGTGATATGGGTACAGATTGTTGTACACGACCAAGGGTTGGCCGCTTCGCGGCCAAGATCAGCACACTCCACATTGCAAGGGATAGAGAAAAATAAGTTCGTATTTCAGGGTGAAATACTTGAGAATGTTAACTAATACATCCAAAAATGATTCGAGATAGCAGGAAAGTACCTAAGAAAATTACGAAACCAAGTGACAGCCACATGAATTTCGGTCTAAAATTTTCTGGTTTTTCGTTGGATTTATTTATTTCGGATTTATTTATTAGGATTTGGGCGTCAAATTATGGCTTGGATTTCGTGATATAGTCGACGCTCCCAATAACATACACCCAAAAGTTCGTTCCCGCCTAGGGTCCGGCATTTTTTTAGCCCCATTTTTTCAATTTTTTCCATTTCTGTTTTGACAGTCTGGTCGCAAATATCGCAAGGATTCCGATTTTGCCGATCATTTTTGCAGAAAACAATGATTTTGACATTTAAAAAGCAAAAGCTCCCATTAACATACACCTGTTTGGATTTCGGTGTATGTTAATGGGAGTTTTTGCTTTTTAAATGTCAAAATCATTGTTTTCTGCAAAAATCATCGGCAAAATTCAAATCCTTGCGATATTTGCGACTAGACTGTCAAAACAGAAATGGAAAAAAATTGAAAAAATGGGGCTAAAAAAATGCCGGACCCTAGGCGGGAACGAACTTTTGGTGTGTATGTTATTGGAAGCGTCGACTTGGGAGCGTACATATGGTGACTCCAACAAACCCCTGAAAATTAGTGAGGTGAATATCATCAAAAATATTTTTTAAAGACTCCAAAAATCGAGGTAAAAAAGTGTCAGACCCATGGCGTGAACAAACTCTTGGGGGTGCCGGATAAACGAGGTTTGACTGTACAAAAAAGGAAAATTTTTTAATAATCGCTAAAAAATTTACGAGAATTTTGCAAGTTTTGTAAAAGATTAGAAGCGAGGGCTAAATATGAGTATAACCACCCCACTCGATATTAGTATAACCACCCACTCGATATTAGTATAACCACCCCACTCGATATTAGTATAACCACCCCACTCGATATTAGTATAACCACCCACTCGATATTAGTATAACCACCCACTCGATATTAGTATAACCACCCCACTCGATATGAGTATGACCATCTCAATTAATTGACCAAGATAGTGGTGCAGCAAATGCCTCAACAATGAAATATGTGGAAAACGCGCCATTTTAAAAAGTGAAAATTTCAAATGGGGTGGTTACACTCATATTCAGTGGGTGGTTATACTAATATCGAGTGGGGTGGTTATACTCATATTGCTCCGAAGCGAGCAGATAATGGCATCGTAGGTTTCTGATTAGGGTTGTTGGAAGTAGTCTTATTTCGAAAATCCTGGTTTTGTTTCAGCATAATTTTTTCAGCCCGTCAAATCTCTTTTTTTAAGCTGTCCTGTGAATCGACTTTTATATGCAAGACACTTCAAAGGATATCTCTAAAACACAATAAATAAAAATTTTAGACCCTATATGACAATGGGTACCGATTTCGTAAAAGGGTCCCCCTGTGGCTTTTTCAATTTTTTTGTTACGCATATGCAGTGTATTCTTTTTATTTAGCAAAATGGTACGCAAACATCTTGTTGAGAATAAAAAGGCGATCCATTTGAAAATAATCCGTCTGGCCTGGCCCGGAAAATTCTGCTTTATCTGCTCGTTTCATCATTATTTTGAAAAAAAAAACCACAGGGGAACTCTTTGTGAAATCGGTACCTATTGTCATATAGGGCCAAATTTTACAGGCTGCTAAAAAGTGTTCGAAAAGCCATCCTTTAGTCACTGGTACGAAATAAGACTACCTCGCGAGGTCGAGCTTAAATTGTATGTTGAAAAGTACCTTTTTTGCCAAGCCGGATTTTGGGAATTTCCCTATGAGTAAGCGCATTTTGTTAAAGCCTGGCCGTGATTCAACTTGATCTTTGAAGAAGCGCAGAATCACTAGCTGTAAGCAGTGAGCAAATCAACGGATTCTAACGTGAAATGCGGTTCTAAAAATAGCTGAAAACGTTTGTGGATTGAATCGCAAACCGAATCCTTACTGAAGCTTGAGCTCAGCATGCTTCTCTTCTTTTGCGTCGTGAGAAAATTCGATTTCTTCATCAACTGTATTAGTATAGGCTTCATCTTCATCCTGATAAAATCTTTGATCAACATCAACTGAAATATCAAAAATAATACAGGGTGGCCCAAGTATTTTTCCCTTTTTGAAATGGCTGTAACTTGGTTATTTGCCATCATTCGAACGAGATCTTTTTATCATGTAGAGGAGATCGGGCAATTTCGTTTAATACAAAATTTGCAACAATTTTTTTTATTGATAATTTATACACCGCAATAACAATAACATTCAATTTCCAAAGGTTTCTTCCACACTTCTAATACAACGGTTTAAACGGAGAGGATAAGCAGTGATATATTTATTAATCATTTCTTGCGGTAGTTCATTAAAGGCTATCTCTATTCTTCCGATCAGCTGAATAATGTCTTTAATTGGCTCTCTGTAGACCCTGCTCTTGATCCAGCTCCAAAGGAAGAAGTCGCACGGCGTGAAGTCTGGTGAATATGGAGGCCACGGTAAGTTTGGTGATCCTCTGCCCATCCAGCGCTGCGGAAACGTTTCTGTCAAATAAGCGCGCACTCTAAGAGCGCAATGAGGAAGTGCACCATCCTAAAGGCATCAATAATGAAAATTCAATCAATGATTAGCAATCAGTACCTGCATAAAGATCAGTTCATTGAAATTTTGCCACCCTTGGAGCTCAGGAATCACTTCTTGTCGCAGCAGATTCAGGTAGTTGGCGCTATTAATGTTTTCGAAGAAGAAGCACGGCCCTACAATTTCTTGCCGGCCAATAAGAGCGAACACAGTGAAAAAACAAGCCTGGTATTGTTTCTTTTCTTCCGCTTGACATCTCCGCAATTCATAAACTTGTCATAAAATTGCTTAATGCTGTTCTTGTCTGGTACCCTTGAGCGCCGACCCAGATGATACTCACGACGAAAGCTTCTTTGTACAGCGATGGAACTCCTCAACATGCCAAATTCGACCACACAAAATGCTTTTTCTTGCACAGTAAAGACCATTTTCTAAAAAGCGAGAATGAGAGTCACAATGATATGAGAGTGAGAATGAGAATGAGGATTATTTCAAAATGAGAATGAGTTTACAGAATGAGAATAAGAATGATTCTCACTCTCATTATCATTTTGAGACAATTCTCATTCTCACTCTCATTCTGGAAAATTCTCACTCTCATTCTCATTGTAAACCTATTCTCATTCTCATTTTTGAAAACACTGATCCGGAGTCACTTACGATTGATTTGTGTCTAATGTATGTGGGTGTTCGCATCTCAGCTCAAAGCCCCCAAGGCCTCTGCGCCCCGTAAGGGGCGCAGGGGTCTTGAGAGTTAGAGATGCGAACATTCACTACCTTAGACACAAATCAATCGTAAGTTGCTTTATTTTCTTACTTTATTTACAATGTATGATTTTTGTTTGCAATCATAAATTGTCCAACGCACTCATCGTATTCTCTTTAATAGAAGCGCCCTTGAATTAAAAAAAAAAACTTGCTTGTGGCATTGTGTTTCTGACTCACTTTCTTGGATGGACACTAGGCAAGTTCCCATTCAAAATCTAGCTCATGTCTCTGGCTACAAAATGAGAGGTGGCTTGCCTAGGGTCATTTGAAATTCAGTTTAAATATAGGGGGCGCTTCTATTATAGAAAATAAAGTAATTTAGTTTTTATCTGTTCTTACACTGCTCGGACTGAAAAGAGGCTCTATGCTTAGAGAGCTAACACTGTTTACTATGTTCGAATTTGTTATGACTTTCAAACACACTGATAATAAATAACATTTTCGCCAAAATGATAAACATAACAAGGACGGTGAGAACAACATAAATTATGTTAGTAAACAGAATGACCATGGAAATTCAGATTGGTAAAGTGGCTCAGAACTTGTTTTTCACCAAAGAAAATCCAATTTCTTTTCTCCATAATCAAGTGCAATACATGTGTGCTGAAGGATTTGTGTACTGAATTGCCAAAGATCTATGTAGTAGGATTCCTGGAAAATGACAAAACAGCCGTATTCGTCCTAAAAATAAATCGATAAATGAATTTTAAGGAATCACAGTTAAGTACTTCTTTAGTTCCCCTCCCCATACTCGGATTCTTTGAAAAGTGACCCGAAATCACCCCCGAACTCATTTTTTCTGCACAACAAGATACTAGAAGCATTTCTAAACACTTTCTGAAAAAGAAAAATCAAATTTTGTCGAAAAAATTTGCCACCCGCTCCTCGGGGGTAGATGGTCTTTAGGGTATTTTAGGGTCATTTTTGGGTGATTTACCACATTTTTGCTGGGTAAGCTGGGTAAAAAGACTGTCTAAATGCATTTTCGATCAAGAATCTTGCTCGGAATTATGTCTAAAAGGTTATGGGAAAAAGGGAGTCGCTAAAAGGGAGTCGGCGAAAAGGGAGTGAGCAAAATATACAGGCCATTTGCGGTGCGTGTCAATTTTTCCCGGCGGCCGATTGTTCCCGGAGACCTGGTACCTCCTCTGAATAATTATCCACCTCCGGAATCCGAAATTTCGGATTTAGCTAAAACGAATAAAAAATAATTGTACCCTATGCAGAATTGTGTCATAAACACGGTCTGATAATGCTGAAACAGCTATTTGACGTACAGGAACCCCATTTCCGGATTAGTGAGGACCACTACCTGGATACCATCACCGTAGGTAGGAGTAACAACACTTGGGTAACCATACCTGGGTAGAACCACATGGGGACCATGTACAACATTGTGGTGGTCTCAACAAAAAAATTACCATATAGCCAGGAGAATATGGGAAGAGGAAGAGAGTATCCAGGAGGGCTCTCTGTACCTAAGTACCCTTTCCAAGAATTCTCACATCCAAGAACCATCATGTGGATACCTTTATCTTGCCAACAATACCTGCCGGTACCAACACCTGGGTACCACTGCCTGGGCACTACACAGGTGATCTTATTCCAGTGGATTTCCCCTAAACTGCCACTGGAAATTTACTAACTCTAGAAATCCAGTGGATTTTCACTGGCATTCCAGTGGCAAAATGATGGATCCACTGAATTACCGCCAAAATTTATTAATAAAAAGGTGGAATCCACCAATATGCCACTGAAATACCACTGGATTACCAGTGGAACAATGATTTTCAATGAAAGTTAGTGGCAATTTAGTGGAAACCACTCATTTACCACTGGAATGCTACTGGATATCCAGTGGAAGTTCTGACTTTTTAGTAGAAACACAAGACGTTGATTGTACAGATAAAAACATCTTAATGAAGGATGAGAATAAAAATCCTTCGTTTCAATAATTTCTTTGTGAGCAGGGATGTGCACGGTCCGTTTTACGGGCTTTTTCTCTCGATTTATTTCTCCAACTTTTTTATTTCGACGATAAGCAAGTTATACCGTAAAACCTCTATTAAACGGACACCCTCCAATAAACGGACACCCTCTAATAAACGGGCACCCTCAAGGACCTATATCTCAAATCTGTTTTTCGCGTTTTCTTGATCACCTCGATCTTAGTTGATTCCGCTTTTTAGACTTTTTTGAGTACCCAAAATCTCAAAATCAAAATATTTTTTTTCCGATTTTTTAAAGGTTGAAAATTAAACGGGCATGCCCGTTTAATAGAGGTCATACGGTATGTAATTTGAAAGCTAACACGCAGGGCTTTCTTTTTGCTAGCTTCGGGCCGCGGATTTGTGACTTTTGTAATGACGGGCCGCCACGGGCAGTGAAAAAAGACCAAAAATCAAGATTTCGGAATCAAGACCAAAAATCAAGATTTCGGTCTTTTTTCACGGCCCGTGGCGGCCCGTCATTACAAAAAGTCACAAAACCGCGGCCCGAAGCTGGCAGAAAGAAAGCCCTGAATGTTAGCTTTCAAATGACATATAACTTGCTTATCGTCGAGATAAAAAGTTGGAGAAATAAATCGAGAGAAAAAGCCCGTAAAACGGCCCGTGCACATCCCTGCTTGTGAGGTCGTCAGTTGAGAACGTAATTGTTTTGCCAATGAGATCTTTTGTAAATGGCCTCTTTTGCCAATGAGATCACTCCGCCAATGGTATGTCTTTGCCAACAGCTTCTTTTCTCAAATATTGTTATTACCTTGTCCGACAAATTACCACTCCTTCTCATCTCACTGGCTACAAAATGAGTCGTAATTTGCCTGACAAAGAAATAACGATACTTGAGAAAAGAAGCTATTGGCAAAAACATACCATTGGCGAAGTGACCTCATTGGCAAAATGATACCATTCACGGCCCCTCAAAAACTGCATTCTAGTGCATTTAAAAATAAACAAAACGCCAAGATTTTTGAAAGTCTTTTTCAAAATTTATTGGTTTCTTTCTTTTTTGCTTTTGCCGTGTAATTTTTTTTAGCAAAATATGAATTGTTCGAAACATAATTACACCATTTCAACCTTCTATGACACATAGCACACCATACACGAAGATGGTAAAGCGTCAAATTTTGCTATAAAATAACTAAAGTGCAAAAAATATCAAAAAAGCGAGACTTCAAAACAAAAGCAAAAATTTATCACCAATTCAAGCCAATAACAAATTCACATCAAAACATTTTACTTCAGCATCATACACCGATTCCACAAATTATAGTTTTCGTGTGAGCCTGCAGACTCACACAATTGGGAAATTGTGTAACGTACAGCGCTGGCACCACATAATTAAAACAGTCAGAAGACTTTATTCGCAAATTGCTAATATGGTTCTAAACCTCAAATAGACCAAAGGTTTCTTTATTAAAGATCTCTGCAACGTAAAAACAACAAAACAGTGACAACAATCCATAGGCACATAATTTAGAACTTGATGTCATACAAATGGCGGGCTCCATCGTTGTCGATAATAATCACGCTGAAGTTATTTTGGCTGACCACAGGGCGCTTCTTAATTTCCATTGAGTACTTGTTCAGAGCATCTAGCCCTTCGGCCTCAGACATATCTAGGACAGTGCAAATGTGAAAACAGTCTACGAAATTGTAAAATTACCGTTTTTGTACAAGCTGTCCAAGATCACATAGCTGTAACGACCAGCCACACCCGAGAAGAGACAATTCTAAAACAGGTATGCATACAAAACAAAATCATGTAACAATTTACCTGGTCTGGAATTCCATTGCCTGAGTAGTCAATTGAACTGAGGACTGGTTTGTTCTTCAACTTATCGCATGCACCAAATAGCAAAGACCAAGAGGAGGCACTTCAGCAGACTGCAGACTGAGTGCATACCTGAAGGACGAACAGGTTTAATAGTGCACTGATAGCGTGGAGACACTGGGAGCAGTTGAGGCGCTTTCTTTCACACAAAAAACTGACCTGTTTGAGTCTTTCATTTCAGAGGTACTTGAGAGTATTGTCGCAATTGCTTTTCTTTCCGTTCGGCCAGTTTCGCTAAAACAAAAAACTTATAAGCACTACCAAAGAGTAAAGTAAAACAGCTTACAAAGACGTATTCTGGTCGCTTCCTTTGCTCGGAACTAGCTATTTCCTTTGAGATTTTTCTTGCTCTCTTCGCTTCCACAGCAGCCATTGTTGCTTCCACAGTTCTCAGAGTGACAGGTTGCTTTGTTGTTAGCTCTTTTCGTACCACAGTAGCACGTCTCGTCTGCACCATTGAATCACCTGAAAATACAAAAAATGTTGGACAACATAAACGACGGAAAAAAGTGCAAAACCACGGAGTTTTACGTACAACTTATATACCAAAACGTAGCTCATACATTAAACTACTCGAAAAGTTGAGCCGAATTTCGTGAAGATGTTATTTTAGAAACTAGAGACCGTTTGAAGCGAACAACTGGCATTTTTCCGAGTAAAAATAGGGGTTTTTGCGTTCCCATCTAACTTTTGTATAAGACACCCGAAATTTGTATTTTTTGTATATGTCCTTGGTACCAAAATGTAGCAAATTCACTAATCTATCACGTCTAGTCTTGCTTCAGCAATTTATTGTCAAAAAAATTGGCGTTGATAACAATCAAGTCAAATAAATCGAATAAAATTTTCAGAAATATTCACGAAAATCTCTTCTAGTTTTGAAATTCGTTAAGTTTATCGGGCACGTGATAGCTTGTTCGAAAGCGCTGAATGTGGTGAGTTTTTGACAATAAACTTACATGAAGTACAGCGAAAAAAGTAAAACCAGAAGTGCTGGATAAAATAAACTAAAAAACAGCGGTTTTTCAAAATTTTGATTTGGCGCCAAATTTCGCTAATGCACTAGAATGCAGTTTTTGAGGGGCCGTGCATTGGCAAAAAATCTCATTGGCAAAAGTTTTATTGGCAAAACGGTTACGCCCCAATTAACAATCGAAAATCCAATTATTTCCCTGGAAGAGGCATGCCCACGCTATTGAAGGTGGTTCCCGGATATTCCAAAAAAATCCTAATCATTGAACTTCTTCTATAAAACAAGACGTTGAATTTAATTTCAGGTATGGTTTTGTGAGAAACCAAATTAAAAAATTATTACATGATAGGGCTGCACCGGATATTCGATATCTGACATCCGTTATCCGGCATTTTTTGATTTCCGTCATCCAAAAAATGACCAATTATTGAAAGGCGGTAGGTGAAAACACCCCTCAAAATATGTAAATCCTTCCTCAAACTTATTTTTTACCCCTCAAATTTGAATTTCGCACAAAATGTGTAAATCCCCCTCAAATTTACCCCCTCAATTTGAATTTTTAGTGAAATACTGCAGTAAATTTTGGGGGAATCTGAATTTTATAGTCAAAAAGGACTTGGATCGCTCAGAATTCCACCCTGGAGCGGCCAGAAGCCCCTGAAAGTTGGTTTTTGGGCGTTTACTAAAAGGGGGTGAACTTTTTGCGAAAATTTGATTGGGCGGATCAGAATTCCAGTCCGATCGGCTTAATCGCTCAGAATTCCGGTTCATGGTGGTTTTGAGTGGTTTAGGGTAGAATTCTGAGGGATTAAGCCGATCGGACTGGAATTCTGATCCGCCCAATTGAATTTTCGCAAAAAGTTGAATGTCCCCCGCCAATTCAAAATTTTCGCCTAATCATTGAACTTCTGTACGGATTTTTCAACTTGGTTTCTAACAAAACAAGGCCTAGAAATAATTTTAGTTATAGTTTTGTTAGAAACCGAGTTAAAACATCCGTACAGAAGTTCAATGATTAGAAAAAATTTTGAATTGGCGGGGGACACTCGTGGACGTAGATGGGCATGGTCCTTTAAATTTTCAAATTTATTATTTTTTCTATGTAGAACTCCTAACATTTTTTTTATAATCCGACCTTTGTTCTGCTGGATAATTCATTCAGCGACTCAACCATGTGGTTGTTTATGCAGTGGGATTTTTTATGTTTTTTCAAGCTTGAAACCCTGTTTGCTGAATTCATTCGACCAAAATTTTGCGGGAATTCATATTTTTTAGTCCAACCAAACCAGGTGGTCGTTCACGCATTTTGTAACTTTTTAGGGCTCCAAAACCTGTTTTCTGAACTAATTCGGACACGCTGAAAATGGTTTAATAGTGGTGAAATGCCGTTTCCTCGATTATTTCATGAGTTTTGTAAAATCGAGTATTGGCAAAATCAATTATCTCCCAATACGCAAAAAAATATCAAACAAAGCTTTAATTTACTATTATCAACCCATCTTCAACATGCCCGAATTAGTCCAGAAAACAGGTTTTGGAACATGAAAAACGTGAAAAAAGATTTGACCCAAGTGGACGACCACTTGGTTTTGTTTCACCCAAGACTCGATTTTACCAAAACTAAAAAAAACCATACAAAAGGGCATTTTACCACTATCAAACCATCCTCAGCATGCCCTAATTAATCCGGAAAACAGCTTTCGGATGAAAAACGTAAAAAAATGCGATCCAACTAAGTACTACTACTTGAAGAGCACTGAGCACACCTGAGCATCGCTTCGGGTAGCTCGACACTGGTACCACTGCCTAGATACTACTACCTTAGTACCAATACTTGGGCGATTTTACCTGCGTATTGATACCTGGGCCCTAACTTGGTACCGGCTCTCCATGTGGCATAAAGCTTTTTAAAAACGGGAATCTAGGATTGCTAAAACCGAGTAGAACCAAAAACAAAAATTCTTTCACGGATGATTGACACATTCACGAAATTTACACAGTATCTGTTATAAACTATGTTTGTACACTTTGCTTTAAATCATTAGATCAATCGTTCAAACCAGATTGTTTCAGGGTTTGGTCAAATGCAATCCTTATGGTCAACACGATATTTAAGTGATCGAACTGTTATCAAAACGGTCGACTGATATATGTTTCTTAATTTTATACGTTACGGTACGGTTCAACTATCATTCAAGTGGCCCAACTACTCCTTCCAAAATTTACTTGAGCTTGTGATCATAAATAACTGGCTTACTGCACTACGTTCATCGTTTTGAGAGATTCAGAGTGGTTTAGTGAGGTTGAAACTAATCTAGGGTGATTTGAAGTGATTCGGGGTGATCAGGGTAGTCCAGGTGTCTATGGTGTTAGAGGCGGTTTAAAGTACCACTGGAAATCCAGTGGTACCACTGAATTGCCACTGAATTACCACTGGAATTCCACCGAATTGCCAGTGGTTTTCCTTCAATTTACCACTGGCCATCCATGGACGCGCCACTGGCAGTTTGGGGGAGATCCACTGGGAATTCGGGGGTAATCCACTGGATTTAAATTACCTGTGTACCATCTGGGTGACACCACCTCGGTACTGACTAAATGACCTTGTCCCACTCCGGGAACAGTTGTCCTTTTTATACTAGCCAGGAAGAATCGGCCGCCGGGAAGAAAAAGGCCCATATAGTTTACTCACTCCCTTTTCGCCCACTCCTTTTTGCTCACTCCCTTTTAGCCGACTCCCTTTTAGCGACTCCCTTTTCTCCCATACCCGTTTAAGATAAGTCTGTGCGCGCATCTCTAACTAGCGCAGGGGGCTTGGTTACTTGGGGTTGAGATGCGCACACCCACATACCTGAGACACAAATCACTCGAAAATGAATCTGGATGCATGAAAAACACATGCATACCAGAGTTTGTTAATGCAGTAAGCCCGAGAAAGTAAAAAACTGCTCAAAATCTAGCATTTCTACTAGGGTTGTAGAATTCTCCGGAGAAATAAAAACGGAGAATTCTTCGAAGAATTCTCCGGAGAATTCTCTAGAAATCTCCAAAAATGGGAGAATTATTAATTTTTATCGAGCTTAGCATTTCAAAACCATTTTATTTGCCATCACATAACAATTCAATAAATATCATCCGCGAAGAAGTCAATTTCCTGTTCGAGGAAGTTCGGGGGATATTTCCAGTTGCAAAAGCCTACAAAAAGTAAGGTTGAAGAAGAAAAATTAAGGAAAACAAATCCTTGTCACCAAAATGTCCAGCTCCTCTTGATTGTCTTTTGAAGTGCTTTCGAACCAGTGCTTGATTGTTCCTAAATTTGTTTGAGACGAGATTTCTGCACCTTCTGATGAATTCGCGATCTTTGACTTCGGCGAAAAGCATCGACTTCGACGAGCTGCAGGTCTCTTTGAGAGATGATAAAGCTTCAGAGCCTAACTTGTTGGAGTTCTAAATTTTAACCTGGTTTAGCATTAAGTTTAGCATCTTAGACGAAAAACAACCTCCAAAGGCTTCTCGATTTTAACTGCATCTGACTTGTAACGCTTGTTGCAGAATTTGGAGTAGCCCGCGACGACAGCATTTTCATTCTCATTTGTTTCTTGCTGCAGCTCAAAATATGTCCATCGCTTTTTTCGACATCTGAGAAGATGATTAACAATAATTACAGGACGCAACAATTCATGGAGAAAGCAAAATGAAAGACCGCAATAGCGCAAAACACGTCGTAAGTAAATGAGTAGATTGATTTTCCAGCAGCGAGATTCTCACCCGAAAACTTTTCGCTGCAGTTTAAAATTTTTTATTTCTCCGATTTTTCTTTGACGGAGAAATAGGTCGGAGAATTCTAGAGAATTCTCGGAGAATTCTCCGGAGAATTCTCCGAAGAATTCTTCATTATCCAACCCTAATTTCTACCTAAATTTTGCTTAAAAAAGGTTAAAATTTGGTCAAAAATACCATAAAAAGAACATCTACCCCCAGGGATGGTGGCATTTTTTTTTAATAAAATTCAACTTTTATTATTCATAAAGTGTTCAGAAATGCTTTTCATACCTTGCTGTGCGGAAAAAATGATTCGGGGGGTGATTTTGGGTCACTTTTCAAAAAATCTGAGTATGGGGAGGGAACTAAAGAAGTGCTCCAGTTATACTTACGGCTCGAATGTAGTCTCTGGATGAAAGTGTTATGTTGTTTGCACCAAACCAAAACACCACGTCTGTTCCATTGTGTAGCTTATTGCAGCTTATTGACGGTTGATGTTTGAGATCATGCTCGGCTCCAATATGCTTCATCATTTCGACATAATGATTCTGTGGTATACCCAGGTTGATGAATTCCGGATTGAATAAAAATTTTGATTTAAATCCACGAGAGTATCTGCCTCGTATAAGAAACTGTTGCTGAAGCCAATTTTCGAAAGTTTGGCTGTCCACTGATTTGGATGAAGTTGATCAATAAAGAACCAGTGTTCATTCATGCAATGGTTACTGTCAAAGTCTCCGAAAGTCACAGCAGCTGGTGAATAAGTTCCTGTGTTGTTCGCTCTCAAATTAAACAAAACTAGCAGTAAATGAGACGGATTTTCATTCACAGCTCATTCACGCGCTTCGAGTCTGAATTTGAGCTCAAGTTCAAGTTAAAGGTGTTCAGGTAGCCGAAAATCTGACCTCGAAGTCGAAATTGAAGGTGTTTACGTACTTCTAGTTTGAATTCCCGGTCGAGTTCGGATCTGTTTTTCTATACAACTTGAAATGCTCATACGGAAAGACACGACTTGACCGTGGCCTATCAAAAAACGGGCACTATTCCATTGTACCCCCCCCCCCCCATTATAATTTTTTGCCATAAAATTTAAAATACTGGTTATCTCGAATAAAAAATTGCCCTGGTTAGGAAACAAACATGCGACATGAAAAATAAACCTGAAGATTATACCAGAAGCTATTCCAGTGTACATCCCCCCCCCCCCCCTCGAAAAAATTCTTGTACTTTTAAAGAAAAGTACCCATTTTTGGCTGAATTTTTTTTTGAGGCACCCTAGTACGCAAAAAATTCCTCAGCAATCCGAATCACAAAGCAGAATTTTAAAAAAATACTTACTCCCTGAGATATGACCTAAAGTTGGAGTAAAGTTGAATGGTTATTTTTCAAAATATTGACACACCAACTTTAGGTCATATCTCAGCGAGTAAGTATTTTTTTAAATTCTGCTTTGTGATTCGGATTGCTGAGGAATTTTGCGGACTAAAGGGCCTCAAAATAAAAAAAATTTCAGCCAAAATGGGTACTTTTCTTTGAAAGTACAAGAAATTTTTCGAAGGGGGGGGGTGCACTTGGGGTTTTACGTTATACCACTGCACCACGGAGCAGACCCCCAAGTGCACCCCCCCCCCCCCTTTTTAAAAAAAAATACTTACTTGCTGAGATACGACCTAAAGTTGGAGTGAAGTTGAATGGTCATTTTTCAAAATATTGACAAATCAACTTTAGGTCATATCTCAGCGAGTAAGTATTTTTTTAAAATTCTGCTTTGTGATTCGGATTGCTGAGGAATTTTTGCGCACTAGGATGACTAAAAATAAAAAATTTCAGCCAAAAATGGGTACTTTTCTTAAAAGTACAAGAAATTTTTCGAGGGGTGGGGGTGCACTTGGGGTTCTACGTTATACCACTGCACCACGGAGTTGCCTAAAGAGGCCTACGCAAAAAGGCCTACAGTAAAAAGGCCTACAACTGTTTCTAAACCTAATTTGATCCAGAAATGCCGTAAAAAGCATCAAAATTGCATGTTTGTATGACAAAAAGAGTAAAAGGATTTAGCAACATTAGGATTATGGAAACTTATAATTTTTTGTATTTTATTAAAATTTTCCATTAAAATTGCGATTTTACACACCCCAACTTTAATACCTGGTGTAGGTACCACCTGGCCAGGTGGATGTCTACCTGGATGGCCTAAAAATGAAAAAGTTTATTTAAATAAAAAAGCTACTTTTCTAAACCTAAAGTTTGTGAGGAATTAGGCTTCTTAATACTAAAAGTGCGATTTACCCAGCCAACCCCAAACCTGGGGTCGGTACCACCTGGACAGGTTGATATCCATATAACTCCAGAGTAGGGGTATATTCACCCAAATGGACTGAAAAGTCAAAAGTTAGTTTTCTATATTAAAAATTATGGTAAAAAAGTACGCACGCAGGTGGATTCGAACCAGCAACCTCTGCATCACTTCTTGGAATAGCTCAAAACTCCATCCAGAATGACCAAACCAAAACAAGAGGTCGTCCACCTGGATCGAATTTTTTCACGTTTTTCATGTTTCAAAACCTGCTTTCTGGACTGATTCGGGCATGCTGAAGATGGTTTGATAGTGGTAAAATGCCCTTTTGTATGGTTTTTTTTGAGTTTTGGCAAAATCGAGTTTTGGTAAAATCAATCGTTGTCCAATGCTCAAAAAATACCATACAAAACCCTATTTTACCACTATCAAACCATCTTCAGCATGCTCTAATTAGTCCAGAAAACAGGTTTGGAACATGAAAAATGTAAAAAATTGGATCCAAGTGGACGACTACTTGGTTTAGTTGGCGCATGGATTATCCAGTAGAACTGAAGTTGGATCATAAAAAATTATGAATTTTAAAATTTTTTACAATACAAAAATATTACTACCCGGGTTCTACTTCACTACCTGAGTTTGCCGATCTGGGTACAGCGAAACCAAGTGGTCGTCCACTTGAATCAAAATTTTTTTTATGTTTTCATGTTCTAAAACAATTTTTCTGCGCTAATTCGAGCATGCTGAAAATGGTTTGACAGTGGTGAAGTCACGTTTTATCAAGAAATTTTTGAGTTATCGTAAATTCTTGATTTATCAAATCAATCGTTAGCAATAACTCAAAAAATTCTCGATAAAACGTGATTTTACCACTGTCAAACCATCTTTAGCATGCTCGAATTAGTGCAGAAAAAATGTTTTGGAACCCGAAAACTTGAAAAAAAAAATTTGATCCAAGTAGACGACCACTTGGATAGCCCATGGTACGTCAAACCGATAAATTTATCGATTTCGATGAAATCGATTCAAACGAGAATTATTCGAAAAAATTGATAAAAACGATAAAAATTTTATCGATTTTTATTGGGTACATAACGCCAAAATCATTTTATCGAAATCGATAAATTTATCGGTTTGACGTACCATGGGATAGTCACCGCCGAGGATGCTGGTTCGAATCCACCTAGGTGCATACCTTATTTTTACCGTAATTTTGAGTGTTAACGTGGTGTAGAGGTGTATATACTCAACACCAAGGTTACTGGTTCGAACCCCTCTGGGTGCAATCAGTCCTGAGTAGAAGACCCCGATTCAAATTCAACCGTTTTCAGAGCACAATTTTGGATGGATTCGTTTGGGTTTTTAGCTCTTGCAGATAATAAAAATTTTGTGAACGAAATGACCTGTGGACGAAATGATGTAGACGCTACTAGATAGGGTACCATGATTTTCAATTACTTTTAGCAAAATCTAAAATTTAGGATTCTGGATGTGGATAACCCTTCGAGTAGGTACCACGGGGTCCCTATACCTAATCTGAGGTTTAAATGGTCTTATAAAAATAGTTTATGACTATTGGTCAAGAAAAAATAATGTCTGGTACCACTAGGATTCAAACCTGATCATTACCTGAAAGCATTTTGTAGGCCTTTTTACTGTAGGCCTTTTTACTGTAGGCCTTTTTGAGTAGGCTTTTTTACTGGACACCTGCACCACACCTACCTGTTAAGCAAAGTTGCTGATCTGAAAGATATCCTAGATCAAAAATTTCAATTTTCAAAGTCAATACCTAGGTGTAGTTTAGCCCGTAGACGATTCTGGAAACGGTTTGATAACAAGCTCGGTCAGGGCTATCTTTCTGTATATGACGTTTTTTGATAGGCCACGGTCAAGTCGTGTCTTTCCCGTGTCGAATTACAACCTTACCAGAGTGGCCAAAAGCCAATAAAATTTGCTTTTTGGAGGTTTATGCGACCTCAATCTCGAAGTCAAACTCGAAGTACTTGAACAACTTCGAGTTCGTATTCCATTGTTAGTACGTAGTAAATGAGAGGTGTGTTCACGTTACCAAAAATCCAAACTCGAACTTCAAGTCGAACTCGAAGTAGGTGTGAATAAGCCATTGAAAATTCCTGTATATTTCAATTTTACTGGATTTTTTTAGATTCTGATAAATAAGGGGTCCCATATTGACTGATTAATCTGTTTTTTAACACTTTTCTTCTAAAAAATTGAAAACAGTGTAGATAAAATATTTTATCGAAATAAAACTCAATGAATCTATAAAAGTCCGTAAAGATGAAATACTGTTAACACTAGTGGCAACAGGCGCCTATCGATATATTAAATATTAATCGATCACATATCCCTCCTGGATACCATTCTCCTAGGTACCTCCCTCCTAGCTTTTCATTTACTGGGTGCAACCCTCCTGGTAGTCGGGTGCTCTTCGAAGACTGAGATACACTTGAGAGAGGTTGATGCACTCTAGGTGGTTGGGTCACAATCGGGTGGGTGCCACATAGACAAATAGGGTGATGATCAAATCTACACACCATTTTGGGCCCACTGAGCCATGCAAACAACTTTTTCAAACCTAAGTAGTTCTACCCCCGCCCTTTTAAATGTACAGCCCTAACTTCTGGGCTATATTTGATAAAATCTCTGCTTTCTTTCAGGAAAAAGGCGACTTTTATGACGAAAAATATCTGGAAAGAGCATTTTAAAACTTTTGGACTTTTAGTCATTATTTTTAAGGAATGTTTACCGAAACGTGGTATTTCCTGGTTTCGGCGAGTTTCGAATAAATGAGATCCAGTCAAGACACAATAAAAATGGGCATTACAAAAGTAGGGACCTCTTGAGTCACCTGGTACTACTTTTACCATACCTTTTATATATCATACAAATATAAATTATGTTACAGTCGACTCCCTCCATAGTGCACACCCAAGGGACCGGCGCCAGGTGTGAACTATGGCGGGGGTGCACTATGGGAGAGCTACTTTGCTTTAACACGGCCATGTGTGCACTATAGAGGGTTTTCCATTTAAAACAAAGTTTTATTCGAACAACAACAATAACAATAACACTCAATCATTTGTTAGCCGTAAAATAATCGAGAAGATTTTTTTTGCTTCCTCTTCTTCAAGCGTTCATCCGTCAGTAGCTCATCCAGCTTGTCACACATTCCTAACACTGCAGGGTCAGCGAAGTTAGTTTCCACATAACGCTGGAAGAGCTTGAATCCCTCAATGGCGTCTCGAGTTGTAACCGCAGGCTGTATCGGCTCTTCCTCACCAATTGTCACCTCTCCAGCGTCACTGTCATATTCCGGATGGGTTGTCGAGACGACTTCTGCAATTTCTTCCAATGTAAGTGTTCCTCCAGTGACGACATCCTGATCGACGTTTAAGTAGTCAAGCAATTCGCATTCTGTTGGTTCCACCGCTTGCAGTTCTTCCCAAAGCGTGTTTATCTCTACCAGTGCATCATTTTGCGCCACCAAGGGCTGAAGTCGAATAAAACTAATCAAAATTATTCGCCAAAAAATGCAATAAATAAAGCTCTACCTGTCCGTCCACGATGAATCCTGCCTTTAGAAAGCAATTTCCAAGCGTGTCCGATTTCACGTATCTCCAGGCTCGATGAAGCAGACACAACGCCTTGAGAAGATTTATTTTGAGGTCAGCATTGGTGTCGATTGCTGCGATTCGTTCACTAAGAAGAAAGCGCCGATAAAGTATTTTCAAGTTCTGAATGATTCCTTGATCCATTGGCTGAAAAAGTAGGTGTATGAAACTCGTGTTTATAATTCGAAACATCTTAATAAATCACCTGCGATTCGGCTGTAGTATTTGGTGGGAAAAACTTAAGCGTTATCTGCTCCAGCTTTATTTTTGAGTGCCCGCTGAAGTTGTCGAGGAAAAGAAGCACTTTGCGTTTGTCCTGTTTCAGTTTTCGGTCTCACTCTCTGAGCCAAGCCTCGAAAAGATCAGCTTAAAAATAGCCATGTCGGAAAACAGTTATCAAACCAACGCTATATAAGTAAATATTACCCGTCATCCATGCCTTCTTGTTTGCTTTATAGTTTACCGGCACTCGCGCGTTTTTGAAGTACCGAGGATTCGTTGACTTTCCAATCACTAGCAAAGGCAGTTTTTCTGTTCCCGACATATTCGACCCCACGAGAACTGTTATTCTTTCTTTGCTCTTCTTGCCGACGTGCATCTCTCGCCTAAAAAGATGTCGTAGTATGTATCAAATACCGACGTTAAATGGAAACCTTTGAATGCCAGTGTCTTGTTTGGAAGAAGCTGCCAAAAAAGACCTGTTTCGTTGCATTGAAAACATCATCTGCAGAAAAGTGAGAAATGGCTTCCAGCAAAGCGTCCTTCTTCCAGTCATTGAGTGCACCCAAATCGATGTCAGCTGCTTCACCTTGATTGCTTCGAAAGATGATTGAATGGCGATGCTTGAAACGGCTGAGTCAACCATCGCTTGCTTGGAAGCTCTCGAGCTCGGCGGCCTTTTCTTCCATTTTTGCTTGTTCCGCCGCCAAGGGCTGATCTTCCACTGCTTTCCTTAGTTGGTTTGCCAGCTTTTTTGCCAATTCTTTTGCTTTTCTACAACCAACAGTAATAAAATCATGTAATGGAACATGTAATTAAAATTCTCATACCGTCAGCAGAGAACCTGTCAGAGAAATGTTTTGACTTCTAACCGCTTTGACCCAACAAAGAACAGCTTCTTCAAGATTCTCATTTTTCACTGGCGTAAATCGAACTCGCTTCGCCTCATTGCCTCGATCGATTGCATTGTTGATAGATTCCTTGTCGTCCAGAATGCGCTTAACTGTTGACTTCGGAAGATTGAATTGCACGCTGAGTTTGCTCAAGCTTTTGCCACCAAGGGCTTCAATAATGCTCTTCTTTTCAGACAAAGTGATGACATGACGCTTCTTTTTTTTGGAGTAGCCATTGAAAATACCTTAAAAACAAAACTGTTACGTGACAAGCGCAAATAGAATACAGCAACACACAAACAGTACAAAACTGCACTCGCAAAAGTACATGAATAGAACAACAATGATGCGTTAGTTGTTTTCAAGTTGTAATGATTAAAAAAATAAACAAGTTTCGCTTTAAACATTTACTTTTTTGAAAGTTGACGTGAAAATATACAAAGTGTGCACTATAGAGAGAGGCGTTTATTGGATTGGTTCCAGCTCAGGTGTGCACTATGGCGGGGGGTACGTTACTATAAATTTATATGGTGGCCAACCAAATCAGAACCGGGTGTGCACTATGGCGGGGGTGTACACTATGGCGGGTGTACACTATGGAGGGAGTTGACTGTATACAATCGACAAGAAACATACGAAATGTTGGCCCAAATCGTAACAACTCGATTATCCAAGATGTCACCCAAGGTGTGAAGAAACGATGGTACACCACTGTCGGTGATAGGAGTGTTGAGTAGGCTCAAGTATCCTTCGGCCGGAAGGCTTCCTAGTGATTGCTTGCAATAAAAGTCGAGGTACTGAATAATTCCAAAGTAAATCGGGTGGTTATTGTCTGAGAATCAGCAATCTAGAAAAGTTTAAATATTGAAAAACTGATAAAATAGTTTCTTTAAAAGGGGAAGAAATTAGCCGTCCAGATTTGTCTAGAAATAAAACACCGAAATTTAAAAAATTTGAAGGTTTTTAAAAAGGTTGTGGTTACTTTCCACCGTCAAAAGGTTCAAAAATCCAGTCAAATTAGTAATTTATCCCGTCAAATCTAAAAAATTTGTTTGTCTCAAAGATTTATTAAACTTTTTGCTTCAATTTTTCAAAAGTTTTTATACCAATGTGTAGCTCTGAATCTCAGCTTTCTACCGAGCTATGAACTGATCTAACAAAATTAAAAAAAACAAGCAGAAAAAGTCTTTGAATTAATTGAATTTTCAGAAAAAGTTACTGCCTTCAAACTCGTTTTTCTATAATTTTTAAAAATCATATCAGGTCAGCTGATGGCTTATTAGAAAGCTGAGATTCAGAGCTACAAGTTGGTATAAAAAGTTTACAAAAAATAAATAATTTTTAAAGAAAATAAGAAAATTTCAAATTTGACGGGATAAATTACTAATTTGACGGGATTTTTGAACCTTTTGACGGTGGAAAGTAATTTTAGCCTTTTAAAAATTTAGCTAGATTTTTTTTTGAATTTCGGCATTTCCGTTCAAGACAAAGTCTCCCTATTAAAAAATGTTTACTGTAAAAATGTCCAGAGCCGACACACCATGCCCATAATCCGTTGAAAAAGCACCATGGTTAACAAAAGTTTGCGATAAGCTAAAACTATATTTTTTAAAAAGGTGAAAAATAAAATTTTAGTTGAAAATAAAGTAGCAAACTTACTTAGAATTGAACCATCTCCTGTATCCATATCCAATGTAATCGGGTATTTCCAAAATTTTGTCTAACAACCAGCTGTCGGTGTAGTCAAAATCAAATGCTACGTGAAAATTCTGGGCTGAAAATTATCTGATATAACATAATATATTAATCAGCTAGTGACAATAATTTGGATTAGAAGTTCTTGGAAAATACTTACGTGGAGTTCCTACATGAATGACGGAAATCAATACGATATCGCGATAACTTTTGGTAGGGACAGTCGAGTGGTTCAAATGATAGCCAACAATAGGGTTTCTCGTTAATATCTTAGATTGAATTTCGGCATCAATGTTGAAAACAGCTGCGTCAGTACGAGGAGGCCCAACAGCCATAAAGGAGATAAATAGCATATAAATATAAATTAGGTGAGACATCTAAAACATTATAACTATTAGGTTGTTCAATAAGTTCCCAAGACTAAACCTCAAATCTAACATTTATAACTAATAATTTTTCATTAACATTTTGATGTTTTAAAGCATCAGAACCATGTTTTCGACAAATTTTTTTTTGGCATACTTTGCCTTGGTGTCCCCTGTGGTTGAAAACTTTGACAACAGGGGACCAAAGCATTTTTTTCAACATTTTTTTGCTTTTTAGTTGTCAATCAACAAAAAAAGGGCTACCAGACATTTACAATATTTTTTGGAAAATGTCGGCCGACATTTTCCAATATTTTTGGAATTTGTCGGCCCACATTTTCCAATTTTTTAGAGATTTTTGGTTAATGAAATTGACCATTTTTCGCTTTCAAGTCTTAAAGACTAGTAATAGTTCACGGGCATTCTAGACATAGTCAATTTTTTGCGGCGATCGCATGAAAATCACTGGATTTAAATTTATGTGCAGTTCCAAGAATGTTTGACTTAGAATCCTTTTTCGAAATTTGTTTTCCCAAATAATAAGAAAATGATAAAAAAAAATCACGAGACTTAGATGCGCCTCGTTGGAAAAGCTACATCACAAATGACAACAATTTTCACATATCGGGATTTTAATAAAAAAATTCTCGCCCTGATACATACTTTGTTCGCAACAAAAATAACAACTAGACAATCAACAATTATTCTTTTTCTCATTCTTCTTCGTCACTCTCTTCAATGTCATCGAAATCCGGATGGAATCTTTTTGCGTATGACACACTTTTTTGCACAGATCGTAAGAATGACACAATTTCATCAAAGCTTGCAACTTCATTAGACGGCTGTTCTTCTCATTCTACTAGCAAAGCAACACCAACTCTTTCGAGATTCGCTGAGCTGCACGGACTGTTCTGAACTGTTCTTCCGGCCTATCCTCATGTCTAGAACAGATGCTTATCCGTGTGAAATAGTTAGAAATTACACAACAAACCTTCCGATCACGTGTCTAACTGCTTCCTCTTCTGCGACTTGAAACTGGATGACTTTGCTACGAGCGGCTTTTCCTCCTCCAACAAAAAAGTCGCTTTGTAATCTCGGTTCCATGACTCTACAGCATCGTTTGTTACGAGAAGCTGCTTGCGGATGAACTCGTTTACGTTTCATCGATTAATAGGAAAGAGACCAGGCTGCATCCTGTATCCAGAGCCCCAAAAAGGTAGGCCTTTCGAAAGTAGTTGATAAAGGCTGAAAGAGCGTCTTACAAATTGCCTAAGTGTAAGTTATATTTAAAAAACCTTCATCGTGAATTTGATGTTCCATATCAGCGACTCCTGCATTCACGAGATCATCAAAAGCATGTATGAGAGCGATGTAGCCTCGTATGTCTCGTAGTCTCGTTTAGGCAATTATGCCAGCTTTGAGAAGAGCACAATCCAATCCCGCAGGTTATCATTTTCGTAGAATTCACTCATGCCATGTCCACGGGTCCACTTGAGGGTTGATTGATACAAATGGAAGAGGCTTTTGAAAGAGGCGATGCTTCAGCTACACCATATCCCGCTTGCGACCTTCGCCGTATCTAAACGAAACAAAAAATCACTGAATTCCACAGTTGATACTGACCTAAAAATCATCTGGCTTCGGTATATGGCTGTGCTCTTTGTGAGATGGGAAATGCGCCCATCTTCTTTGACAAATTCTTTTCTTTTGCAATGCTTTTAGATACCTTGCCGATTCTTGACTTTCTGACAGCAATTGAAAAAACTTGTACCTTGACACTTGGTGCTTTCCTGGAAAATATATCGGTTGAAGATCATCATTGAAGAATTTTTAATACCCGAGCAAAAACGTAACGATACCCATCAGCCCACATTAGGTGCTTGCCAACTCTGCTTGTTTCTCGCTGCTCGATTGGGTTTCTTGACAGAAAGCTAATTCTTGGTCTTCAGAATCACTTGAGTTCATAGTGACAAAACCTTAAAAATCACATACAAGGAGCAAAGAGGATGCAAATTATTTACCGCTGGACATCGAAAAGAACCAAAAAAAAATAATAGTAATCAAAAATACCGGGAAAAGTTGTAAAAATATTGGAAAATGTGGGCCGACATTTTCCAAAGATATCGGAAAATGTCGCGCGACATTTTCCAAAAATATTGGAAAATGTCTGGTAGCCAAAAAAGTGGCAAAAGACGATCGAAATTGAAGGCGACTACTTTATTGATTGAACTGTGGGTGAAAATGAAATTGTTATCAAAATTGTTTTTGTGAAATCAAAATTGTTTTTGTCGAAAACAAACTTCAAACCTAAGTAGTTCCACCCCCGCCCTTTTAAATGTACAGACCTAACTTCCTTAAAACACCCCTGTTCTGATGCTTTAAAACATCGAAATGTTAATAAAAAATTGGCCGCTATTCCATTTTGTTATTCCCCTGCGCCCCTTCGGGCGCGCAAGGGGCTTGGAGTTGAGATGCGCACACCCACATACCTTAGACACAAATCACTCGAAAGTGATTCTGGATGCATGAAAAAACATGCATACCAGAGTTATTTATGCGGTAGGCCCCAGTATTCAAAACTATGTTCAACATCTTTTCGTCGATTTGTTTTTTATTTTTGTAAAAAACAAGCCTTCCCCCTCTTGTTTCAAGGCCAAGCCATAAGCTCAGCCATCCAAAAATTCTGCCTACACCTCCACAGAGTCCTGGCTCAGGCATAACCACCTCGGGACCACCCGGCTGGCCGCTGTAGTACAATGGAATAGTACAAGAAATTGTTAGTTATAAATATTAGATTTGAGGTTTAGTCTTAAAAATCGCGCTAGAGGGGGGGGGTCGTAACTTTTCGAACAGCCCAATATTATAACTACCGTATTAACTCTAATAGGCCGGGTTATTATTTTTCAAACCCCTAAAAATGTGAAAGTTGTCAATCAAAATGGCCTTAACTCTCAAATATTAGTCTAAAAATAAGGGGGTGCCGGTTTATTGGAGAGTGCCGGCCTATTAGAGAGAATACGGTAACTACATATATGACTAGGGTTGGCGATTCGGGTAACCGTTCGGTTTCGCATCCGAAAACCGGATAAAATCCTCCTTGGTCATCCCAGTTGATTTTTTGTGACGTTTTAATCTTAGACTTAGGTAAGAGTCAAGCTAGCGTGTATATTACTAGCTTGTTCGAGCCCAATTAAGACGGGATCAAACCTGTTTCTCGAACTACAAAAAATTATTATCAGGTTGTTTAAGTTTCTAACGGACCTTCCTCTCCCTTTGTGAAATAAGTATTTGGAGGAATAGAAATTTACCCTGATAATTTTAAAGAATGAGCCGAACTGTGTTAAGATAGACTAGCATCTTTTGGTTTTATAGTTTCAGAAAAATGTTCGACATAATATATCTGGCCAACTTTTGCCTAAGTCCAGGGTAACTACATATATAACTAGGGAATAACTACATATGTATAAATAGTCACAAAAAATCAACAGGGGGTTCTATCTTATTAGTGGTTCCATTTTTTGCCTTGGTCCCCCCCCTGTTACTTTGATAAATATGAATTTAGGTTCCGGATCGCAAAAAGAAAACCTTACTGAACATAATACGCAAGAAGATCAAGCGAGTGACAACGATTATTTCCGATGGTTGGCCAGCTTATAAGAAACTTGGAAAACAAATGGGAAAGCCAGTGGGTTACAAGCACTTTACAATATTTCACAAAACTCGTTTCGCAAGATATTGTTATCATATAATGTTTTTAAATGCTTATTTATTGCTTTTATTGTTTAGGGATGATTTTGATACAAACAAGAATCCGATTCGTGTGCACACCAACAAGGTGGAAGCCTTCTGGATGCATCTCAAGCACAAAATAAAGCGACTTCGTGGAATCAAAGGCGATCAACTTTCTTCGTATGTTGCAGAAGCAGTCTTTCGACAGAACTGTGGCGTTTTAAAAAAAATCATTGCTGGATATGTTATGTGAACAAATTTCTGAAATACATCGTGTGAGTAATTATAAATTGTAATTCGTATTTGTTAATTATTAAATTTAACGGTGCGTGACAAAATCCGCTCGGCCATAATCCGCTCGGGACAAAATCCGCTCGGCCATAATCCGCTCGGGACAAAATCCGCTCGGCCAAAATCCGCTCGCCCAAAATCTCTCGTGACAAAATTTTCTTGCAGTCAAAAATTATATTGAAAGGTACATGTCAATGTTTACCCGCCAATTTTTCGCCGACATAATTCCATTTCTGTTTTCTCATCAACTTTTATTGGGCGGCAGTAAATTCTCCCGCGGTAAATTCCCCTAAAAATTTTTTAGGTTACAGGTTCGAATCCTGGTGGTAGCAGATATTGCTTTTTCTTGAGTAAGAGTCATAACATCGCTGGTATTTAGGAGACCACCTAGTCTCAGGGTGAGTAAAGGAGCGACCTGGTCCTACTCTGAATGGTCATGCACCTCCAAAATCCCGAACTTGAATTTGGCCGAAAGTAGCTAATAATCATGTACCCTATCCAGAATCGTGTCCTGAACACGGTTTGATAATGCTTAAAGGGCCTGACCTCTTCCTACTCGGTGGTCCCCGCCAATTCAAAAACTTTCCCTAGATCATTGGACTTCTGTACGGATTTTTCCGCTAGGTTTCTAACAAAACTAAGCCTAAAATTTGATTTCAGGACTAGTTTTGTTAGAAACGTGGCGGAAAAATCCGTACAGAAGTCCAATGATCGAGGGAAAATTTTTGAATTGGCGGAGGACCACCGAGTAGGAAGAGGTCAGGCCTTTAAACAGCGATTTGACTTGCAGTAACCCCAGTTATGGAGTATTTTCCTCTCCTTAGGTTACTTAGGTCCCTTGGTAAGATCGAGTTTTGGTGAAACCAATTACGTCTCAATACTCAAAAAATACCATAGAAAACCTTATTTTACTATTATAAACCATCTTCAGCATACCCGCATCAGTCCAAAAAACAGGTTTCGGAACATGAAAAGCGTAAAATTTTTGATCCAAGTGGACGACCACTTGGTTTTGTTATACCCAAGACTCGATTTTACCATAACTCAAAAAATACCCTACAAAACAGCATTTTACCACTATCAAACCGTCCTCAGCATGCCCGAATTAGTCCGTAAAACAGGTTTGGAAATTTTGTCCCCGAGCGGATTTTGTCCCGAGCGGATTTTGTCCCATTTTGGCGCGAGCGGATTTTGTCCCCGAGCGGATTTTGGCCCGAGCGGATTTTGTCCGTGTCCCTGAATTAATGTGAATGAGGTAGTTGATAATTTGTATTCTGGAAAAAATACAAGAAATAGACTAAACAAATCGAGGGCAGAAAATTGGGTAAAACAACAGGGAGGACCGAGGCAAAAATCAACAGGGGGGACCAAGGCAAAAAATGGAACCACTAATAAGATAGAACCAGGGGAGCAAGGCAACCATCCCACCCCCCCCCCCCCCTCCTCTCATTGAGAGATAGAACCAAAATATTTCATGGGTGGCGACACTTGAGCTTAAAAACAGGAACTTGTTCGGTAGAGGGACCCTTTTTTGTTAACTATGAATAGTCTTTAAATGTAAACTGAGTAATTTTTATACGCTAAAAACGATAAAAAGGTTGTTTCCCAACGTTTTCCATACTAAAAAGTTAGGTTTTCAAAAAAAATTGGTTATCAAAAGTTGACCAATTGCCTCGGTCTCCCAAAGTAGAATATTTTATATTACGGCACGTCGATTGCAATTTTGATTTCTGTCTATGCACTCAATTGGACTGAGCTATATCCTCTGAAAATACTCAGATGGAGTTCTCAGGTTTCGGTTAAATCCAAGTGGACTTTGATCAGTTATTCAGAGATCCTCTGATTGATCGTTTATTTTCTTATTATTTTGCTTTTAGAGCATAGTTAAAAGCATTTGGAAAAGTTTAAATTTTAAAAAATCGAAAAAAAAATTCGGTTTTAAAGAAACTTACTACCCCCTCAGGGTCGAAATTACCAAATTTGAGAGTAGATTTTGAAGGATTTATAAATATCATGCAATTAAAGCTATTCTTAATTTTATCTAATAGATAACTCATATTAGTGCGATAATTTAAAAACCCAACATTTTCACAGAAAAATGAGAAAAAAATTCAAATTTCGTACAAAACAGAATGCCACAGCAAGTTTGCGACTTTTGAATTTTGACACATTGTGAGGGGCTTGGTTGGTTAGAGATGCACGCACTCACTTACCTTAGACATAATTCCGAGCAAGATTCTTGATCATACATGCACTAAAGACTCTTTTCGTCTGGCTCCAGTGATCAAAACGTGGTAGGATACCTTAACTACCCGTAATAGCGATACCTTAACTACCCAGGAGTTTGTTGGTGGTTTGCTTCTCGGTGGCTATCAGAATTCCATTTTCGGTCATGATTCCCAGACAAGTTCCAGCATGATCGATCGCTTCCATTGCATATTCCACTTGATGCAAACGGCCCTCGGGAGAAAAGGTAGTTGTGCGCTGGTCATGGCCATGTCTTATTTTTTATTCGGCCTAAAAAGATGGGAATAAGATACACAAGGGCAATATAATCAACGTGAGACATATCATGTGAAAATTATAAAGACTCTCGAATGTTGGAGAATGAATATAGGTTTCAGATAATCTTACTATGCACACTAAAGCTTACTTTCCGTTAAAAAATATTATAGTCAGGAAAAATAGCTTGCCACCACCGAGATACGAACCTGTAACGAAACAATTCACGAAAGACCATTCTAGAGCCACAGTGGCCGAAAGACAATAAATCTGTTTTTTAGGGTTTGACTAAAAGGGAACAAACTTTTCGCAAAAAAAACGATTGAGCAAATCAGGATCGCAATGTGGTCGAGTTAATCACTCAGAAGCTTAAACCGAACATTGCGAACCACTCCAAATCACCCTAAACAGTGTTTTGGCGTCATTGGAGTGGTTGAATGTAGTTTCGGATAATCGGTGGTGTGTTTCTGAGCGATTCACTCGATCACATTGCGATTCTGATTTGCTCAGTCATTTTTTTCCCAAAAAGTTTGTCCCTCTTTTAGTCAACTCCCAAATACCAGATTTTATGGCTTTCGGCCACTCTGGCATGGTTTCTGAGCATTTAAAGCTATTCTGTGACCGTAAAAAAGTGTTTCCCTCAAAATTTTGACTTGAAATTCAAATTTGGAAGAATTGAGTTTTGGACGAAATGGCCGTAATTATAGTCGGGTTCACATTTAGGGTCAACATTTTCTTGAATTCAAAAAATGTCAACGTTTTCCTTAATATTTGTTTATTTCAATATTTTTGACCCTAGGCCCTAGGGCCTAGGGCAACTTTTTGAGCTCTACAAGAAAATATGGACAGTCAACTTTGACGTATAAAAATTGGTCGGCAAAAAATGTTGAGGGGTCAACAGGGGTCAACATTTGCCAAATTTTGTGGAGGCAAAATCTCACATTTCTGTTAATGCTATCTTGTAGAGCTCAAAAAGTTGATGGGGGTCACAAATGGCAGATTTGGCACTTTCACTTCAAAAAATTGATATTTCAATACTTTTCCAAAATGTTGACCCCTAAAATGTTGACCCTCAACCAGGAATGTGCACGGGCCGTTTTACGGGCTTTTCTCTCGATTTATTTCTCCAACTTTTTCATTTCGACGATAAGCAAGTTATATGTCATTTGAAAGCTAACATTCAGGGCTTTCTTTCTGCCAGCTTCGGGCCGCGGATTTGTGACTTTTTGTAATGACGGGCCGCCACGGGCCGTGAAAAAAGACCGAAATCTTGATTTTTGGTCTTTTTTCACGGCCCGTGGCGGCCCGTCATTACAAAAAGTCACAAATCCGCGGCCCGAAGCCGGCAGCAAGAGAGCCTGAATGTTAGCTTTCAAATGACATATAACTTGCTTATCGTCGAAATAAAAAAGTTGGAGAAATAAATCGAGAGGAAAAGCACGTGAAACGGCCGTGCACATCCCTGCCCTCAACACGACTATAATCACAGCCAGTGCCATGCTCCGAGGAAATACGTATTAGTACGGTATATTTCTATTTTTTTAATTTTTGCCTCTGATGCAAGTTTTTGGACTATTTTCGCCTGTGCAGTTTTTTGAAGAATAGTTTGATTAAAAAGTGAAAAAGTATGTACAAACACACGTAAAGTATTAATTATGAGTACAGGCAAAAGTTCAGATACGAGTAAGAGTATGAGAAAATCGCTCAATTCCTTCGAGTTAGCACTGGTTGCGCTTGAAATAAATCATGAAGCTGAAAGAAAGCAGATTAAAATCCATCCCCAGACAAAATTGGGGCGACAATAAACAATTTTGTTTTTTAAAAACCAATGGCATCCCTCCCCCTTATGTACTCCCTTAACTGTTCACTGCTCTTAAAAGTTAGAGCATTGGGCACTATCTTCCAATTAGAACAGGACAAAACTTTTGAGGGAAGAAAAGAACAGGTATTTGGACCGCTAGCTTCTCTTCTCTTTCCCTCAATGACCAGTCAAAGTGCTCTGTTTGGGTTTATCACTTTATTGGGATGGAAATAGTGTGTGCGCAACTGCCTTTTTGTAGGAAAGATTGGGAAATACTTGGTCTACTACACTCTGACCCAAAAAAATGCCCCAATGCAAAGTATGATGAAAGTGTTGACTGTGTAGAAAATAAAGTGATTTAAAAAATGTGTAAGCAGTGAAAGAGCCAATTAATGTTTATAAAAACCCGTATCGATATATATCATTGACTGCTATCAACACTTAACCAACAACCGAAAAGAGACTATCAATCTTTTAGCACTCCTTTTTTCTATGCGATCTAGAAGACCCAAGAATTTTTTTGGCATATCCTTTCATTTTTAAACTACCGTGTTTCCTCTAAATGCGGCAATTAGAAGCATGCAATTTTTCAAACTTCAAGTGGTTCAAAACTCGTCTTTTAATTTACTGTTTGAGCTGTGTAAAAACTGCAGATTAGATTTTTGAAATCCCTTGCAGGCACTTTCCAGACAGCTCAAACAGTAAATAAAAACATAAATTTTAGACCACTTGAAGTTAAGGAGCGGCAATTAGAGAAAATACAGTATGTATATCCAAATAATATCCCAAAATGAAGCGGCGAGTCTGGCAAAATTTGTAGTATATTTGGATATTCATATTAATAGAGAAAAGTAGAACAAAAAAAATATATGATTAAAATTGCTCTGGGGCAGGGTGACCAAGTCGGATTGGTGAAAACTAAGACAAAAATTTCAAAAACTAAGATCTTGGGCCGAAAACTAAGAAAATCACAAAAATGACTCGGAAGCGTATTTTTTATTCAAATTGCACCGTAAACACAACAAAAAAATAGCAGGTGAACTATAAAATCAAATTAAAAGTATTTTTCCCACCCACGAATTCGATTCAACAACAAACTATTCTTCAGCAGAAAATCGTGCATTTCAGTACAATTCATATCGAAGTTGACTTTTGTTTGGACCAACGATTTCACCGTTCCGACTTGAAGCAAATTTCTTTCGTCTGTCCATTGAGCCGAGCACAAAGAGAAAATTCCCTCAACAAATGCATTGGACACAGGAATAGAGAGAATCGCACTGACCAACTGATAGACGATTGGGAGCGAACCATTGCCTTCGAAAATCTTCATCCATTTTTTATCTGCTCCCAATGCATTGAGCGACTTTGGCGGCACTTGCTGAAGAAGAGTATTTAGCGTCGAAACCTAAAATGAAAGTAATATAAACAAACATCAACTAACAACGGGACTTTTGCATTTATACCTCATCAAGCAACGAATCCTCGTCTGCCAATCTGGATAGAGCTGAGAGGCGAGAGAGAAAACTTCTCCGTAACCGACTTCAGGGAGACCTAGCATAACCCACGTCATGTTGGATGGCAAATGGGCTAGATGGAACCATTTGTTGATGTACTCGAGAGCAGTTTCATAGAATTCCTAGACAACATCAACAGCTGATGATTTGGAAATGATAAATGAAACAAACTTCGAAGCAGGATTTCAAATAATTGACTCGATTTTTATCAAAGAGCCGACCCAACGAGATCGAAGTAGCTGCGCCATAGAACGACGCTTGTTGTCGACTGATTACCTGCCCTCTGAATGAATGCATAATGTCCACTAATTCCGGAAGTAGAGCTTTTGTACGCTAAAAATACGAATGACAAAAAAAGAATGTCCGGCTACAAAAATGTACTTGAAGAAGTAGAATTGGCTTTTCAAAAACCTGAAGCACGCTCTGAAGAAATTGCACAATGATTTTGGCCTCACTTGAAGAGAAAAAGTCCTCGAGCATCTTTGGTGGTAAAAAAAAAGCTCAGAAAAGCTCATGGAAGGCATCCCAGAGTTGCAACATCCTATTCAAAACATTCCCTAGAGTCGTCCATCTTGTTGCCGTATGAGTAAGCAGCGTAGCATAGTTCACCTGCATAGATTACTGAAGCAACTATCGTCAAAATCAACAAAAATTAAGCCTACCTCGTGACGCAAGTCGAACTTTTTTGACGCAATGTCGACCCTTTAAAGTAGCTGGCAATTTTGTAGACGATTGCTTCGATGTCTACCGGAATACGTTCTTCCTGCATCGAACGAGTGTTTGGGCACATCTTGTAGGATCGAGGACGCGACTCTTGTCACGGAATTTTTCCTTCCTTGAAGTTGAACCTATCCTTGAATTGCTCGGATCGAGGACTTGCAAGACCAATATCCTAAAATTAAAGTGTAAATTAGCTAATTTTAGAATTTTCGCATAACTCTCATATTCGACATAAAATTTATCCGTCAACAAACCAAGAAGACTAGCTCGAATCGATTACAACTCATTATCGCAACGGCAAAAACATCAGCAGTACCTCGAGCGATTGGAAACTGGATAGAAAGTGGCTCATTGGCTCGCACATCTGTTTTAAGGCTGACTCGAAAGGCTCTAGGAGTCTCACCATCTTATTGACTATCGCCCATTCCTCCTTCTCCATATTTAACTCGGTCTTATCCCCCTGTAAGATACATTCAAGGCTTTCTGCTACTCCACGAGCTTTGTCACATATAGAAAGAAAAATTTCAACGAGAAGGCACATCAGCAAACAATATAGTCATAAGAGTCAATTAGATTATCAAGTCAATAAGATACCTGTTCTAGAGAATGAAGAGGAACTTCGAGTGTTGTTGCTTCTGCTTCAGTCAATCCCATGCCAGATTGCTGTGTTTGAAATATCCCACCAAACTACGACAGCGCTTCGGAAATGCAGAAATTTCTTTTTCTTCGAAGACGGCTTTGTTTACGACTAGATTAAGCTTATGCGCACCACAGTCAGCATGAAAGTAACCTTCAGTTTCAAACGCCTGAAAATAAGCGTAAAAATACTGGAAAACATGATCTACTATCAACAAATTGAACCTTTTTCATATTGCTACCTTCTTCGAAGAAAAACATAAGTCTTTTCGAACGGAATCTCCCATTTTCGAAGCACTTTTTCTACCATCTTGCTGATTGTCTCAAAATTGTGGCTTCCCGAGAACGATTGAACACAGAGGATAAATTTAAGGACCGTGAAATTCGCAAAATACTGGCTAAGAAAAAATATCCTTCGTTTCACTCATAAATATGAACTAATCCGCTTCCAAAATGGCTCATAAATAATTAGATGAAACTTGGTATTTTTGAAAAAAAGTTTTGAAAAAAAGTAATGTCCGCAACATGTATTTGAACCGTGCAGATGAATTCACTGCAGATGAATTCACATAGATCCTTTGAAATTTTATGCACTTTTCTCCAATTTTCTAATCTGAGATTTCTGAAATAGGAATTTACAACGGATATCCGTGACGGATGATTTTTTAAACTACGTAATGGAGGTGAAGGATGGTTCACGGACTTCAGTAATATTGATCCCGTTACTTAAACAAAAGTCTCTGACCTCCGATGCTCCAATTTTACGACAAAATGGGATGACTTGATAGTCAAAGAACGTGTCAAAATGTTAAAAACAAAAGAATCTTCTGGAAAAGTTTCCTCACTAGTTGTTGGTTTTTATTGTTTTATAGTGATTATGTGCTCAATAAATTATGAAAACTCGATTAACGTCGGCGTGTAAGAGGTAAGTAAAATGTCTCTCTGATTAACGACTTCCTGATTAACGTCCCTCTCTGATTAACGTCCTTTTAGGGTTGGTCCCTGCGAGACGTTAATCAGAGAGTCGACTGTACCTAATTTTATGAACCAAATCAAGCCCAAAGTGCCAGTTTATCGCAAATTGACTGCAGAGTATTTAGACAATGTTAGTGATCAAGTTTTATTTAATTTTTATTTTTAGCCCAACTATGTCATAATGTTTGTTTTAACTTGAAGTAGGTGCGCAACATCAGAGTGTGCTCTATCTAATGAGCATATCTTTACAGTCGACGCTGGATAGTACGTATCCCTTGGGGACCGGCCGGAAGGGTAAAAAGTACGTACTATATACTATCGAGCGTAAGTACAATCGAGTGCCCTTCACCACAAAAACTATAAAGATACGTCAGGGCTCTTTTTCATCCTTTATTCAAATATTTGCCTTTTATTTAACACCCCAAATTTTATAAAAACTTTGTGATTTTACGCAAAATTTTTTATTTTTGACGTTAAATACTCAATAAGCACTGGATAAAATGATACTTTTTGAGCAAATGTCCTATATTATACCAAAATGTCCCTTATTTCAAAAATTCTCAACAAGAGCTCTGAGATAAGAACTATCGAGCTTTTTATGGAAAGGTATCTTATAAAAGGAGGAAAAGCTACTTAGGTTTAAAAAAAATGGCTTTCATGGCGCAGTGCGTAAATCTTTGCGTTTTTGGTCCAAATGGTATTGTAGGTTCGATCCCACGTGGTGACATGCTATTAGTTTTGGCTTGTTTGACCAGTTATAGGGGTAATTTGGATCGCTGATTCCGAATCTGGCTTCAAAAGAGTCTAATTACCGTATATTCTCTATTAATCCCCCATGGGGTATTATTTTCAACTACTCTTTTTATAAAAAGAGTCTACTCTATTTTTCAACCACTCTTCAGGGGTGGGGGATTATTAGAGAGTGGGGGATAATTACAGAGTGGGGGACTATTTTTCAACGTAAATTTTGTTTGAATTTTCAGTAGTCCCAACACGAAAAAATGCACATTATGCGTTTCTGTCCGATTTTTTGTCTAATTATTTTTATTTTTGTTGCAAATCATTTTCAACGAGCTTGTTTTTTCTCGTCTGATCCAATCCCTGTATCAAATGAGCAATTCCCACTAGCTCCAGCTGCATGAAGATGAAGCCTGTCAACTAATATCGAAAAAATTGTCGAACAACAATTTTTTTCATCGGTCACAGCTAAATTTGCAGCAAAAGTTGGATAATAGATCAAATCTTTACTTCGCAGGTTTTCACAATATTTAGCTCGAAACTTTAAGAAAATTTCAGCACAAATAACCAAAATAACAGATCAAACCCACACTTAAAAAATCAGATTATATCGGAAAAATCAAAAACAAAATGCAGAAATACAACTAAAAACATTTGCACCAAGAAAAAGCCAATTTGATCCAAAAAAAAGTCTTTTTGAAAAAAAAAATATTTGACCAAAAAAAAAAGACTTTTTGACCCAAAAAAAAGTCTTTTTGACCCAAAAAAAAGCTTTGTCCCCAGTAAAAAGGATTCATCAGTTGCAAGAATAAATTAGGCAGCTTAAATCAGTGATTATGTGGATGCCTTAGTGCACTACAACTAATGCGATTTTCGTGTTCAGTGAGAGCATAATTTAGCAGTACCATCGTGGCCTAATTAATTTCTTGTTGCTAACTGGCTGTCAATTACGCAAACACCATTTTTCGTTTGGCTGATTTGAGAGTCAGCCTAAGCCAACGAGATCAACCGGCGCCAAGCGACTCGACCGCTCCATAAGGGCTTAAAACATGGCAACGGACAAAACATGGCAAAGGGCAAGGGATTTTGAAGAAGATGCGCTCGAATAAGACGAACTGGAAAAAGAAGGGCAACCGTAAAGAACTGAAGAAACTTTGGAGAAACTAAATGAAGATTAATATTCCATGTTTTTAAGCTCCATTCATACTCTCGCGGGACACGGGACAATTTTTCAAAACACGTTTTTGTCTCTATCTCGGCTTCCATCCATCATTTTTCACTACTTTTAATAGATTCACAAGGAAACAAATAATGATCTACAACATATGGATAACATATTTGCCATGATCAGTATCGAAAACGGTTTTTAGGCTGTCCCGAAGGTCAATGTCACGTGGGACAAATCCCTATACAGTTGCGGACAATTGATAGAAAACGACAACAAATTTTTTTGAATTGTGTGTTGTTTCGACTGGAAATAAGAGACTCATGCCAAACCTTAAAACACAGTTTTGTAGAGTAATTCAAGCGCTACAAAACTGGTGTATAAAATTTTTCAATGCCCACTAATTTTTAAAGTTTTTCTTACGCCTAAAAATGTAGGCAAATATTTGGCCCGACAATTGATAGAGAACGATTTCTTTTTTAAGCTAATTAATTTTATTTTTTTGTGTATTGTCAACTTTTGATGACTATTTGTAAGCCCTGTTCCTCAGCTACAATTAGGTATATCAAACTTTTTTTTGAATTATTATACGAAAAATTATGACCATAGAAATAAAAGTGTCGATTTCTAGTCAAATTCAAATAAAATGTAAGGAAAATGGTTGTTTGACCACATAATTAAGAGCTTTTCTCCAAATTTTAAAAATCAAAATTCACGTCCTTATGCATTTTTTGAAAGCTCTATGATTTCTCTACATAATGACATTTTGATCGTTATCGTAAAATCACTCTGCACTGAGATGCGCATAGGTTGAAGTTTAAAACCCTGAAAAACTGCCGTTTTGCCTTATTTTAAGCCATTTCAGGGTTTTAAACTTCAACCTATGCGCATCTCAGTGCAGAGTGATTTTACGATAACGATCAAAATGTCATTATGTAGAGAAATCATAGAGCTTTCAAAAAATGCATAAGGACGTGAATTTTGATTTTAAAATTTGGAGAAAAGCTCTTAATTATGTGGTCAAACAACCATTTTCCTTACATTTTATTTGAATTGACTAGAAATCGACACTTTTATTTCTATGGTCATAATTTTTCGTATAATAATTCAAAAAAAAAGTTTGATATACCTAATTGTAGCTGAGGAACAGGGCTTACAAATAGTCATCAAAAGTTGACAATACACAAAAAAATAAAATTAATTAGCTTAAAAAAAGAAATCGTTCTCTATCAATTGTCGGGCCAAATATTTGCCTACATTTTAGGCGTAAGAAAAACTTTAAAAATTAGTGGGGCATTGAAAAATTTATACACCAGTTTTGTAGCGCTTGAATTACTCTACAAAACTGTGTTTTAAGGTTTGGCATGAGTCTCTTATTTCCAGTCGAAACAACACACAATTCAAAAAAATTTGTTGTCGTTTTCTATCAATTGTCCGCAACTGTATAGGGATTTGTCCCACGTGACATTGACCTTCGGGACAGCCTAAAAACCGTTTTCGATACTGATCATGGCAAATATGTTATCCATATGTTGTAGATCATTATTTGTTTCCTTGTGAATCTATTAAAAGTAGTGAAAAATGATGGATGGAAGCCGAGATAGAGACAAAAACGTGTTTGAAAAATTGTCCCGTGTCCCGCGAGAGTATGAATGGAGCTTAAAAAACATGGAATATTAATCTTCATTTAGTTTTCTCCAAAGTTTCTTCAGTTCTTTACGGTCGCCCTCCTTCTTCCAGTTCGTCTTATTCGAGCGCATCTTCTTCAAAATCCCTTGCCCTTTGCCATGTTTTGTCTTTCCATGTTTTGTCCCTTAATTATATTATTCGATAATTAAAGGGCCATTGCCGTCTCCGACAACGGTTGTCCCCCGCCAATTCAAAATTTTTTCTTTATCGTCGGATTTACGTACAAATTTTTCAACTCGGTTTCTAACAAAACTATACTAAAATTACATTCTAGGCCTTGTTTTGTTAGAAACCAAGCTCAAAAATCCGTACAGAAGTCGAATGATCAGGCAAACAAATTGAATTGGCGGGGGACAATTCAAAACAGGTGGCAATGACCCTTTAAGAGGGGTACGTCAGGTTTGATCGCCACGAATTTGATCGCCGGCTAATTTTGATCGCCACAAAATTGATCGCCACAAATTAATTTAATCTTTCCCTAAGTTTCCTAAATTTTGGTGTCTAATAAAAATGTTGACCCAAAAAGACGATTTTTAGGGTGGGGGATTATTAGAGAGTGGGGGATTATTTTTCAACCCCCCTCGGGGGGAGGGGGATTGGAGGGGTGTTGGATTAATAGAGAGTGGGGGTTTATTAGAGAGTGGGGGATTGATAGAGAATATACGGTACCTCTAAAACTGGTCAAACAAGCCAAAATAAGTAGCATGTCACCGCGTAAGATTGAACCTGCAACACCATTTTGGTCCAACAAACGCAAACGCTCACGCAGTGCGCCACCGGGAACATTTTTGAAACCCAAGTAGCTTTTTCCCTTCTTCAACGAGCCTCTTGAACTATTAGGAAAAGAAAATTGCACAATTACATAAATAACCTATAATTCAAGAAAATTTAACAACTCGATGTAACAAATTGTTACCTTGTATATTCAAAACTTTAAAAGTGAAGGCGAATGAAAATTCGGACTTATTCTCAACGGGTACCGAGTTTCAAGCTTTTCGTTGTTGTTTTGCTAAACTTTTGCAAAAAAGTGAGCTAAGTAGATTCAAAATTGATAAATTCTTTTACTTCAACAAGCTGCTCATATACCATTTGTGTGTTTTTGAATAAAGATATCTTAACATCTTCTTATGACATTCATGGTAAAAAGAAACTTTTTGCAAAAATTTAGCAAAAAACATCAAGAGAAAGCTCAAAAAGCAGTACTCATTGAGTGATACAACCAAAACTACGAATTCATTTCGAATAGAGAAAAAAGTCAAAAGTAAACATCAGCTGATGGTTGCTTGTCATTTTGGTCGCCAACTAAACGAAAATTGAATAAATTTTCAATGACAAAATTTATTTCCACTTGGGATCATTCAAAGTACGTACTATCGAGCGTCAACTCATTCAGTTAGGGCCAGCTCTAGAGTGCGTACTATCGAGTGTACGCACTATCGATTTCAAAGTTGCCTTATTTGAAAAGGATCTTACCGAACAATGAAAAAGAGTGAGAAATATCAAGCGTGACTGATATTTCTATGCTTGCTCTATGATTGTATTTGCTTCTATATACTCATTTGCTTGCCTTCAGAAAATTGATTGCTCTCGTTCTGAATGAACTATCTATATATATATGACAACGACGCCCTGAATTTGCTAACCGGGTTGTATGAGCTTAAGTCAATTGTTGTGCTTTTGATATTCACGAAAGTGGAAGGGAATCTTTGCTCCTTAGCTTCGGACTTAGTGTCATAAGTGTACTTCGAATGAACTTAGTATCAGCAATGAGTGAAATTGATAGTGTTCGAGAATGATTCATAAATCTCTTTCATTCTATTTCATAAATCCTTTTCCGGTTACTAAAATCAACAAAAAATATTTCATTTTTTTTATATTTCAATTTTTTTAGATGAAACATCAAACAATCTGTGAAAAAAACAATTTTCATTTCTGATGAATTCAATGTGAAGGAAGCATTGCCCGAAGAGCCGACATCTACTATTCGATTTTATTAGATGGGGTCTGCTCTTGAGTTTGAGTCAAGATCTTCTTATTGGCACCAGGGGTCATCATCTGCTCACTTTCCTCAGGGGTCATCATCCGCTCATTTCAGCATTTATGGGGGGGTCACCAGGATCAGCATCTTCATCATGATTGGCACCAGGGGTCATGATCTGCTCACTGTCCTCAGGGGTCATCATCTGCTCATTGGCACCAGGATTCAGCATCTTCTGATTGGCACCAGGGTCATGATCTGCTCACTGTCCTCGGGGTCATCATCTGCTCACTTTCCTCAGGGGTCATCATCTGCTCATTGGCACCAGGAGTCAGCATCTTATGATTGGCACCAGGGTCATGATCTGCTCACTGTCCTCAGGGGTCATCATCTGCTCATTGGCACCAGATTCAGCATCTTCTGATTGGCACCAGGGGTCATGATCTGCTCACTGTCCTCAGGGGTCATCATCTGCTCACTTTCCTCAGGGGTCATCATCCGCTCATTGGCACCAGGAGTCAGCATCTTATGATTGGCACCAGGGGTCATGATCTGCTCACTGTCCTCAGGGGTCATCATCTGCTCACTTTCCTCAGGGTCATCATCCGCTCATTGGCACCAGGAGTCAGCATCTTATGATTGGCACCAGGGGTCATGATCTGCTCACTGTCTCAGGGGTCATCATCTGCTCATTGGCACCAGGATTCAGCATCTTCTGATTGGCACCAGGGGTCATGATCTGCTCACTGTCCTCAGGGGTCATCATCTGCTCCTGAACTGCTACAACTGCATTCCTAAGATAAAGGAAAATATCCTGTTATTTTATCAAAAACCAGTGTTGTGCACCTCATTTCGCCTCTTATTTTCTCCTTCTCATTTTTTTTACCTTTTTTTATTTTTTGTTACATGAAATTTTCCCACAAGTTTGAGCTGTTCGAAATATTTTTGGTAAACTTGTTGGCAATTCTAAAAGCTTTTTCGAAAAGAAATTTTGATATAAGCCACTTACGCTATGAGCCACTATGTCATACGCTAAGCCACCCACCACACCCCAACCGCTAGAGATTTTTTGTGGTCTAGCTTGTTATAGCAAAAATTGTGCTTAATATGTAAGAGCATGGAGGTACTACAACTTAAAAAATCAGTGAACTTAAAGTACAAAAAATTGAAAAACATGCCAAAATATTACCCTATTTGCTCTAATAATCGGCCACTCTCTGTTAAATGGCCACTCTCTAATAAACGGCCACCCTCAGGGGCCTATATTTTAGCCCAGAGTCAACATTTTGCAGATTTGTTTTTTGCATTTCTCAGTTACCATAAGCCTTCATGATTCCACCTTTCAGATTGTGGTTCAGCACCCAAAAATTTCAAAATCGAAAGATTTTTTCCAATTTTTAGGAGTGAAAAATCAACGGCCATGGCCGATTATTACAGCAAATACGGTAAGTTCCTAAAAAAGAAATACCGGTTTACCCATTCAAAATCAGCACGTTTTTCATTTTTTGTGTACTGAAATGTCCTAATTTTTTTATGTTGTAGTTATAAAATGTCAATATCGCTCAATTCATTGTTTTTTACTCGAAACAACTCTTTTTCGTATATTTTACTTGCTTAGCTCGAATGTTTTTACACGGTTTTGTAGCTGAGATGTTTCTCTATCGATTGAGTGATCAAACAATATAATTTTTAAAAAAATTTACTTAATGTAAGGTGAAAAACCACTAAGAATACCGAGGTAAAAAACATGTTTCTTCACCTTACATTAGGTAAAATTTTCTCAAATTTTTTTTTAACTGGGGTGTTTGATCACTTAATCGATAGAGAAACATCTCAGATACAATACCGTGTAAAAGATTCCAGATAAGCAAGTAAATATATAAAAAAGAGGTGTTTTAAGTCAAAAACACCGAATTTAGTGCGAAATCGCCTAATTAGGCGATATTGACAACTATAGTTGTAGCACCACTATAGTACTAGATTTCAGCACAACATTTTCTATAACAAGCTAGACCAAAAAAAGTTCTCGGCTCAGGAGGCATAACTTGGTGTTTTTAGGAGAAAAGTTATGGTATGACTTGAAGTTTGTTAAGTTAAAGTTTGTCGAAAAAATTGGCGTTAATCGATTTGATCTACACCGTTTTGATCTACAACCGATTTGATCTACACCATTTTGATCGGGTGTACTGAAGAATTTAAAAAACTATTTGCTAAAAGGCACATTTGCTAAAAAAAACTTTTGCTAAAAAAAATTTTGCTAAAAAAAATTTTGCTAAAGGCACATTTGCTGAAAAATATTTGCTAAAAGCACGTTTGCTAAAAAATTTGCTAAAGGCACATTTGTTAAAAAAAAATTTGCTAAAGGCACACTTGGTAAAAATTTTTGCTAAATGCCTTTTCTGGTTCTTTTGTGTCACAGACAGTGTTTTCCAAAAGTCAAGGTCAAGTTCAAGGTCAAAATAAAACTTGACTTTAAAACTTCAAGGTCGTTTTTCTCGATTTTTAGTGAGGAAAATGGGTCTGAATTTTTTCCCTATCCCTTAAAGTCAAGATTTTGCGCCGAACAAAACGTACTTTTCAGAATAACGATATAATTTTGCACGATGAGATATAGCCTAAAGTCAAGGTAAAATCACCTTGATTTAGCGAAAGTCAAGGTCAAGGTAAATCAAGGTGATTTAACCTTGACTTTAGGCTATATCTCATCGTGCAAAAATTATATCGTTATTCTGAAAAGTACGTTTTGTTCAGCGCAAAATCTTGACCTTAGGGATAGGAAAAAAATTCAGACCCATTTTCCTTACTAAAAATCGAGAAAAACGACCTTGAAGTTTTAAAGTCAAGTTTTACCTTGACCTTGACCTTGACTTTTGAAAACACTGGTCACAGACCCTAAGTTATTTCGAAAAATGCAGGTACATTGAATTGAACCTGTGACCTAAAAATGGACCCGTGCCCGTATTCAGGCGCAAATCGACAGAAAATAAGATAGATTTTCGGACCGATTTTGGAACCGATTTCGGAACCAATAATCGGACCGATTTTGGGACAAACTGTTCCATTTTCGAACCGATTTTAAATTTGCTGTTTCTAGTGGGAATCGAACTTTCGAGCCTCAACTTATTGCTAGAAGCTTTATCCACTCGGCTATTGGTGCATTATCAAATCTCCAACCATTTTGAGGCTATATGCTAGATGTGGGTGTCACATCATATTCGCGTTTAGGTGTACATAATTTCATGCTTAATTCAATGCATATCACACTGTCCACGAAATACAAGAACACGGCATTGACATGAACAGGGGAAAAAGAGCTTCTAGATGCATTTTTGATCAAAAGTCTTCCTCGGGATCATGTCTTAGGTAAAGCTAAGTCTCCAATGGAGCTCTTCCACTCTCACTCGCACTCTGCTTCTCACTCTCACTCGCACTCTGTCCCCAATGGGAAAAATGGAAAATTTCCCATTCAAATTTGCGGGAATTAAAATTTGTTACTTTGAACCAGCCAAACCAAGTGGTCGTCCACTTGATCAAAAATTTTAAAACGTTTTTCATGTTCCAAAACGTGTTTTCTGGACTAATTTGGACAAGCTGAAGATGGTTTGACAATGTTAAAATGCCGTTTTCTCACATAATTTTTGACTTTTGGTCAAAAATTGATTTCACCAAAGTCAATTATCGCCCAATACTCAAAAAATACTCGAGAAAGCGGCATTTTACCACTGTCAAACCATCTTCAGCATGCCCGAATTAGTCCAGAAAACACGTTTTGGAACATGAAAAACGTAAAAAAATTTGATCCAAGTGGACGACCACTTGTTTGGATGGTTCAGACTTAATACTTTGATTCCCGCGAAATTTTTAAAATGCACGAACTTGAAAAGTGTGGGCCAAACCTAATCTTGAGGCTTTTTGGCTAGTTTTGGGTGGTTTTAACTGGTTTTGGGTGTTTCGGGTGGTTTTTTTGAATTTTGCATATGATAGGATGGACCACAACCCGCACAATTGCCTGAGACTTGTCGTTAACTGTAGAAATATAAGTAAAACCCTCTAAATTTCTACAGTTATTTGTTTCAAACTACACTTATCACTCACTCATTCTCAGTTAGTATGAGACTAGTTGGGCAAAATCAATACAAAAGCCGGTGAAACAAGCTGCATAAGAAACGATAAAACAAGTGGTACAAAAGACGGTACAAACATCGGTACAACAAACGATAAAACAATCGGCAAATCAAGCGGTACAAAAAATCTGTTACAAAATCGGTACAAAAATCGGTTCCAAAATCGGACCGATTTTGGAACCGATCTGTTCCAAAAACAGCCCCGAAAATGGAACAGAATCGGTTCCAAAATCGGTCCGATTTTTTACCGTTTTGCGCCCTGAATACGGGCACCGATCACACTCACTATTGCATCACCGTGAAACCCAAGTGCACCCCCTCCCCTAAGTGCGCCACCTGGATGGTATCCAAACCATTTGAATAGTGCTCACATTATCCAGACCGGCTCTAACCACCTCATGGTACCTAAACCACCTGGATACTACTCCAACCATCTATATGGTACCCCAAACCCCTGCAGGGTACTGAAACTACCGGAATCTTACTTTTTAAGGATCTAGAAAAAAACACGCAGACAGACGGAATCGAACCTGTGAGCTGTGTTTTATTTTTTTTGTGTTAACCCGAGAGCTGAAAAAAAGGATCAAAAGAGAGAAGATACCTAAGGCCAGAGCGAAGGATGAAAGCATCAACAGAGAAGAGAGCCAGAATTTTTTAAACCGAGAGCTGAAAAAAATAGGATCAAAAGAGAGATATGAAAAAAGCAAAAAACTGAGTTCCTCAATTTGGGTATGATTAGCTGGGTACAACCGAACCAAATGGTCGTCCACTTGGATCAGAAAAAAATTTACGGCGCTACTGTAATATACCAATATACCTCAGCCCCCTGCGCCCCGAAGGGGCGCAGGGGCTTGAGAGTTAGAGATGCGCGCACGCACTTACCTTAGACATGATTCCGAGATTGTACACTTGAACATAAAATGCATATAGAGTCTATTTTTGCCACAGCCCGAGTTGAAAAACATGGTAAAGCAGCTAAAAAAGAGTGGCCCCTGTATTATTCCCTTCCCCTCCCATTACAGCCCGCAATCCCATTTAAATTGCTTTTCTGGTCCCTTTATGGCAAATTATTGCATAAAATGGTTTTAGACACTCCCAAAAAGTCGGTTCTTGGGAGGGGTATATGACAGTAGCTTTTAAGGGGGTATATGACAGTAGCGTCAAATTACGTTTTTCATATTCCATAACCTGTTTTCTGGACTAATTCGGGCATGCTGAACATGGTTTGATAATAGTAAAATGAGGTTTGTAAGGTATTTTTTGAGTATTGGCAAACGATTGATTTTACCAAAACTAAATTTTACCAAAACTTAAAAAATACTTGAGAAAACAGCATTTCACCCCTATCAAACCATCTTCAGCATGCCGAATTAGTCCAGAAGATAGGTTTGGAACATGAAAAACGTAAAAAAAAAAATTCGATCCAAGTGGACGACCACTTGGTTTAGTTGGCGCATGGATTATTCAGTAGAACTGAAGTTGGATCATGGAAAAACATTCGAAATTTTAAAAGTTTTCACAGCACTAAAATACTACTACCCGGGTACCATTACACTATCTGAATACTTGGGTACAATTACCTGGGTACAACCAAACCAAGTGGTCGTCCACTTGGATCGAAATTTTTTTTTACGTTTTTCATGTTTTAAAACCTATTTTCTGGACTAATTCGGGCATGCTGAAGATGGTTTGACAGTGGTAAAACTCCGTGTTCTCGGGTATATTTGAGTATTGGGAGACGATCGATTTTACCAAAACTCGATTTTACCAAAACTCAAAAATTTGTGACAAAATGGTATTTTACCACTATCAAACCATCTTCAGCATGTTCGAATCAGTCCAGAAAATAGGTTTTGAAACTCGAAAAAGTAAAAAAATTTTTTGCTCAAGTGGACGACCACTTGGTTTGGTTGCACCCAGGCAGTCATACTGCACCCAGGTAGTCATTTCCCGAATCGGGGAACTAAGTTTTTTGTTTTTTCATGTCACAGGTTCGATTCCATCTACCTTCATGTTTTATTTAAAAAAAAAATAAAATAAATAAAAATAAGATTCAGGTAGTTTGAGTACCCTACAGGGGGTTTGGAGTACCATCCACCTACTCATTCTGGTTTATGGGTTCGGATGGGTGAAATCGCAATTTCGGTCTTATCAAAGTCAATTCCTTAGAGGATTTTACGTCAGAATAAATAGTTGGCCTTTAGTTTTGACGGAATTCTATTTTTTCAGGTCATTCAGCTGGATACCTACCTGGACCAGGGTATACACCTGAGATTAAAGTAAAGGGTACTGAGAATTAATATGTCCGTGTAGGCACAAAAAATCACAAAATTTCAACAGCTTAAACTTTTAGGAAATTTTCTCAGCTACAACTCTAGTCAAGAAAAGTGAGAAAAATACTTTCAAAGTGAGAAGGAAGCAAAAAAAAGGGGTGCACATCCCTGATCAAGACCATGAAATTTGAGTTTCTCTCAATCGTTTTTTTGCATCTGTCTCAAACAGAGAGGTGATAGTGTAGTTTTGATCTATCAGATCTGTAGCCGTATGAAAAACTAATGTATTGAGGTGCACTGAAAAGAAAAAAATCAAAGTCGGAAAACTCTTTACCCACTTGTAAACCTATTTTGCCTTATATAATAAAAAACTTGCGTAAGAGCTGATCGATGAGGTGGTAGAACTTTGTAGTGGTGTTGTTGGTACTCGTTGTTGTGTAGATTGATGTCAATTGTAGACTCTCTCCAAGATTCAGCAAATTCAACCAATTCGGTAAACATGTTGCGAAAAGTTTTCAAGTAAGGGAATGGAATAGCCACATTACGGGGGGAGCGGTCATCAATGCCCAAGGAGATTAACAGTGCTCCATTGGTGAATTGTTTGTTAAATGTCAGCTTCTTAAATTGAATAAATATATGGAATATGTTGCTAACTTGACGGGAGAAAGGGTCATTTTTGAGCTCAAAATAGCTTTCTTGGCCTTCCACATTTACAGAATCAAAAATTCCATTGATGGTGTCCAAAGCCCAAATGGCGAGGATGTGAGAGGAAAGCACAAGCTTCTTTTCATGAGATGTATCGTGGAGGGAAATTTTCCAGGTCCTTTCGCTGTTACACGAAAAAACATGCAGCTCGATCATTTTCAGGGGATTTTGGGTACAGAAGCTAACCTTTTTGTTCATTGTGAAAAGTAGAGAAGCAACAGCCAGAAGTGCTGAAACAAATTAATCAAGATAAGAACGTGTCTTGGACAAAAAGGTCAACACTGGTTGAAAAGTGTCACGTTTTATCAAATATGAATATTGATGTTCTGTCAGCATTTGGGATCGGACCATGAACCGAATTACCGCAAAGTGAAACTTCGATAAACCAAACCCTCGTTAAACTCACACCTTGTAAAGCCTTTAGCCGTGCAAACGACATTTTTATGTGAAAGGCGTAAACGGGTTAAGTGAACACCTTAGGCCCGGTCCTGAGGGCTGTCGCTATACTTGGGCAGAATTTGAGATAATCATCCCATTTTTGGACATCTGAATCTCCATTACCGCGAAAATAGCAATTTTCGTAAAAATTCGTAAAAAAACAAACATGGGTTTTACTAGGGTTGCGATCTTTCCGGAAAAAACCTTTTTGCCAGAAAATTTCCGGAAAGTTTCCAGAAAGTTTCCAAAATGGTGGCAAAATACTTTTTCGATTCTCCCACTTGAGTTATTCCATTTTATTCGCACAGAGGCTACGTTACATTAATAAATAACATCATAATATCAAATCAACATTAATCAGAGCCGGAAAAAAACATTCTCATCATAATTTTGGTGCGTTAACGTTTGCGCGGTTTTTTGCAAATGCAAAAAACCACGCAAAGGCAAAAAATGATTTTTTTCAAAAAACTGCTTGGTCCCCCCTGTTGTTTTGAAAGTGCCAATAAGCAGCATTCAAAAACAACAGGGGGACCAAGGCAGTTTTTTTCAAAAAAATCATTTTTGCCTTTGCGCGTTTTTTTTGCATTTGCAAAAAAAACGCGCAAAACGTCCCTTTACCATAATCTTCTTGTACACTCTTTCTTCGAGCTGCTCCTCGGATTCCATAGCTTTCTGGCCCTGCCATCTTTGAAAAGATGCCCGAATTCTGGCATAAGGTTCTGCTTTATGAATGTTTTTTGCGTTTTGCGTGCCTTCATCCTGAAATCAAAACGGAATTCAAATCCAAAACAAGACTACAAACCTGTTGCGAAGTTTCGTAATGAATTCCACCACGGAGAGACCAGAGCCCAGGCTCGAGAAAATGAGCAACATGCGACTTGGCAAACTCTTGGCAAACCTGAAGGATTTGAACAGAAAATAAACAAGTGAGCGAAAAAATCCTACCTCCTTCAGCTCTTCGTTCAAATAATCGAAACCAGTCACTTCCTTCAACAGCAGCTTTTGATTTGGCGAAAGCATCGCAGATGATTCTGATAGACCTAAGCAAACAGATCAATGAAATCAATCAAAGAAGCGACTCACCTTCTTGAGTTCAGATCGTTTCCTTCTATTACTGTGATAGCATCAGCCAGCGTAGAAAGAACTCTTCGACAATCGTTCACATCGATCCAGAATTTTTCTGATTCCTCGGCTTCTCACTTAAGCGTCGCATCCTTTGATATTCCGGGAGCACAGATCGCAGACTGAGCGCTAGTTCACTTGACACAATAGAAGAGGCTAACCTTGACCATGTTCTAGCGAGTCTTAACCGGCAGCTGAAGGATTGACGATAAACTGCTTTGCTCGACTTGCGCCTTCGAAAGAAATTAGCTCTGGCGTCTTCTTCCTGAAATCAAATCAAGTTATCGACACTGAAAAACCATCTTACCTGAAGATCTTAGCCACTTGGACACAGTACTTCAAGCACTCAGCAATCTTCGTCTTCTTGCAAATGTCTTTTGCGTCAAATCATTTGCATGTGTCTTGCAGCCTTCGAAAAGAATCCACGAGAATTACAGAGCCAATCCTTCCACGCTTTTCTCATATTCGCAGCATGACCATAACGACAGCAAAGATCTTGTGCTTGCCCAGTTTGTTGATTTTGCTCTGACAGAAATCGGGCAATGAATTCTCCTAAAATTGAGTTGAAAACTTTTAGCAAGTTCGAATTCTTACCTATATGCTATTCGCTCAAGATCCCCATTCATTTCATTGCAGTTGCGTCGATTGAATCGTGGAGGAATGGCTTTGGAGTGTGAACGACCACGTTGATGATGCAATTGCTGCGAACGTCTGTCCAACCATCCCAAGAGATTGCCAAAAAAAATCAGCCTAAACACGAAGATATCACAAGTGAAACTTTGAATACCCACTTTGTTGCAGGAGTCCTCCAGAGCTTGCTTCACCGATTGAACTCTGCCAGAATGAGCGCCTTTGCAAACTCTTGCTGACGATTCAGAAGCTTGTATGATGGCTTGAGCTTGGCGATGAACTGTTTGAAGAACGGATTGTCGAGGATGTTCGGAGCTATATTCCCAGTGATGATAGCCTAATTAAAAGGTAAAGATCAGGTAGATCGAAAAGTTTTCTAAGAAAAATAACCCTTTTCAGCAGAATGTCAAGCTTTACCTGATATTCTTTAGAGGTAGAAGTCGAAGAAGTGCTTGATGCTTCCATTGCTGCCTTGCGAATTACAGATTCGGAGAGCTCAGTCTTCTTCGATTGCGGTGACAGGCTTCGACTCTTCGGACAGCAAGCTTCTTCGAGAGGTGATCGATTTGCGTCCTCGCCTTCGGGCCAACTCTGTTGCAGTTCTATAGATGCCAATTATAAATGTCAAAGATGTCAGAATTTTTATATGAGCTTTAGATGAGCTTCTTGCTTGTGGCGTTATCCACATACCGCTGGTCGCAGAAAGTTGCCAAATCCAACTATTTTTCTCTTCGGATCTTCTTTCGCGTTCAAATTATGTCCAGCTCCAGCTTATTGGCTTTATATCGTGCCATTACTAAACAAAAACGGATAAAACAACGAATGAAATTTAACTAAATACAGGCAATGAAAAATGACAAAAATTTGAGGACAGCAATTAACAAAGACATGTTGAGAAATTTGAATTCGGGCCCAAAAGAATCTTTCCAAATTTCAAGCTTTGGAAAGAATCTTAATTCTTTCCGGAAAGTTTCCAGAAATTTTCCGTGGAAACTTTCCATCACCAACCCTAGTTTTTACCCACGACTTTCTTTCAGAAAGGCAAAAAAAAAATGGAGTTACTCATCAAAAGGGGCAATTAATATTTTTGGACAAAAACAACACGGGGACCCAAGGCCAAGCACGGACCAAAGCAAAATTGGCTTGAAATTCAAAAAAACGGCCTTGTTCCCCCCTGTTGTTTTTAGTCCTTTAAAATTAATTTCCACGTTTGATGAGTAACTCCCATTTTTATTGCATTTTTGGAAAAAAGTAGTGGGCAAAAATGCATGTTTTCTTTCACGTTTTTACGAAAAATGCTTCTTTGCGGTGAATGGAGATTCAGATGTCCAAAAATGGATAATTATCCCAAATCCCGTCCAAGTATAGCTGTCGGTATATCGAGGTTTTATTTTATTCACTCTAATAAGCGAAAGGGCGATTAAAAAATAGTTGGCACCTCATAATGAGATTTTACTTAAACCTTAAGCACAAAAAAATACTTGAAGGACCATGAAACTTGATAAGCACAGCAATTTGGAAATTTTGAATTTGCGCGAGACACCCTAATTTTGTCAATAATGTTTTCGAATCGTCTTTTGTGTTGCATGTAAAATTTTTCAAAATAAAGAACCGTTCACTTAGTCGAGCCCAACGTTGCTTGACAATGCCCATATCGGACGACTTATCCTTATTTCACTGCACCATAACTACTTATATGAGTCTGCGTTAAAAATTCACTCATTAGTAAAATTCAAAATTTTCAATTCAATTTAAACGAGAGCTGAAAAAAAAGGAACAAAGGAGAGAAGATACCTAAGGCCAGAGCGAAGGATGACAGCATCAACAAAGAGAGACCAGAATTTTTTAAACGAGAGCTGAAAATTTTCAATGCACACAAAAAAATTCAATTCAAAAAACATCGAATTCCCGCGCGAATTCGAGTTCCGCAAATGCTTGTCAATTTCATGGTCCTTTAAAAGAATAAGTGTGCTACACCCCGCAAATGCTCGAACTATTCAGGGGATTTTGGACTAAAAATTTGAATACGCAATACCAAGCACCTTGCAGACTAGTCACTCGAAAATGGACTTGTGAGTATGCAACAACCATTGCATAGCCTCTCTTAATAATTAATTTTTTTTTACTTTATCAGTTTTCATGAGAAAGCACATGAAACATCTCTAAAAAACTGTGTAAAAAATAGAGTTTATCGCAATACATTTCTTTTAGACTGCATATTGATTTTATTAAACTAGTGGAAAGTTTACAAATTGTTGAATACCGAAAAGTTGAAGATGAAACATTTGATATCGCATGAAATATAGCAGAGGCTGGAGCAGAGGAGTAGGATGTTGGAGGAGCATAAAAGGCAGTTGCAGCAGCAGTTGGACGTGTTATCAGAATGTTGGGCAATGCATTGGAATATTTGTCGAAATGTGCTTTTTTCACTTTTTGTACCGAATTGGGTGTCCAATTCAAAACAGTCGATTTATCTTCGATTATTTCAGAACCTTGTAGGTGTATAATATATGATTTTGTAGTCACTGATTCGGGCTTTGAAATGAGCTATGGAATAATTGAAGAAACTTTAAAAACATTGAATAAAAATGTGAAATAAAACTACCAATTATTTATGCAAAGAATAAAACAGTTACAGTTGTGAAAAAAAAGTTACCGCCTAATTAAAATTTTCACAATTTTTTAACTAAAAATGGTTTAAATTTCATTATTTTTCAAGTTTTTAAGAAAAACAAAAATATTAGCAGAGAAAAGAAACGGATGGTTGAAGTTCGAAGAAGTAAAAATCCCATCTTTTTACCTCATTTTCATAGATTTTTGTTTTCTCCATTTTCAACCATCCGTTTCCCAGCCCTGTGTTATTCTAATAAATGTTAAACATGTTTTCTGTGGAACATTGAAGAGCTTTTGAAAATACATTGGACGGCAGCATTTTGATAAAATAAGGGTTGAGAAAACCTGTTTATGCTTTCACACAACCATTCTACTTATATTCACTATGATTTTGACTAGAAATCGACACTTTTATGTTGATTGTCACAAGTTCTTTTTATAATAATCGAAAAGAAAAACTTGACCTACCGAATGGTAGCTCAGATTCAAGGCTTTCGAATAATATTAACTTGATCTTTCGTTTTCAAAAAAATTTGCAAAAGAATACAAAATGTAATCGGGCGGTAACGTTTTCGTACCCTTATTTTTGCATTGCTATGAACACAGAAAGCTTTTTCACAAAATTTCGAGAAAAGTTTCGACGCCACTCGTAATAACAAATAATAATAATGAGCAGCCATTTTTAAAAGGGATGCCACTATATCGAGGTTTTACTTTTTGAACCCAAATTTGTTTTCTTTTTAAAACGATCGGCAAAATCGGAATCGTTGCGTTATTTAGGACCAGACTGTCAGAAAAGAATGGATAAAAAACTTTGAAAATTGGTTAAAAAAAGTGTCGGACCCTAGGCGGAACGAACTGTTGCGGTGCCATATAGCGAGGTTCGACTGTACCAAAGTTGTTCAAAACTATGTTCAACATCTTGTTTTTTTGTCGAAGAGTATCTCCATCTCTGTTCAAAGGCCGGGCCAGAGGCCCAGCCATCCAAAAAACTTGCCTAGCACTCAAAGAGTGCTGACCAGGGCTGTAAAATTGGTTATTTTTGACATGCTAAATCCACATCCGGCCAAAAAAAATTTTTGACATCCACATCCGACCAAAAATTTTCAACATCCGACATCCGGCCTACAAAATTTTGACATCACACATCCATCCGGATGTCAAATTTTTTTGACATCCAAATGACATCCAGATGTCAAATTTTTTGACATCCGAATTTCCAAGTGATATCTGGATGTTTTAAATGTTTATCCACCTCCATCCGGATTGTGATGTCAAAAAATTGGAGACATTCGGGCTTTCAGCCTTATATGACAATAGGTACCAGATTTCATAAACGGTCCCCTATAGTTTTTTTCCAAAATAATGATGAAACAAGCAGATGAAGCAACCTTTTTGTGAGGTAACGAAAATTGAAAAAACCACATACGATATGATATTCTCAACAAGATGTTTGCGTACCATTTGCTACAATAACAAAAAGTACACTGCTATGCGTAACAAAAAAAAATAAAAAACCATAGGGGGACCCTTTTGTGAAATCAGTACCTTTTATCATATAGGGCCGGACTTTCAATCAATAGTATGGGTACAATAGCCTATTCCGACAAGTGACATAAGAAGATGCAATCCATACATGGGCATAACAATAATATTTTTTACACAATAATATTTACACAATATTTATTCATAGCTTGACTGAAGAAAAAGTATAATTTCGGTTAAGAATTGTTCGGGAAGGAATGGACTATTGGAAATTGCAGATTTAGGAATCGGAGGACTGGACCAACGATGAGACGGAAAGAAGGAAAGAAACTCTTTCTGAGTTTCCGGATTTGGATGGTTTTATTGGAAACACAAAAAAAATAGTTAGAACAAGGAAACAAGTATGTTTCGGCTACAGCCGAAAACATCCGCAAAAGCATATTGACATCCGCCATAAAAACATCTGAAAAACATCCGGACATCCGCTGACATCCGACCTAAAAATTTTTGACATCCTACATCCACATCCGGCCAAAAAAAGTTTTGACATCCACATCCGACCCAAAAATTTTCAACATCCGACATCCACATCCGGCGGATTTGGATGTTTCGGATGTATACATCCACATCCGGATGTTTTGACAGCCCTGGTGCTGACTCACACGAAAATCACGGGTTCGGCCCGTTCATTCGACTGTTATACTTATACTTTTACCTGCAGCCACAAGTGGCTGGGTTTGTAATGAGCCTAAAACGGCAGAGAATAAATACCCTAGGCAACTTAACGATATTAATAAGTGGCCCCTGTTTTGTCCCTTCCCCTCCCAATACAGCCCTTTGTCTCTTTTAAAATCACTTTTCTGTCCCTTTATGGCAAAATTATTGCATAGAAATGATTTTTGAGTGCTTATAAACATGTTGATTTTTTGATGGGGGGGATATAACCGGGTAGGTCCGAGGATCGGGCGGGGGGGGGGGGGGTGTATAACCGAGTAGCGCCAAAGTTTCAATGTATGAACATCAGTTTTTAGAGCGTAAAATTCTTTCTAAGACTGTCTTTTTTGTTTTCCTTTCAGTTTTGAAAATAATAAAAATTTTAATCGTTTTTCGAAAAAATTACGAAAATTTCGGCTGCAGACCGTTTGATAGCCAGAAATTGTACGCCCACAAATTTGATCACCACAAATTCGATCATCGACAAAATTGATCGCCAGCATATCAAGGCTAGCTTTCTAGGCTTTCTTTCTAAGCTTCTAGGAAAACTGAAAAAAGTTAGATTTAAACTTCAAAAAGCGTTAATTCGGTGATTTCCGACACGTTTTTTTTTACACCGAGTAAGCGCTTTGAGTTTAGACCTAACTTTTTTTCAGTTTTTCTAGAGTTTTAGTGCCAAAATATAGCTGACATTCAGGGCTACTATTTGGTGTCAAGACTTTTGAAAATTTTATAATAATTTAGATCTGAAAGCTAACCTTAATATGCTGGCGATCAATTTTGTGAGCGATCAAATTTGTGGGCGATCAATTTCTGGCGATCAAACGGCTGCACCAGGGTTGCAGCTGATTTTAAAAAGTCAGAATCAGGTATCAGATGTCAAAAAAGTCAGATAATTAGGTAATCAGATACCAGAAAACTCACCAGAGGTATTAACTATAAAAATTTTCGTATATCATAACGAGTGGTAGAAAGTTCCTGCCGACTATTGTAGCTCATTTTTAGCAACAAAATTACCTTATTTAAAAATCCAAATATACAGTTTGGTATATAGCACAGCTCTTGTTCTTTCAAAATTTTTTACAAAACTTCACTGGATAATTTTAAATACAGTCAAGTCTCTCATTAACATACACCCCCATTAACATACACCTCTCATTAACTTACAGCTAGACTGGTCCCGAGGGTGTATGTTAATGAGAGACTCGACTGTAAGTCAAAATTAGCTTCCAAAACTTGTGATCTCATTTTGAAAATTTGCAAACGTTTTTATCTCTTTCAGTGATCAAAAGTCAAATTTGAAGTTGAGCACTTTAGTAAATTTTAGCATCATCTTGTAGCGCAGCTCAAGCGCTACAAAACCCATGTTACAGTTTTTTTTTGAAATCTGCGTGTCAAGATATAGACTTTTCGAAAGATCAGGTTCTTTGAAAAATGACCGAAAAATGCGAGTTTTTCGCAATTTTCCGGATTTTGCAAACTGGCCCCTATTTAATAAGAATTTATTTTTTCTTTAGTTCCTATGTTGTTTTTTATAGTGTTTCTATACTTAAGCAGATTTGGCCATCGTATGTTAGGACAAATTTAAATTTAATTCTTGAACCACAAAAAAGAATTGGGTTTAACCAACATACGTTAGTAACTCTCAAAAGCGTTCTATTGATAAATTGAAGAGCTATTTATTTCAATAAAAGAGATTTTGCCTTAATCCGACTCAAGAACTAACTCAAACTTTTTAAACTTTTTAATATTCATAATTAGGTTCAAGTCCGTCCTGACATATGCTAGCCAACTACTGCTGATTTTCACGGGCTTTCGTGAAGAGAAAAAGAAACAGGATAAACCCATTTTCAGATGCGCGAAGAGGCGGGGTTGAAATTTGATAGGGGTGGGGATGCGGTGACGGAAGAGCACTTTTTTGGTGCGGAGAGAGAGGAATGGAGTACGGGGACGCGGCTAACTCTACTTAGAATGAGCAGCCATTTACCTTGAGTCAGTTTCGGTAACTATACGTTTGAAACTGCGAAAATGTGTTATGCAGCTGATTTTTTTTGAAAAAAATCAGAACCAGATATCAGATGTCGAAAAAAATTAGGTAATCAGGTTATCAGATATCGGCTATCTGCACCCAAAATTTGACCGGGCGGTAACTTTTATCCGCAACTTTACATTGTTTTTTTAAATTTCGTTTTGTGGGATAGTTGTAGCAATAAGACATAGCTCATTTAAAAACCGAGATCAAGGCCACATATTAGTGTATGAAACAAGGTGAGACCGGGTCTATTTTTCTGCTTCTGTTTTTCTGTGTTTTTTCACTTCTGTTTTTCTGGAATAGATATAGATGAATAATACCCTGAAATACCACGAAATGGTATGATTATGTCAGAAATTGGAATTATTTATTGGAAGGTGAATTTGGCTACCTGACAATTCCAAGATTTTTGGAAAATGCCGCTTGAAATTTGCCGGCCGACATTCATAAATATTTGAAATTGTCTGGCAGGCGGATTTTTGACAAATTATGCAACTTTTTAATAGTTTTCATTTCCAGAGTGCTTCTTAAAACACTACGTCACAGGTTTTGTTCAACCATATAATTAAATTGATATTGATTCTTGGAGCGCTTGTAAAACACTACAAAGCTGCGCTAACAGAAAATAATTGCAAACTTGGACAACCATTTTTGGCTCGGAATTACGCAAAAATAAATTATTTGAAATGATATGGCAAAAATCGATCGAAACAAACCATTTCTTTAACCACGCACATACAAACAATCTATTTTTGTTCAACCACGCTAAAAAAAAATCAATGACCATTGTGTTCATTCCACAAACCGGCTACACTGAGCCCGACTTCGATAAAAAAAATGTTCAGGAAAGAAAACTCTTTTTTTTATTTCTTGTTCTAATTGTACTCAGCTTGCATTTCTAGGTCTAAAGGACGATAATCATAAGAGAAACATATCTTTCTTGTATCAAGTGTGCTTTGTGTTTGTGTGAAATCAAAATGATACTTAAAAGTATTTTTATTACAATAATCAGGATCAACTCACACATGGTTCAAAACAAATAACAGGAGTCAATTGTACGTAACAAGGATCATAGAAGAGGATGATTGGTAGTTATTCCAAAGTCCATTGTTCAAGGGTCAATCATGAACACACATGACGACAATACACGGTCTCATCGAATGCGGCGTCGTATTTAGCCATCTGAAAATTAAAAAAATTAAATAAATAATTAAAACAATAGTGACTTACAGCACGGCGGCTCGCCTCATTCACTACTGTGGAGCATTCCTGGTTAAAAGAATCAATGTCAGTTTGGAAATCACACGCGGCTGTGAGCCGCGAATTGATGGCTCTAAGGGCCCTTGAAGCGTTGTTCGTCATCTGAGTAGAAAATAGGTGACAGCGAACGCACCGTTGACTGAAAACTAGAATGCCATGCTTCGACAAGCACAAAGGCACAAGGGTCAATACAAGGATCATCAAAAGTTTGTTCATTTTGGCGGGTTTTGGTGCGAAGTATGATAAACAGAAATTAAGTCTGGACGAAAATGAATTTAGAATGGTGAACAGAGCTTAATATATAGTGGCATCAACTCCGCCCATTGAAGGCGGAGATTTACGATAATTAGAGAATTTAGAGTAATGGTGTCAAACAACATGCTCCTTGCGTATTGATCAAAAATGCAGATTTTTGGTTTATAAGAAAAAATTAGAAGTCGGTTTATACATGCGCTAAATACAAGCTGTAATAAAAGCAAAAACTCAGATTTTTTAATTGAAAGTTTTTAAAAATAATTTGTGGACAAAGTTCTGGAAATTTCGCGCGACGATTTCGAATTTTCAAATACTTTTTGAGCATTTCAAGCTAATACTTTTTAAAAATACTGTATTATCTCTAATAACGGGGAGTAAACTGGGCCCATTCAAACTGGGCCAAAACTGGGCACATTTTTAGGCCTAAAAATGGGCCAGTTTTGGCCCAGTTTGAATGGGCCCAGTTTGAAATGGCCCAGTTTACTCCTCCCCTAATAACATACCCGCTTGAGTTATTTTTTGGATCGCCAAAAATGTGTTCACTATGTTCGCCGTCATCAGATTTGAGATTCAATTTTTTTGCAAAATTTCGCCTTGCTTCCTTTACCTTTCAAAATGTTTGAATTTCCGCAAATTTTTTAATTTTTTTTAAATCAAAATAAAAGCTTGCATGTTTAAATGACTGCAAATTTTTTTCTCAAGTTAATCTTTAAGTCAAAAAACAGAAATTTGAATTTAAAAATTTGGTGGGAATTAAAAATTTTGAAAGCTGAAAAGGGAGCCAGCAAACGTAAAAACCCTCAAGTAACCCTCAAGTAAATCCCCTGACATAACCCGGTTATTACAGGGGTGTTATTTTGGGGGCAGGTTTATTTTGGGGTTACTTGAGGGGTACTGTCCAAGGCAATTTGAGGAATTTTTTTTCTCATTTACGGGTGAAAACATCAAATCTGATTATGTTTCGTCATTCCTTTTTCCCCACTCATATTTTGTCACCCTGTATTCGTCGTCAGACAATAATGAAATTAGTTGAAAATGTCGGCCGACAAAAACATTTAAAATTGGATTTTTCATTATCAATTATTAACCATAATTCTTTGCTTGGACTTTGTGTGCGCATCTTTCGAAAATCTTCATCTTAAAATTAAAATGAAATAATTTGTATAAAGCAGCTGATAGTGTTTGAATAGCTCTAAAAATGGCTGAAACAAGTTTTATTTTCGTCAAAATTTTTAGTGACTGGCAAGGAAACAATGAGGAACTTGCCATTTTCACCCCGAAAAGGGCTTGCCTATCATTGTGAATATGGGTTTATGCAATGCTGTAATATATTCCTGATGGCTCAGAGACTCCTTTTTTAAATAAAAGAATCTCTGACGGACACAATAAGGTGAAAAGATATGGTCAACCAAGTGGAAAAATTCAACAATGGGTACGTAAATCCGGTTTCCATGAATTGTAGAGTTAAATTTTGGGTTAAGTTGTTTTGCTGATTTTATTTCTTCTAAAAATTGATTCTTCTTTCATTTTCAAGATTATAAGTCGGCCCCAAATGCCGAAGCAAGCAATTAATTTTATTTAAAAGAAACGTTTTTTCTACTGTATCACTTAAACATATGTTGAATTGCTTTTTATTCATTTTATGCATATATGTTTATTTGCAAAGCTTTCCAAAAACCACAATTGCTTTTCATGGAAATAATTTTTTTTGTAAATAAAAGCGTGATAAAGGACATTGTAAGAAAATAATTTCCCAATTAAAAGAATTGTTACCATTTATCAGTTAAACAACAAATTTATTACGTAAAAATGTCTGGCGCCATATGTTCATTAATTGCTTGTTGTTCAATGTTCTTTGCAAAAGTCTACAAATAAATCAGTTTTGAGGAAAAATTAAATGAACGATCGATTTAAAATATGTTCAAGTAGCACACTGGATCATGAATAAAGTTCATATTATAGACATTCTGAAATATATACAGCTTAAGTGATATGGATAGTAGTGTTTCATAAAAACAATTTTTTTCTTTTGTCCAACAAATTTCCTGGTGGTACTGTCATAATACCCCTGCATCTGGGAAGAAATTTTTCCATAAATTTTGCCGAAAGCATTTCCCCTCTGTTACAAGGCCTGGTCAGAGGCCCAGCCATCGAAAAAGGTTTCCTTCCAGAGGCAACATTTTCATATAATAAATTTGTTTGTTTAACTGATAAACTGCCCTAGAGGTCGATCTAAATCGAGCAAGATCAAAAATATTTACGTAAACTCCCTAACTGGCAGGGGCATAATCGTTTCGCCAATAAAACTTTCGCTAATGCGATCTCTTCGCCAATGGCATCTTTTCACGAATGACATCACTTCGCCAATGCAATCTTTTCGCATATACTCTCAATCTCTTCGGCAAGTAAGCGGTGAGTACTGTAAATGTGATTTAATTCTTTGATAGGGTGCACATCCAATAGCGATATTTTGAACTCTCAGGTTCGATTCCCAGTGGGTGCATAACCTATTTTAGTAAGTTCAATGATCACTAATGTCAAAAACTATCCAGGAATCGACTGGAATCATTTCCAACACTACTTTACTGTCATCAAATGCCCTACTTTCGGAGTTTCATGCAAATGACCATCAAATGAAAGAAGCATCCGAAATGATGCGTACTTAGTTTTATATTGCCTCAACCTCTATCAATTTTATTTATTTGTCAACACGTTTAGTCGCTTTCTAGAGTCAGAATTTCATGGAGAACCAGATAGAAATTCTCCACAGCACAATCACCTAGAAAAGTGAACAGTAAAAAAAAGTTTTGGCCTATACTATTTGAGGGCCCATATTTTGCCTTGGTCCCCCTGTTGTTTTTTTTCTGATTTTTGCCTTGGTCCCTCCTCTGGTTTTTCTCATATATTTTTGTCCTCCATTGCTGCATTCTATCCTTATTATTTTTATGTTATTTTTTTATCTTTGGTCCCTCCTGTTTTTTTTAAATTTATTTGTCATCCTTCATTCCAAACAATTTTTATTGTCAGAATGCCTATAATAACCAACACAACAAATAATAATTAAGAATATATTTTCCGCATTTGATCGAAAAATTTCTCCAGATAATTCCATTTTTTCGCCTGCAATTTTGTCGAAAGCTGACTCCGTAATTTAGGACGAGAGCAATTGATCATTTGTTCCATATATCAGCAAAAATCAGAACAAAACAACAGGGAGACCAAGGCAAATATGGGCCCTCAATAGTATTGGGCCAAGTTTTTCAAGGAAGAAAAGAGCATTTTTGGGCGGTGTGATTTCAGGGCTAAAGTTCGTTATATAGCATAGCCGGAAAAGTGGTTTTAAAAGTGGCCGTAATTAGTACGAAAACATGTTTTAGGTGTGGACGACATTTTTTGGAAAAATATTTTTTGACCGAAAAATGACATTTTTCAAATTTTGGTTTTTTTCAGTTTTTATGTTATGTTTTGTCTGTTGCTGTTTTATATTTTGGCTCACATATTAGTTTTAGTTATCCATGGCGCTCAATCTGATTCGTCTTTATGATATCTGCTTAGGCTTAGGCTTATATTAATGATCATTTATGGTCATTTTATGGTCAAAAAAATATTTTTCCAAAAAGTGTCGTCCCACACCTAAAAACATGTTTTTCGTACTAATTACGGCCTAATACGTTCAAAAGTGGTCAAAACCACTTTTTGGGCTATGCTATAAACGAACTCCGGCCGATTTCGGTATTAATTTAGAACTGACGTTTTTTCGAAATTTTTTTTGACATGATCATTTACAACCAGATCAGGCATGTGCACGGCCGTACTTTTGGCGGCACGGCCCGTGCAAAATTATTTTCGGCCCGGCACGGGCCTTAACATTTTCCATTAGAGAAATTAGAGCGGTCCGTGGTTTTCAAAATTGCCAAAATCGAATTTGTGTGCGCATCTTTCGAAAATCTTCATCTTAAAATTAAAATGAAATAATTTGTATAAGCAGCTGATAGTGTTTGAATAGCTCTAAAATGGCTGAAACAAGTTTTATTTTCGTCAAAATTTTTAGTGGACTGGCAAGGAAACAATGAGGAACTTGCCATTTTCACCCCGAAAAGGCTTGCCTATCATTGTGAATATGGGTTTATGCAATGCTGTAATATATTCCTGATGGCTCAGAGACTCCTTTTTTAAATAAAAGAATCTCTGACGGACACAATAAGGTGAAAAAGATATGGTCAAACCAAGTGGAAAAATTCAACAATGGGTACGTAAATTCCGGTTTCCATGAAATTGTAGAGTTAAATTTGGGTTAAGTTGTTTTGCTGATTTTTTTTTCTAAAAATTGATTCTTCTTTCATTTTCAAGATTATAAGTCGGCCCCAAATGCCGAAGCAAGCAATTAATTTTATTTAAAAGAAACGTTTTTTCTACTGTATCACTTAAACATATGTTGAATTGCTTTTTATTCATTTTATGCATATATGTTTATTTGCAAAGCTTTCCAAAAACCAACAATTGCTTTTCATGGAAATAATTTTTTTTGTAAATAAAAGCGTGATAAAGGACATTGTAAGAAAATAATTTCCCAATTAAAAGAATTGTTACCATTTATCAGTTAAACAAACAAATTTATTACGTAAAAAATGTCTGGCGCCATATGTTCATTAATTGCTTGTTGTTCAATGTTCTTTGCAAAAGTCTACAAATAAATCAGTTTTGAGGAAAAATTAAATGAACGATCGATTTAAAATATGTTCAAGTAGCACACTGGATCATTGAATAAAGTTCATATTATAGACATTCTGAAATATATACAGCTTAAGTGATATGGATAGTAGTGTTTCATAAAAACAATTTTTTCTTTTGTCCAACAAATTTCCTGGTGGTACTGTCATAATACCCCTGCATCTGGGAAGAAATTTTTTCCATAAATTTTGCCGAAAAGCATTTCCCCTCCTGTTACAAGGCCTGGTCAGAGGCCCAGCCATCGAAAAAGGTTTCCTTCCCAGAGGCAACATTTTCATATAATAAATTTGTTTGTTTAACTGATAAACTGCCCTAGAGGTCGATCTAAATCGAGCAAGATCAAAAAATATTTACGTAAACTCCCTAACTGGCAGGGGCATAATCGTTTCGCCAATAAACTTTCGCTAATGCGATCTCTTCGCCAATGGCATCTTTTTCACGAATGACATCACTTCGCCAATGCAATCTTTTCGCATATACTCTCAATCTTTCGGCAAGTAAGCGGTGAGTACTGTAAATGTGATTTAATTCTTTAGATAGGGTGCACATCCAATAGCGAATATTTTGAACTCTCAGGTTCGATTCCCAGTGGGTGCATAACCTATTTTAGTAAGTTCAATGATCACTAATGTCAAAAACTATCCAGGAATCGACTGGAATCATTTCCAACACTACTTTACTGTCATCAAATGCCCTACTTTCGGAGTTTCATGCAAATGACCATCAAAATGAAAAGAAGCCATCCGAAATGATGCGTACTTAGTTTTATATTGCCTCAACCTCTATCAATTTTATTTATTTGTCAACACGTTTAGTCGCTTTCTAGAGTCAGAATTTCATGGAGAACCAGATAGAAATTCTCCACAGCACAATCACCTAGAAAAGTGAACAGTAAAAAAAGTTTTGGCCCTATACTATTTGAGGGCCATATTTTGCCTTGGTCCCCCTGTTGTTTTTTTTCTGATTTTTGCCTTGGTCCCTCCTCTGGTTTTTCTCATATATTTTTGTCCTCCATTGCTGCATTCTATCCTTATTATTTTTATGTTATTTTTTATCTTTGGTCCCTCCTGTTTTTTTTAAATTTATTTGTCATCCTTCATTCCAAACAATTTTATTGTCAGAATGCCTATAATAAACCAACACAACAAATAATAATTAAGAATATATTTTCCGCATTTGATCGAAAAATTTCTCCAGATAATTCCATTTTTTCGCCCTGCAATTTTGTCGAAAGCTGACTCCGTAATTTAGGACGAGAGCAATTGATCATTTGTTCCATATATCAGCAAAAAATCAGAACAAAACAACAGGGGAGACCAAGGCAAAATATGGGCCCTCAAATAGTATTGGGCCAAAGTTTTTCCAAGGAAGAAAAGAGCATTTTTGGGCGGTGTGATTTCAGGGCTAAAGTTCGTTATATAGCATAGCCGGAAAAGTGGTTTTAAAAGTGGCCGTAATTAGTACGAAAACATGTTTTAGGTGTGGGACGACATTTTTTGGAAAAATATTTTTTTGACCGAAAAATGACATTTTTTCAAATTTTGGTTTTTTTTCAGTTTTTATGTTATGTTTTGTCTGTTGCTGTTTTATATTTTGGCTCACATATTAGTTTTAGTTATCCATGGCGCTCAATCTGATTCGTCTTTATGATATCTGCTTAGGCTTAGGCTTATATTAATGATCATTTATGGTCATTTTATGGTCAAAAAAATATTTTTCCAAAAAGTGTCGTCCCACACCTAAAAACATGTTTTTCGTACTAATTACGGCCTAATACGTTCAAAAGTGGTCAAAACCACTTTTTGGGCTATGCTATATAACGAACTCCGGCCGATTTCGGTATTAATTTAGAACTGACGTTTTTTCGAAATTTTTTTTGACATGATCATTTACAACCAGATCAGGCATGTGCACGGGCCGTACTTTTGGCGGCACGGCCCGTGCAAAATTATTTTCGGCCCGGCACGGGCCTTAACATTTTCCATTAGAGAAATTAGAGCGGTCCGTGACATTTTCGGCACGGCCCGGCCCATGGGGTTTTTCAACGGGCCGGCCCGTTGACATGCCTGAACCAGATACTGAAAATCACGTCAGGAAGCAGAGCTGCTTTTTCAGTATAAAGTTTTGAATAACCATGTAGACTAAGATTGCAAAAAAGTCAGGTTGAAGTCAGTTCCAAAATAATGCCGAAAAGTTCCAGGACAGCCGTGGGTATAATGGCATGAATTTGGACATCGTTAAAAGTTTCTTAAATTTTAGTCTTAACTCAAAATCGCTTTTAACTCTGTTTGATAGCTTAAATCAAAGCCTAGAATCTCGGCTACATTTTGGTATATGAATGTGTAGCTTGCCGAAAAAAGTAAAAATATCAACCAACATATTAAAAAAACTCTCAAAAACCATCAATTTTCGAAAATTCAGCCTATCTTAGGGTACTTATTTCGTTTGTCCACAACCATAGTGACCGCGCCGTCTATGCCGTCCGGCTGGGCCCATCCCGTCCCCGTCCCGTCCGGACGGTTCAGCGATTGGCCCAATGAATCTGGACGGTCTACTTTTCAGAACGTGAACTACGATGTTGTAATGCAACGTCTATGGCCGTCCGCTTTTTTCGATCGAGCGGCCACCACCGTCTTGAAAATTGTCATTTTTCAGAAAACACTTTTTTAGGACGGTGGTGGCTGGTCGATTGAAAAAAGTGGACGGCCATGAACGGTCGCTGTTTTTTTTACATTAAAACATGGTAGTTCGTTTTCTGAAAAGTAGACCGTCCAGATTCGTTGAGCCAATCGCTAGACCGTCCGGACGGGAACGGACGGCCCGGAGGACGGCGCGGTCACTATGTCCACAACCCCCCCCCCATTTTGGTCAAAAAAAATTTAAATTTTTTTTAAGCCTGAATAAAGATGTTTAATAATATTTTTTTATTTTTATGGCTTTTTGTGTTTCAGTGTTATCCGTTTTATCTTACTAAAAGGTGTTAAAGTTTGTTCTAATATAAGCCAGCAGACCCTAAGCTTGAGCACTGACAACACGGGAGACTATGTTCATTTGTGAATTTCACCCATTTAAGTTGAATTTTCAATACAGGAAAGTATCATCAACAAAGTGATGGCCGTTAAAAGTTTTGCAATTGTTGAAATTAAATTAAAAATGACTTATTTAGACAAAAAAATAAAATTTTTTTTTTACCAAAATGAGGGGGGGGGCTGGAGGACAAACGGAATAAGTACCTATCTTAGGTACTTATTCGGTTGGGGGACGGGTTTTTTACTGATTTAAAAATAGTGTTTGAATATATTCCATGTAATTTTTAATTGCTAGAAACGATGAAAAGTTGTTTTGTTATATTTTTCTACGTTAAAAGCTTTTTGTTTTGAGAGCACCAAGGTAAACTACCTTATATTAGGGTATTTTACCATGTTTTGGTCACTGGAGCTGGACAAGAAGAGCTTTTTTTGAGCATTTTTTGATCATGACTCTTGCTCAGATTCATGTCTAAGGAATTTTTCAACCAAAAGAGATAAAAAGGGTATGTACCCACTAGGAATCAAACCTGAGAGTTTAAACATTCGCTACAGTTAAAACTCTATTTTAACACTCTGACTCCCGAGCGTGACTTTTACTGATCCTGATGCAGAATTTCACGCTGAACACGATGGCGTTTTTGCTTTGAAAATTTTCCGACAAAACTATCCTATGGGATAGTTCAATACCTATGGGCTTCCCTTTGAAGTGCCTCATAGGTATGGGGCACAGAGGCGGCATCCTTTGAAGGGCAAAAACTTGGACCTTGTACTACTGCTGTATATATTTCAGAATGTCTATAATATGAACTTTATTCAATGATCCAGTGTGCTACTTGAACATATTTTAAATCGATCGTTCATTTAATTTTTCCTCAAACTGATTTATTTGTAGACTTTTGCAAAGAACATTGAACAACAAGCAATTAATGAACATATGGCGCCAGACATTTTTTACGTAATAAATTTGTTTGTTTAACTGATAAATGGTAACAATTCTTTTAATTGGGAAATTATTTTCTTACAATGTCCTTTATCACGCTTTTATTTACAAAAAAATTATTTCCATGAAAAGCAATTGTTGGTTTTTGGAAAGCTTTGCAAATAAACATATATGCATAAAATGAATAAAAAGCAATTCAACATATGTTTAAGTGATACAGTAGAAAAAACGTTTCTTTTAAATAAAATTAATTGCTTGCTTCGGCATTTGGGGCCGACTTATAATCTTGAAAATGAAAGAAGAATCAATTTTTAGAAGAAATAAAATCAGCAAAACAACTTAACCCAAATTTAACTCTACAATTTCATGGAAACCGGAATTTACGTACCCATTGTTGAATTTTTCCACTTGGTTTGACCATATCTTTTTCACCTTATTGTGTCCGTCAGAGATTCTTTTATTTAAAAAGGAGTCTCTGAGCCATCAGGAATATATTACAGCATTGCATAAACCATATTCACAATGATAGGCAAGCCCTTTTCGGGGTGAAAATGGCAAGTTCCTCATTGTTTCCTTGCCAGTCCACTAAAAATTTTGACGAAAATAAAACTTGTTTCAGCCATTTTTAGAGCTATTCAAACACTATCAGCTGCTTTATACAAATTATTTCATTTTAATTTAAGATGAAGATTTTCGAAAGATGCGCACACAAATTCGATTTTGGCAATTTTTGAAAACACGGACCGCTCTAATTTCTCTAATGGAAAATGTTAAGGCCCGTGCCGGGCCGAAAATAATTTTGCACGGGCGTGCCGCCAAAAGTACGGCCCGTGCACATGCCTGATCTGGTTGTAAATGATCATGTCAAAAAAAATTTCGAAAAAACGTCAGTTCTAAATTAATACCGAAATCGGCCGGAGTTCGTTATATAGCATAGCCCAAAAAGTGGTTTTGACCACTTTTTGAACGTATTAGGCCGTAATTAGTACGAAAAACATGTTTTTAGGTGTGGACGACACTTTTTGGAAAAATATTTTTTGACCATAAAATGACCATAAATGATCATTAATATAAGCCTAAGCCTAAGCAGATATCATAAAGACGAATCAGATTGAGCGCCATGGATAACTAAAACTAATATGTGAGCCAAAATATAAAACAGCAACAGACAAAACATAACATAAAAACTGAAAAAAAACCAAAATTTGAAAAATGTCATTTTTCGGTCAAAAAATATTTTTCCAAAAAATGTCGTCCACACCTAAAACATGTTTTCGTACTAATTACGGCCACTTTTAAAACCACTTTTCCGGCTATGCTATATAACGAACTTTAGCCCTGAAATCACACCGCCCAAAAATGCTCTTTTCTTCCTTGGAAAAACTTTGGCCCAATACTATTTGAGGGCCCATATTTTGCCTTGGTCTCCCCTGTTGTTTTGTTCTGATTTTTTGCTGATATATGGAACAAATGATCAATTGCTCTCGTCCTAAATTACGGAGTCAGCTTTCGACAAAATTGCAGGGCGAAAAAATGGAATTATCTGGAGAAATTTTTCGATCAAATGCGGAAAATATATTCTTAATTATTATTTGTTGTGTTGGTTTATTATAGGCATTCTGACAATAAAAATTGTTTGGAATGAAGGATGACAAATAAATTTAAAAAAACAGGAGGGACCAAAGATAAAAAATAACATAAAAATATAAGGATAGAATGCAGCAATGGAGGACAAAAATATATGAGAAAAACCAGAGGAGGGACAAGGCAAAAATCAGAAAAAAAACAACAGGGGGACCAAGGCAAATATGGGCCCTCAAATAGTATAGGGCCAAAACTTTTTTTACTGTTCACTTTTCTAGGTGATTGTGCTGTGGAGAATTTCTATCTGGTTCTCCATGAAATTCTGACTCTAGAAAGCGACTAAACGTGTTGACAAATAAATAAAATTGATAGAGGTTGAGGCAATATAAAACTAAGTACGCATCATTTCGGATGGCTTCTTTTCATTTTGATGGTCATTTGCATGAAACTCCGAAAGTAGGGCATTTGATGACAGTAAAGTAGTGTTGGAAATGATTCCAGTCGATTCCTGGATAGTTTTTGACATTAGTGATCATTGAACTTACTAAAATAGGTTATGCACCCACTGGGAATCGAACCTGAGAGTTCAAAATATTCGCTATTGGATGTGCACCCTATCTAAAGAATTAAATCACATTTACAGTACTCACCGCTTACTTGCCGAAGAGATTGAGAGTATATGCGAAAAGATTGCATTGGCGAAGTGATGTCATTCGTGAAAGATGCCATTGGCGAAGAGATCGCATTAGCGAAAGTTTTATTGGCGAAACGATTATGCCCTGCAGTTAGGGAGTTTACGTAAATATTTTTTCTTGCTCGATTTAGATCGACCTCTAGGGCAGTTTATCAGTTAAACAAACAAATTTATTATATGAAAATGTTGCCTCTGGGAAGGAAACCTTTTTCGATGGCTGGGCTCTGACCAGGCCTTGTAACAGGAGGGGAAATGCTTTTCGGCAAAATTTATGGAAAAATTTCTTCCCAGATGCAGGGGTATTATGACAGTACCACCAGGAAATTTGTTGGACAAAAGAAAAAAATTGTTTTATGAAACACTACTATCCATATCACTTAAGCTGTATATATTTCAGAATGTCTATAATATGAACTTTATTCAATGATCCAGTGTGCTACTTGAACATATTTTAAATCGATCGTTCATTTAATTTTTCCTCAAAACTGATTTATTTGTAGACTTTTGCAAAGAACATTGAACAACAAGCAATTAATGAACATATGGCGCCAGACATTTTTTACGTAATAAATTTGTTTGTTTAACTGATAAATGGTAACAATTCTTTTAATTGGGAAATTATTTTCTTACAATGTCCTTTATCACGCTTTTATTTACAAAAAAATTATTTCCATGAAAAGCAATTGTTGGTTTTTGGAAAGCTTTGCAAATAAACATATATGCATAAAATGAATAAAAAGCAATTCAACATATGTTTAAGTGATACAGTAGAAAAAACGTTTCTTTTTAAATAAAATTAATTGCTTGCTTCGGCATTTGGGGCCGACTTATAATCTTGAAAATGAAAGAAGAATCAATTTTAGAAGAAATAAAATCAGCAAAACAACTTAACCCAAATTTAACTCTACAATTTCATGGAAACCGGAATTTACGTACCCATTGTTGAATTTTTCCACTTGGTTTGACCATATCTTTTCACCTTATTGTGTCCGTCAGAGATTCTTTTATTTAAAAAGGAGTCTCTGAGCCATCAGGAATATATTACAGCATTGCATAAACCCATATTCACAATGATAGGCAAGCCCTTTTCGGGGTGAAAATGGCAAGTTCCTCATTGTTTCCTTGCCAGTCCACTAAAAATTTTGACGAAAATAAAACTTGTTTCAGCCATTTTTAGAGCTATTCAAACACTATCAGCTGCTTTATACAAATTATTTCATTTTAATTTTAAGATGAAGATTTTCGAAAGATGCGCACACAAATTCGATTTTGGCAATTTTTGAAAACCCGCCCGCAGTTGGAATTTTTTTGAACCCGCCCCGCAAACCCGCACGCGGAGGGTAGAACCGGCGCGGGTATCCCCCCACAACATTTTTTCAGCAAACACTGGATAAATCAATTGTTTGAGTACCCAAGCATGAGTCATAATAGAGAAATTTAGATCTGATTGTGAAAAACAGGGACACGGACAATTCATCCCCGGGACAATTCATCCCCAGGACAATGATATATTTTATTTGTCCCGAACAGAATATTTTTAAGCAAAAAACTTTTCTTCACACACCCGTAGGATATAAGGGATATATATGAAGGATATATACGGAGAATATGAGAATCCAGTTCTCCGTTTGGAGGACTATCTTTTGTTTTCAATCTAGGTGAAACGTGCCCTAATTAGCTGAATTATTGCAGGGCGGTTTGGTGTGGGACACCAACATACAAAGCTGGCTATTCTCCGCCAGTTTTCATGGCAGTTTGCTGTCCTGTTTACCTGCAGGCATACTGGCGGATAGATGGTCACCCAAACACCTACTTCAACTGACTTGCCTACTATCTATTTTCTGCTCATGTTTGAAGCCATATTTCTCCAACAATTTTGGATACGGCGCAGTATTCGGACTCAGATTTGTGATGGGATTGGGTGAGGTTTGTTCAGATTTTTTACTTTGTACTCTAACCTCGATCTAACGGCACACCCTATTCAAAGTTTAATTAAAGGTCTTTGAAAAAGAATTGGTAAAATCAAAATTCTTGAGATATTTAGCACCAGACTGTCGAAAATTAATGTATAAAGTGTCCGGCACAAGGCGGGGACGAACTTGAAGTGCGGTCCAGGGGCTAGCGTTATGTTTTGCTGTGCCAACACTAGAAAAAAGGTTATTTTCCTTAAGGTCGCAATTCCGACCCAGCCTATGGACACGTTCGACTTTCAATTTTTATGCAAATTTTTCATTATTAGCCAATACGACATGAAATCGAAAAGTGAATACAGGTCATAAATATCAGATTTTTTATTTGAGTATAGATGTCTAAAGTTTAGATTTAACGTCAAATATTAGAGAAAAGGTTCTCGCATAAAAAATGCGAAAAGTCGCATTTTGAGACATTTCACGTAGAGAAAAAAAGCTAAGAATCTCGTCTTTCATAGAGGTGTGCACCGGATAGGAACCCTCTCGAATCGGGATCCCGATCGCGAAGAATTTGGTGTTAAATCTCTATCCCGAATCCGCCCTGATTGATTTTGAAATCCCGATCCGAAAATCGCCGAATCCGATGAGTATTTTCAAAAGTATTTTCTAAATTTTTTATCTGAAATATGCAACAAGTGCTGGAAGGGTTTCATAATGCCATCCTTCAATAAAATGATCAGTCAATGGATTCCTACAGAAGACATGTTCACTGCGCTGTCCATCCACACTACTGGAAATCAGATGGTTGCCCTTCACTAAATAAACCTTTTAAAATTATTATGATCTTTTCAAAATCCCGTTTCCCGGCGGGATTCCCGGTATTTTTCAAAATCCCGGTCCCGTTTTGAAAATTTTTGAAAATCCCGTCCCGGTTTCCCGTTTTCACTCCAAATGCCAAGCCTAGTTAAGGTGGTCATGTTAACCATGATCACCATAATAATCATAACCAAAATACTAGCATAGGCATAATTGACAGGAGGCATAATTGACCAAGGCATTTTTGAAGAAAAAGACAACAAGGGGACTGGCAAATATTTTGGGGACCAAGTCAAAACAACAGGGGGACCATGGCATTTTTTAATAAAAAAAACAGGGCGGACTGGCAAATATTTTGGGGCCTATAATGTGCATAAGTACCCACCCACTGTACCGGCCTGAATATTGAAAAGATCATAATAATTTTAAAAGGTTTATTTAGTGAAGGGCAACCATCTGATTTCCAGTAGTGTGGATGGACAGCGCAGTGAACATGTCTTCTGTAGGAATCCATTGACTGATCATTTTATTGAAGGATGGCATTATGAAACCCTTCCAGCACTTGTTGCATATTTCAGATAAAAAATTTAGAAAATACTTTTGAAAATACTCATCGGGATTCGGCGATTTTCGGGATCGGGATTTTCAAAATCAATCAGGGCGGATTCGGGATAGAGATTTAACACCAAATTCTTCGCGATCGGGATCCCGATTCGAGAGGGTTCCCTATCCGGTGCACACCTCTATGAAAGACGAGATTCTTAGCTTTTTTTCTCTACGTGAAATGTCTCAAAATGCGACTTTTCGCATTTTTTATGCGAGAACCTTTCTCTAATATTTGACGTTAAATCTAAACTTTAGACATCTATACTCAAATAAAAAATCTGATATTTATGACCTGTATTCACTTTTCGATTTCATGTCGTATTGGCTAATAATGAAAAATTTGCATAAAAATTGAAAGTCGAACGTGTCCATAGGCTGGGTCGGAATTGCGACCTTAAGGAAAATAACCTTTTTTCTAGTGTTGGCACAGCAAACATAACGCTTAGCCCCTGGACCGCACTTCAAGTTCGTCCCCGCCTTGTGCCGGACACTTATACATTAATTTTCGACAGTCTGGTGCTAAATATCTCAAGAATTTTGATTTTACCAATTCTTTTTCAAAGACCTTTAATTAAACTTTGAATAGGGTGTGCCGTTAGATCGAGGTTAGAGTACAAAGTAAAAAATCTGAACAAACCTCACCCAATCCCATCACAAATCTGAGTCCGAATACTGCGCCGTATCCAAAATTGTTGGAGAAATATGGCATCAAACATGAGCAGAAAATAGATAGTAGGCAAGTCAGTTGAAGTAAGGTCTATCTGACAAAATCTACCAGAGAAAACGAAGAAAGACAAAGAGGGGAGAAAAAATAAAAAAAAACGAAAAATTTTACTCTCAGTCTGCTTCTCACTCTCAGTCTTTTTCAGTTTCAAGTCTTATAAAAGTTGCCTTTCACTCTCACTCTCAGTCTGCCTTTCACTCTCACATTGGGTACACACTGAGGGTGAAAGTGAAAGGGAGAGTCAAAGTCAGAGTGAGAGTGAAAAAATTTTCGTGTACCCAATGAAGAGTGAGAGTGAAGGTAAAATCCGCTCATTGGAAACAAGCCTTAAATGTGAGTCTAAGATATGTTTCAGTTTGTGCTAACATACGCTAACATACCTACCCTTGCCAAAAACTAAAGCCTAAAAAGTCCCAAGAAAACAACAGGGGGACCAAGGCAAAAACCCCCATTGTGGGATAGAGCCGACATTTTTCACTCATTCTGTTTTGACAGTCTGGTCTCAAATATCGCAAGGATCCTGATTTTGCCGATCGTTTTTCAGAATCATGAAATATTCACATCTAAAAAAGCAAAAACTCGATTTAACATACACCCGAATACAAAACAGGCGTATGTTAAATCGAGGTTTTGCTTTTTAGATGTAAATATTGTATGATTATGAAAAACGATCTGCAAAATCGGAATCCTTGCGATATTTGGGATATTTTTATCCTTGCGATATTTTTTTCTGAATCCTTGCGATGTTCAGAATGTCAAAACAGAATAAGTGAAAAAATTTTGAAAAGTGAGTTACAAAAAGTGTTGGACCCTAGGTGTTGGACCCTTTTTGGTCGTATGTTACATCGAGCTTCACCTGTATAATGTGAAAACCACGATTTTCGCTCGGTACTCGCTCTGGATGGGTAAGGTCTGAACCACAAGGGACCAATCGAAAACATTTATTTTGTACCTTATATACCAAGTTCAATCGCCCGTGATTCTAAGAATGACTGTGAAAACAGAATTGCAACAAAAAAATATGAGCGATTGAAAACATGGGAATATAAAGAAAAAATAAATAAAGATGAGCATTTCGAATTTTGGGAATTACTTGGGCCATCCTGTATATAATATTTGATTTTCCGCCTGCATTCTTATAGATTTTAGTCTTCAAAATTTATTCCTTACATAAAAAGTGACAATTATGATCGCATGCTCGCGCCTAGGGTTGGGTAATTCTCCGGAGAAATACTTTCCGGGTAATTACCCGGTAATTACCCGGGTAATTACCGGTAATTACCCGAAAAGCGGAGAAATACTATTTGCTGATACCTAAACCATCTGGATGGTACCCAAACCACCTGAATGGTACTAAAACCACCGGTATGGTACCCAAATCACCTGGACAGTGCCCAAACCATCTGGATGTCACCCGAAACACCTGGATAGTACCCAAACAATCTGGATATCACCCAAAACACCTGGATGTTACCTAACCACCTGGACGGTACCTAAATCACATGGATGGTACCCAAACCCATTGGAACGTACCCGAAGTTTCTGTGGTTAGATACCTAAACTACCTGGATGATACCTAAACCAAAAAATTTCTGGCTGAGTAGGGTAGGTGGATTGGTTAATAGTTTATGCTAATAAAAAGTGAATGGTTAGTGGCAATTGTGATATGTGTCGACCATAATTGCCATAAAATTTTCTATGAAGAAAGCAATTATACTTGTAAAATAAAAAGATTTAAAAGATATCAGCATAAAGATGAAGAAGATATCGCAGAGAAATAAAATAATGAAAAAATGTATCAGCTGGGAATCGAACCTTTGATATGAAAAGGAGACCAGTAGTGTAAAGGAAAAGCATGGCTCAAGCGGGAAGTGATTCCTGCATAATCAGAAAGTAAACATCGCCTCCCGGCTCCGACTTTGACGCAATTAAAAAGCAAAAACAGAAATTAGAACGCTTCATACTTTTATAAGAACCAACCTCCAAGTGTTTCTCCATTCTTTTCGCATCTGACTTGTAGCCAGCATTGTAGAACTTGCACAAACCGACCACTGTTAGATTCCCATTTGCATTTCTTTCTTCAACTCGATTGTAGTAATTCCAACATCAGGAAAGGGCTTGAATTTGGACATATAATTTCTATCTATAATACGAATAGAGCAGCAGAAAAAAGCAGTTTTCAGAAAAAAATATCGAAGGTCAACTGCAATGAATACTAAAAATAGTATTTCTCCGATTTTTCTTTACGGAGAAATACTTAGTATTTCTCCGGGTAATTACCCGGGTAATTACCCGGGGAATTACCCGGGTAATTACCCATCACTCAACCCTACTCGCGCCCGATGCAATAATTCTTGCAATTTAAATGCGCGGGTACCAGGCACGCCAGAGATTTGAATTTCAAAATCGTTTTTGAAATCATTTTGAGAGTTTGTTTTTTGCTGCGCCGATATTTTCGCTTGCTTTTTTCTCGGTGTTACCCATAAGAACTGTCCCACTGACTGTAATGGCTGGAGTCATTCGAGTCTAAAGCTGTTAGTTTTTTCATTGTTACTATTCTTCAAATGATTGATTCTTACTAATTTTCAGCCTCTACTCGGTAGCTAAGAATCGCCGTCTTGCATTAGATAAGTTTTTATCATATTTTCTGCCGTCTCCTGCTTTTTTGTTCTTGTGAATTTTAGATGTTTGCAAATGGTCTCTAGAAGAACAAGATATCAAGCGAAATCAATCCTCCGTGCTGGAGATCTCGATGAGGTTTCTACATGTGTGGAGGTATGTTTTTCTCTTGTTACTCTGCGTGCACTCGGTCATACTTACTGATTTTTAGGGTCTACTTGAATAACTGAGTACTTGAAGACCTTTATTAGATAAGTTACTCTTTAATTTTTGGCCGTCTATTGCTTTTCTTGTCATATTTGCTTTAGGTGCCTTCGAATGGATGAATAAGAAGAAGAGCGAGCGATGAAATAATTCTCTGCAGCCATTCTCCTTTTCTGCAGTATGCGTTGACATGTTAAATGTGGTGAAATAAAACTTGCTTTGTTCGTAGTTCTACTTGATTATCGTACAGTCAACCCTGTATAAAACGGCATTTCTGGGACCGAGTTTTCGACGGGTTATGTTGTTCTGATTTTAATTCTTCGCTGACCACCAAATCAGGCTCCTTTAGATCAGGCTCCTACTTTTTCTAGGTTTGTAAAAAAGCCGTACGCAGCCACTGGAGACACTGTAGAGAGACTCCGTTACAGCGGAGGTTTCGTTATATAGAGTTTGGGCTTACAATTTTAATATACAGATGTTAGGTTATTGTTAGGCAAATACAACCACCCCGAAAAAATTCGTCCGTTATAGAGGAAGTCGATTATAATTAGAAGCAGAAAAGGCCAGACACTCAGAATTTCCTTGACGCCTGGCACATGTTGGGGAGTGTTAAAAAATCAGTATTGCAGCGAACATGATAAAAAAAAAGCCATGAATTCCGCTCCGACAACCAAGATGATCAAGAAGGATGAAGCGTAATCGAAACTCTTACAATTTATTGATGCAAAATTTGACCAATGCAGAAAATATACAAATCAGGATTTTGAGCAGATAGAATTTTACTTGGTCTTTTTTCTTCTTCTTATTCATCAATTCGAAGGCACCTAAAACAAATAAGACAAGAAAAGCAAAATACGGCCAAAAATAAAAGAGTAACTTATCTAATAAAGGTCTTCACGTACTCAGTTATTCAAGTAGACCCTAAAAATCAGTAAGTATGACCGAGTGCACGCAGAGTAACAAGAAAAAACATACCTCCACACACGTAGAAACCTCATCGGCATCTCCTAGCAAGGAGGATTGATTTCGCTTGATATATTGTTCTTCTAGAGACCATTTGCAAACATCTAAAATTCACAAGAACAAAAAAGCAGGAGACGGCAAAAACTAACAGCTTTAGACTCGAATGACTCCAGCCATTACAGTCAGTGGGACAGTTCTTATGGGTAACACCGAGAAAAAAGCAAGCGAAAATATCGGCGCAGCAAAAACAAACTCTCAAAATGATTTCAAAAACGATTTTGAAATTCAAATCTCTGGCGTGCCTGGTACCCGCGCATTTAAATTGCAAGAATTATTGCATCGGGCGCGAGCATGCTCCTTTAACGGTATTTAAATTTAGTGCCAAAGGTGAGAGCAAGGATTAGAAGTTGCTAACACAGATAATCATGATACTATCAATACGATGGTTTATGAAGTGATAGAGTGGAATACAAAATAGAAGAATACACATATTTTCAACCCTTTTATTTAGTGCCCGAATCTGTCTATCTGTTTTTTCTGAATGCTCAAGTATCTATATATCTGTTGTTCATCTCGCAATCATTATTTCTATAATTCCATGTGAATACTCAATAAGGAGGAAATGTCTGGTCCACTTCCATTGCCCATGCATCCAGTCCTCCTATCAGATCGTGAAACTTGATAATACAACCGGAAGCTGCAGATTTCTCATGCAACAAACACACAGCCAACTGAGAGTCGTTTCCACGATGGCACACCACGTAAACTAAAATACTCTTGCGTAAATTTTTTTTTACTCTTGCAATACAGACTCAACTTAAACTGCATAAGAGTTATTTTTATTTCAAACATTTCTTTACCTGACTCGGGAATATTCTCAGCATTGTTGATTGCTATCCTGTGTAGTATCTGGCCCATGCTCATTTTCTTCAGTTCATCCAGCGGAAAATCTGAACTCAAAAAAGTTGGTTTATTGAAAAATGTTGAGCTTGAAAAATATCTAAATATTGTGATAAGTTATTGTTGTTAATTGTGATACGAATGTTATTAGCCGAAATAAAAGTTGTGACTCACTTTTAGCTTCTGGCAAATGGCAAATCTCAAACTCAGGAGCAGGCCTTAAAATATAAAATACACCTAATTTCTCAGTTAAATTTTATTTACCTTGTGTCAATTAGAATGGGTGCAACATTGTTCTCTCTGACCATGTAGTAATCTTGAACTGATATCCTGTCCTCTTGCGGAATGATCGATAAAGGCAAAGTCTATAAAATGCAAATATGTTATTTTTCGAAAATGGAAGTAAGACGATATGTTAGGGTGTTCACTAAGTCGGTATACTCCCTAAAACTCAATCTTTCATCAACTGCATTGCAAATATGATATTTTGTCTAATAATGCTTTTTTCATGTTTGCTATGTTTGCCATCATTAGATTTGGATTTCAAAAAAAATCCGAAATTGCCTTGGTCTCCTCCTACCTCTCAAAAAAATTTTGAATTCCCACCAAGTTTTTATAGTCAAATTTCCCTTTTGTGACTCAAATATTAACTTTAACATAACATTGCTGTCATAAAAAATGACTGCAATCTTTTATTCAAGTCAAAAAACAAAAAATTAAAAAACTTAGCGGTGATGCAAAAATTTTGAGAGGTATGGAGCGACCAAGAGATTCTCTCTCAAATTCCAAGTCTGATGATGGCAAACATAGTGAACATAAAAAAAACTTATTAGACTTAAATATGAGGTTTGCAGTGTAGTTGGTGAAAAATTGAATTCTGAGGGTTACGGTTTATCTTATTAGTGGTTCCCATTTTTGCCTTGGTCCCCTGTTGATTTTTTGCCTTGGTTTTTTGCCTTGATTTTTCGCCTTTACGTTGTGATCTCTTGATAATACGCATACTGTTACCACAAGTTTTGCAGATCATTTCATTCTTCAGTAAATGGAGACCAACAAAAATAGAGATAACACGAGAGTCAGATATTTGAAAGAGTTCGCGAAGGCATATTGTGTCAAAATTCAGAACTTGCTTCAGCACTGCTTGAATCAGCACCGCTTGATTTTTCTTTATGGAAAAGAGACCTTTAGACTTAGTCTAAAGGTCTACCTATTTCTAAAAACATGTTTGTGACATTGTGTTTTTTGCCTACTTTTTGAGGACTTCTCTCAGTCAATTCACCATCCATTTTGTAGCTCATCTCACTTGCTACAAAATATATGGTAACTTGCTTGTGAGCAGTCTGTAAAAAGTGGGCTAAAAACACAACGCCAAAAACAAAAAATTTGCAATGGGTATGAATGAATTGAATGATATGGGACCTAATGGGATGGAACACGCGCTTATGTGGTTTTCGAAGACTAATAGCACACAATAATAACAGAGAACAATTATAGTACAACACCGTAAATCACTACAACACACAATAACATAATAAAATTAAAAAGAAAATAACGATTTGATTTTAATTTTTTTAAACAACAGGGGGGACCAAGGCAAAAAATCAACAGGGGACCAAGGCAAAAAATGGGAACCACTAATAAGTTAGAACCGGGGGCGGGGCTTCTGATTTTGTGAACAACCCAATAATACGGATATTTAAATTGTATAAGACAATAAAACGAAAACTTTTTCATATCAACGAAATTAAAATCTTTGAAAAAACCCTCTCTCTAAATCTAACATTAAAGTTTAATAAAAAAACATACTTTGTCAGTTGGCCCAGCACCACAAAACAGTTCGTAGTCCTGCAGTTGAGTTATGCTTGGGTTCTTGCTGCATACCGCACAACTTGACATCTTTTCTCGAAGAGAAATATTTCTTATCTTTCCGTCAAAACCGTCGAATAGAAATAGATTGCCGGCAAAAGATGCTAAATTTCATTAATACATCAAAAAGCTCCGGATTGACTGAGAAAAATATTTTACATTCTCCACGAATAGCTATTTTGATGATTTCAAGCGCTTGCATACTTCCAATCACACCAACTATAGGACCTAGAACACCGCCTTCTGAGCAATTGGTCACCTACAGATGCAAAACTTGTTAACTCGAACTGCAACTTTGAATTAAAATGTTTTACTGCTTCTGGTCGCGGTGGCACAGGAAATATGCAACGATAGCAAGGACATTTCTAAAAAGAGTCATCTTGTAGCAATATTCTTAATCTGTAAGCACAAATTTACAGGTCCATTATTGTAAACAGTCAACTGTCCTTCCCAACCAAGGGCACTGCCACTAACTGAAGTCAATTTTAATTATTTATTTTTTTTGTTTCGAAAATTAAGTTACCAAGTGGTTTTTGCAAAAGCACACACGCATCATTCGTGAGATACCTAAAACCTTTCGAAACGAATAAAAGTTGATTTATGACAACGAAAATTAACCTTGTGGCTACATTATCTGAGCAATCAGCAACAATATCATAATCCTTCACAATTTTCAGTGCGTTTTCTGACAAAAGAAGAGTTTCGTAGCATGTAACCTGTGTCTCTGAGTTCAGTCTGTGACGCCAATATTTGAATAAGACTACAAAAAATATAGTTCAAAAGTTTCACCTAAAATAGATTCTTTTATGGATTCCACTTTAGACAGTCCAATCCTGTTCTCGTCATGCAAGATTTGACGGTGCAGGTTGTCAATCTGACATCAAATACATTAAAAAAATTACAACAAATCTACTTACTGATATGCAATCATGATCCACAATTCCAATTCGGCCCACTCCCGCAGCAGCCAAGTAGATTGCAACTGGACATCCTAAGCCACCCGCCCCAACAATCAAAACTGAACAGTCTCTGAAAAATTTCAAAATTTCAACCACTGAAAATATCCAGACAAAATTTTAATATAAATAGTTACCTGATTTTCTCTTGACCACTGGCACCAACTCCTTGCAATATCAGCTGACGACTGAACGAGTAACCTCCTCCTTGGTCAAACTGTGATCCGAGAATGGTGTTAACGCAGAAGCCAATGCCTACTGCATAAAAATTTATTATGAATAAATAATAGTGAAAATAATTAAAAGATTAAACACCATGCGAAAAAACAGAATCCTCACGAGTAAATAGCTACTTCAGCCATCTAACCAAGAAAACGCTTTTGTGGCGTTTTGCCGCTTACTTGAAAATTTATCTTTTGATACTTTGTAGATAATATTTCGGATCTGTAGCCATCAAACTTGAGTTGATAAACACTTTTATAAAACTTCTTTGATAATTTTGGCCAAACTTTTTACGAAAATTGTTTTTTACTAATTTTACTCGACAAGGTATTGAAAATCTGTTATTTTTTCCATTCAGACTGGTGACTCACCTTGGGAGTCTAGGTGTTATTATGGCTATAAGTTTGTAGAGCTGTGATTTGAGTGCTGTAAAAATGTCAACATTCGATCCTTATGACTGGGAGAAACTTTTTCTTTGGTCGGATGGACAGGGAAGAGGCGGAGAAGTGAATTTTACTTTTTTTAAATAACGAAAGTAAAACTGATGATTTCAGAACGTTATTGCCTTGACAGGTCGGCTCATTTTTGCTGCGGGAATCTAGCTCTAGACCCGGAGGGTACTCCCTGTCAGTAAGGTGAGGCAATTTTATAATTTTTTATATAGTTATAAGAAATATTTAGAGAGACGGCAGAGGGCGATCATCAATTTTCCACTATTTAATCCAGAAAAAAGAGACGGAAATGGAAAAAATAGATACGAGGTTTGATCATTTGTAGCATCAGAATGGTGTTTGGATCAGCTGAGATTTTAATCTTCTACAGATAACTCTCGATAATTGTTGACCCTTGAATTTGTTTGCTCCAGCCGGGTGGCCCGAAATTTATTAACCCGATTTTTAAACTTTTGCAAATTCGCTTTTGACATTCATCCGTGTGCCAATTTACATTGATTAAATTATAGGTGTTAAACAGATTTTTCGAAACGGAATTTGAAAACTCTTAATTTATAAAAAAAAAGTTTAAGTTGATTCTCGTTTATACGACACCCCCAAAAGTTCGTTCGCGCTTAGGCACCGCCACTTTTTTACCTTAATTTTCGAAACCTTTTGCCAAGTCCTGGATTTATCTAGTTGAAAATATCACAAGGATCCCCATTTTGCCAATTGTTTAAAAGACGCGCTACTCTCGATTAACCGAAGCCTGATTCACCTGGTGTCGGTGAATCAAGAGTCCTTGGTCATTATGGTAATGTAAAAGGATTTGAGAAAAACGATCGGCAAAATCAGAATCCTTGCCATTTTTTGACTAGACTGACGGATCAAATTTTCACAAAACGAAAAGTGCCGGACCCTAGATGGAAATGAACTTTTACGTGTGTCGATAAATGAGAGTTGACTGCAAAGATATAACACGCCTCCATTTAACCTTTTTTTTCAACTTCTGTCCTTTTCAAAAAATTTAGTATAAAATTTCCTATTGTTTTTTTTACTGATTCCTGAATCAGGATGAATACCCACTCATGCTGAGTCAGACTACCCTTATAATCGCACAGTTAACGACCGGTCAAAATGTAAGCCTTAAAAACAATTAAAAAGGAGTTGGGTGAAAAGAGCCTTGATATGCATGTAGTGTAGTGAGTGCGCGCATCTCTGACTCTCAAGCCAACTGCGCCTCATTCGGGGCTTGGGGCTTGGGGTTGAGATGCGCACACCCACACACCTTAGACACAAATCACTCGAAGCGACTCTGGATGCATAAAAAAGCATGCATACCAGACAGTGCTGTAAATATCGGCACCGGCCAAACTTCAGGCACCTGTTTCTAGCAGTTAATTATATTACACAGCCCCGTGCCGCGGGTTATCAGGTAGCTCATACATCGCACCGGGCTAGGAATAAAAATTCATCGTTTAAACCTTTCCGGCATGGCACCGAAACAATTTACACGAGAATTTCACGTTAAAATTGTTTCGGTGCCATGCCGGTGCCGCTATGTAGAAAGGTTCAAATCATCAACTTTTTTTCATTATTAGCCTTGTGCCGATGTCTGAGCTACTTAATAATCCGCGGCACCGGCTCGGTAATACTAATAACTGCTAGAAACAGGCGCCTGAAGTTTAGCCGGTGCCGAGATTTACAGCACTGATACCAGAGTTTCTCCATGTGGTAGGCCCTAGCTAACAAAACTATATTCAAATTCTATCTTTTTAGGTTCAACAAAGGTAATTAAGTCGAAAATGACCAAAAGTCTTAGGGGGGGGGGGGGGGACCAAGCAAAAATTACCAAAAATCACAAGGATGACCGTCACAACGAAATTATTCTCGAAAAATATTATCCTCGCACTTTTTTCGTCTTTTCTATCGTTTTCAGGGCCTAAAAAGGCTACTCTTTGATTTTTTTTTTTATTCGCTTACTCTTTAAAAAGTGCTTACTTACTAGAAAACGCAATTTTGGCGCTTGCCAAACGGTGTTATCCTGCAGGGATTTCGAATTTTCAAGATGGAATCAGCTACCATTGACTTACACTACGTGTCCAATGACGCGGCAAAAAAGTCGCAGTCACAGTCGCAGTCGCAGTCGCAGTCACAGTCACACTCACAGTGTGTGTCCAATGACGCGGCAAAAAAGTCGCAGTCACAGTCGCAGTCGCAGTCACAGTCACACTCACAGTGTGTGTCCAATGACGCGGCAAAAAGTCGCAGTCACAGTCGCAGTCGCAGTCACAGTCACACTCACAGTGTGTGTCCAATGACGCGGCAAAAAAGTCGCAGTCACAGTCGCAGTCACAGTCACAGTCGCAGTCGCAGTCACAGTGTGTGTCCAATAACGCGGAAAGGTGTTTTTGTCACACATTCACTTTTTGTCACAGATTTACTCATTTCTGTCACAGATTGGGTTCTCGACATGAAATCCACAATTTTTAATTTTTTTTGTGTGAAATTCAGGGTGGGCAAAGACCAAATGGCTCAGAACCCACTCCGAATGGCCAAAAGGCCAAAATAATTGGTTTTCTGGGGGTTTACTAAAGGGGAGTAAACTTTTTGAGAAAAACGATTGAGCGGATCAGATTTCGGGTCCGATGGGCTTAATCGCTCAGAATTCCACCCTAGACCACTCAAAACCACCACAAACCTGAAATTCTGAGCGATTAAGCCCATCGGACCCGAAATCTGATCCGCTCAATCGGTTTTCTCAAAAAGTTTACTCCCCTTTAGTAACCCCCAAAACCAATTATTTCGGCCTTTTGGCCATTCCGGAGTGGGTCCTGAGCCATCTGGTCTTTGCCCACCTGAATTTCACTCAAAAAAATTCAAAAATTGTTAATTTCGTGTCGAGACCATGGAAGTCCGAAATACAAAATACAGTCACAGTGTGTGTCCAATGACGCGGAAAAGTGTGACTGCGACTGTGACTGCGACGTAAATTCAAATCGATTTGAAGCGTCAGTCGCAGTCGCAGTCGCAGTCACACTTTTCCGCGCTATTGAACACACACTGTGACTGTGACTGCGACTGTGACTGTGACTGCGACTGTGACTGCGACTGTTTATGTGTGTCCAATGACGCGGAAAAGTCGCAGTCACACTTTTCCGCGTCATTGGACACGTAGTGTTACTACCGTTGTTTAAATCTTCGCGAAATTTCTTTAATCGCAAACACTGCTCCCGAATATTCGCGAATATATGCGCGAATATTCGTCCGAAGATTCGGACCGTACAACTCTATATTCCGCTCCCGGGATTAAAATAAGCGAATTTTTTATCATGATGGTAAAAAAAGGTTGGAAATAACCCCCGATGGTAATGACATCTCAACTTTGTAATTTAGAATGATGACGGTCGCTCCTTCGTAAACATTCCTACGCTTATTAACTACTACCAATTACATGTGCTCAAAAGGTTTGCAGAATCTATTATTCTACTGTTTTTACTAATTACTTGCCCATTCTAGAGCTGTCTCTCCAAGCCAGTGCCAAAGCAAGCTATTTGCAGGGTGATTTGCAGATTCAAATTTGATGGTGTAACAATCACTGATCTTCCCTTTGATAGAGGCGAGATACTAGACATAATTGGCAAACCCGAGGAAGGCTGGTGGACCGCCAGAAATGCTCTCAAAATCACAGGCCTCATTCCAGTCAACCATGTTAAATTAGTTAGGATTCTTGAAAAAACATATAAATCTTTTTTTGTTTAAAAAATGATTTAAGTATGAAGAAGGAGACGAAATTAGCCTACAAAACCCCAGCACCCACAGCAGTTCAGGCGGGTCATGTGACAAGAGGTTTAGCACACAATCCACAGCATCTGACAGATCCAACAAACGCTCTAGTGAACCGGACTTTGAAAGGTTAAAGTACTTTAAGCCACCAGCATGGGTGAAAGTTGTGGCGAGAGGTATCCTAGTATTTATGATCTGGAGGCTTTAGTTTTGAAGGTAAAACTTGATAGCTTTGTCAATTTCATTGAAGATTTATAGTGGATTTGACAATTTTTATTTTAATTTCAGAAAGACAAGATTATATACCTTTCTGAATTACTGCCAACCGGGATGTGCAGAGGTGATTTTGATTACCTAAAACCTTTTTACCACCGATTTTACAGGCATGACAGAAGCAGATGGAAAAGTCGGACTGTTTCCTTCTCTTACGTTGAGCCCACAGATTTACCTTTGGATGGTGGGCCTGGACTGTCTCCAAATAGTGATGTTATTTGATATTTTCGTATTCATTAAAACTGAAAATCTGGGCTAGGACACTTGGCGGTGGAGCAGTTTCTTTAAAATCAAAAATGATAATTATCAATAAGAAAAGAAAAAAGGGACAAATGCCTTGACGCCATCTCTGACCTTCAGTGTTCTTTTCCCCTGAAAGTTGAAGAAAGCTTTAAATAATTCTGTTCAATTGTTTTCGATTGTTTTTAAAACTTCGCTTACTTATTTTGGTCTGTATATTGATCTCTTCAAAAGGCTTCAGTATTCACTCACGTTTGTCTGTTGGCCTTTATTGGATCCAGTCTTCTGTAACATTCAATCATCCAGCATTTCTATTTGCAGTAGTTTAATTTTTTGCTTGCTAAACTCAATTTGGTGCTCACTTTGTAAGATAAATCAGCATTTGTGCCTTTGTGTGTAAAATATTTCGAGAAATAAATGCTTTTACTTCAAGCAGTATCATGCCAACATGGTTTTCAAAAATAAAATTCGACTTACATTTTCATCTCCACTATATGCAGGTGTATCAAGAAACTTCCCTTTTTTAAAGTGCCTAGGTCGTTTTATTTAATTCTATTTTAACAGATCGATTTTTCTTTGGTATATTGGTATATGATGTGAAAACACGATTTTGTTTGATATTCCCTAGGGAGGTTGCTGCAGTTGCACTGCAGGGCTCGGCAGTTATGGTCGTGTTTTCTGGATAAATGAAGCTCCAAGCCACAAGAGGACCAAGCAAAAATCTTGTTTTTGACTTTTTACACCAAAAAAAATATTCGGCAAGAAAAATTAATTGGCGAAAACAGAATTTCAAAAATCGCTCTAGAAAAAAGTTATGGCCATTTCAAGACCGGGCAATTTCTCATTACATCCTGTAATTTATTTTCACATTTCAGTATGGACTTCAAGTTTATTCTGAGTAATGTAGCTGGTCCAGGTATCGAGCAGGAAGAGCTTACTGAAGATCTGGAGGGTTGTTCTTGCGAGGATCAATGCACGTTGGAAGCTGGCTGCTCATGTCTGAAATTTGCAAATGTAGGTGAAAGAAAGTATTAGCATTAGTCCTCTGTCCACATGTTCTAGGCCAACAATTACGATGAGACTGGGTGTTTTCTCCATTCTTCTGATGTTACGCTTCCCTTTTTCGAGTGTCATAGCGATTGTCTGTGTATGCAAAGGCGGAGACCATGTCGCAATCGCATAATTCAACTAGGAATTCGATTGCACGTGGAGTAGATTTTTAATCTCTGTTGTTTCGCATCCCATTCCAGTGATTGAAAATTCAGTTAGTTCTGTCTCGAGACAAGGGGTTTGGAATGGTAGCCAAACAGCAGATCAAAGCAGGACAGTTTGTCGTCGAATACGTCGGTGAAGTCATTTCTAAAGAAGAGGCCATCAGAAGAGCTACTACTATATTGTCTGAAGAACACAACTACATTCTAGCTATCAATGAACACATCCAAGGTTTGAATAGTTGGAATAGTTTTACAGAATATGATCGAAAATCTCTAGGAGAATTACGACCAACCTTTATTGATGCTCGTTTGAAGTCAAATATGGGCAGGTGATTAGCTTGCCAACTGCTATTGAAGAACCTTATTTCCCGTTTTCAGGTTCGTGAATCACAGCTGTCAGCCGAATTTATTCCCACAAGTCTTTCGAATTGGCAATGTAGTTCCAAAGCTAGCCTTATTTGCATTACGCGACATCTCATTGGGTATGGATTTTCAGTCATTTTTGTGACAGATAGTTAGCGAGAATCTCAGGGTTGCGATCTCAAAACTTTAAAAATACATTTTCGTAAGAAGGACTGAAATCATAACAGGAAAGCGAATAATTATTTCTCAAAGGCTGAAATATTTTTACCCCGTCCAATTGTTCTTTTACCTCTTAAAATTATTCTTTTACCCCGTGAAATTATTTTTTACCCCGTCAAATTTTGTAGCTTGATTTTTATCACAAAAAGCTTTTGATTGATTCTAGGTTTTTATCGCAGTGTGAAGCCCTGGATCTCAGCTTTCTAGCAAGCTATCAACTGACTCACGCAGATTATAAAAGTTGGGGCTCTGTTCACCTTTAGCACGCCAAATTTTTTTGCCTTGGTCCCCCCCTGTTATTTATTGTTGAAAATTGCCTTAGTCCCTTCTGTCCATTATAGTCATATAATATGACTCATATTGATACTGTGATTACGGTGATCATGGTGAATATGGTTAACATGATCACCTTGACCATAATTTCCTTTAAAAACAGGAGGGCCAAGGCAAAAAAATTTGGCGTGCTAAAGGTGAACAGAGCCAAAGTTGGAGAAAGAAGGCTTTGTATGGAACAAATTGTTCAGAAAGTTGGGTCTATACAAAGACTTTTTCTCCAATTTTTAAAATCTCGGTGAATAAGTTAATAACTCCTTTGAAAGCTGAGATCCAGGGTTACACGCTGGTATGATAACTTTAAAAAAATTAAAAAAATTAAAAAAATTAAAAAAAAAAAAATTGATGAAATATTTGAGAGAAACAAATTCTTACAATATGGCGGGTTAAAAGATAATTTGACGGGGGAAGTACTTACAGCCTCTCTCAAGTGAATATTTGCTCGGAGACAGACCATATATAAAACGTGGTTGGTATTACAGTAGTGCCTGCTGAGAAGTTAGTCCTAAACTAACTGATCAGCTCTTTGAAAGGAATAGCCTTTTTATCTAATGCTTATTGGTATTCGGAAGCGAAAAAATTTGACGTAAGACTTTAGGAATGAAAAAAGATTGGGGTCCGAAAAAATACAAATCTTTTTTAAAAAAAGATCGAAGCCCTGCTCATACTTGTTCATTGCGATTGAACAGTCCTTACTTTGGATTTTTGGTGCGGGGGGATTTTGGGCGGGGGGATTTTGGTGCGGGGGGATTTTGGGCGGGGGATTTTGGGCGGGGGGATTTTGTGCGGGGGGATTTTGGGCCCGGGGGGATTTCGGCGCGGGGGGATTTTGTCACGTACCGTTCCGATTTTGCCGATCATTTTTCAGAAAACAATGGTTTTGACATTTAAAAAGCAAAAACTCCCATTAACATACACCTGTTTTGGATTTCGGTGTATGTTAATGGGAGTTTTTGCTTTTTAAATGTCAAAATCATTGTTTTCTGCAAAAATGATCGGCAAATTCAAATCCTTGCGATATTTGCGACTAGACTGTCAAAACAGAAATGGAAAAAAATTGAAAAAATGGGGCTAAAAAAATGCCGGACCCTAGGCGGGAACGAACTTTTGGGGTATATGTTATTGGAAGCGTCGACTTGGGAGCGTACATATGGTGATTCCAACAAACCCTGAAAATTAGTGAGGTGAATATCATCAAAAATATTTTTTAAAGACTCCAAAAATCGAGGTAAAAAAGTGTCAGACCCATGGCGTGAACAAACTCTTGGGTGCCGGATAAACGAGGTTTGACTGTAAATTTCACGTTGCAACTGCATACAGCTTGACGAAGTCGTTAGTGCATGTATCGTCAAGTCACATGTTTTTAAGTGGCATCTATGAACTTTGTCAGGCTGTATCGAATTCCACTTTCTATGTGCCTTCGTGCTCCATATCCAATTCATCCCAATTCACCCCAGAAGCGAGCAGATAATGGCATCGTAGGTTTCTGATTAGGGTTGTTTGAAGTAGTCTTATTCGAAAATCCTGGTTTTGTTTCAGCATAATTTTTCAGCCCGTCAAATCTCTTTTTTAAGCTGTCCTGTGAATCGACTTTTTATATGCAAGACACTTCAAAGTATATCTCTAAAACACAATAAATAAAAATTTTAGACCCTATATGACAATAGGTACCGATTTCATAAAAGGGTCCCCCTGTGGCTTTTTCAATTTTTTTGTTACGCATATGCAGTGTATTTTTTTTATTTAGCAAAATGGTACGCAAACATCTTGTTGAGAATAAAAGGCGATCCATTTGAAAATAATCCGTCTGGCCTGGCCCGGAAAATTCTGCTTTATCTGCTCGTTTCATCATTATTTTGAAAAAAAAACCACAGGGGGACTCTTTGTGAAATCGGTACCTATTGTCATATAGGGCCAAATTTTACAGGCTGCTAAAAAGTGTTCGAAAGGCCATCCTTTAGTCACTGGTACGAAATAAGACTACCTCGCGAGGTCGAGCTCGACAACCCTATTTCCGACTCAAATTTTTTTGCCATGACAATTTTAGAAACAGGAGCCGGGCCTTTATTAGAAAAAATACGGTAAGAGATAAGATAACGTTAAAGTTAGATTATTTTAGCTAGAGGATGCACTACTTAACTTTTTTGATATTAAGTTTTTTTGCATAGTTTGTGAGTTTTTAAAGACTTTATGTGTCATTATTATGGTGCATAGACGTTTCGCCACCTTTTGGACATTTGTCCAAAAGGTGGCGAACCGCTAATTTCGCCTTGATCCCTCCTGTTAATTTTTTTCAGTCTAATTGCGTCGAAAACTGTTCCATAGGACGTTTTCCCTCATTCTTTAACGGAAAGACGGATTGTATATCAAAATTTGGGTGCTTCTTTATTCCCCCTCCTCGGATTTTTGAAAAGTTACCCAAAAATTACCAAGAAAAGTTACCCCATGGGGGTTGGTTGCTTGAAGTTGAGATGCGCACACACATACCCGAGACACAAATCACTCGAAAATGACTGTGGATGCATAAAAAAATATGCATACAAGAGTTTCTTTAAGCGGTAGGCCACAGAAAGTGATAACCTGTTCAAAATCTAGCATTTTTTTTCTATATTTTGCTTAAAAAGGGTTAAAATTTGGTCAAAAATACCCTAAAAAGGCCACCTACACCCTCGAAAAATGAGGGAAAACGTTTTATGGCACGGTTTCTTGCGCAATTAGACTGAAAAAAAATTGCAAAAAAAAAATCAACAGGGGGAACCAAGGCAAAATTAGCGATTCGTCACCTTTTGGACAAATGTCCAAAAGGTGGCGAAACGTCCCTTTACCATTATTATTTTGGTACTAATTCGGTTTACACCCACCCCCAGTTTTTGGTTTATCGGTTTCTATGTTGCGACAAACATATTTTATTTATTCACATACATACAGTTCAACAATCTGAGACCATAAATAAAACATACTATCATTTCCACTGAACTTTCGACGCCAAACAAAATCTGAGACATAACTTTTAAAACAGAACGATGTGTGCCATATTCTAGCTTGTGCCTTCTCTTGAACTTCTGCCATGTTGATTCGATCGTCTGAGTGTGCGCTCCAGTCTCCGGATTGACGAAATTGACTGAGTGATTGACAAAAACAAGAACACGACCAAAAATAGCAAATGCAAAAAAAAAATAAAAAATGGGGGTGGGGTGTAAACCGAATTAGTACCATTATTTTTAATGTACAGGGTGGTGCAAAAAAGATGCGGCCACTTAAAAAAAATCAAAAATGCGAACATCGTCTATTTTTCTTTTTTTGCAGCAGTTTGTGCTATTATTGTGCTCTTTGTTCTTTTTTATTCGTCCTGATGTGTTACGCCATTTTATGACGAGATTTCAACAGGTTACTTGTGACCGTTAATGCGTCAAAACTCACGTCTACAAAAATACTATTTCAGGTGATGGCTCACATCACAAAGCCAGATCTGCGCGCCTCAATGGTTTACCAACGGCGAAATGAGGTCTCTGTCAGCCGTTCGGGGCAAAGCTTTTCGGCTTCATGAGAAACACTGTTCGAGATTCTAAGACTTGTTGGACTTGTTCTATATCCGAAACAGATGGGTTTAAAACAGGGCTGCCATCTTAAAATTTAAAAAATTCAAAAAAAAAGAAGTTTGAAGGAAAAGTGCATTTTATCTAGTGCTTATTGCCATTTTAAAGGGGTTGGGGGGGGGGGGGGACTTTATATACGCATCGCCTTAGGTCACAGGTTCGACTACCAATGGCTGCAGACCTTATTTTTTTTCTCTTTTTCTTTAGAAGTTTAGTTTCAAAATGTAGCCAAGATTCTGGGCTTTCATTTGAGCTATCATACAAATGAAAAGTTGGTAGAAAGTTAGGGCTAAAATATAAAAAATCCAATTCGGTGAAATTCTTGATAAGACTATACAGTCAACTCTCGATTTAACGAACCCCGATTTAACGAACCTTTTTTTGGTGCCTATTTGGCCAGCGATTAAATAAAATGACTAAAATAAGCTCTCGATTTAACGAAACTCTTGATTTAACGAACCTTTTTGGTGCCTATTTGGCCAGCGATTAAATAAAATGACTAAAATAAGCTCTCGATTTAACGAAACTCTCGATTCAACGAACATTTTTGCCGGTCCCCAGGGGTTCGTTAAATAGAGAGTTGACTGTACCAGTACTTTTCGGTAGTATCCTGGAACTGACGTTTTTTCCCAATTTTAATTTACATGCTCATTTGTAACCTTACACTCAAAATGAGCTTACACTCAAAGCTCTGCTTCTTGCCGTCATTTTCAGCATACGGTTGTATAAAATCATCCAAATTGAAATCGCAAAAAATCTCAGTTCCTAGTACGCATCATTTTCGGTAGTTTCCTTTAATTTTGATAGTCATTGCCAAAAATCGCAAAATTGAGACAGTTACTGACAGCAAAGCAGTGCTGGAAAAGGTTGCCATCGATTGCTCGATGACTTTTGGACCTGAAAGTCAAAAAACTAACTAAAAAGTGAATTAAAAACCCCCAGAGGGACTAGAACTTTCGACAAAAGGCGATGCGTATATAAAGTTGCCACCCACCCCCCCCCCTTTACAGCAAAAAAATAAGATTTTGACTAAAACTTCGAAGATAAAAAAGATTTGGGGTCCCAAAAAAGGACAAATATTTTTAAAAAGGACATATGGCAGCCCTGATTTTAAATCTTTCAAAATTTCTGTCATGCCTTTTATGTGCTCTTTTCACATATTATGGTCTGGGCAGGGATTTTGTATGGGGAAAAAATGCCGTTGGTCTTTATCAATCCAAACTTTCGCTACAACCAGGTCTACTACAGGCAGAAAATCTTGCGTGAAGTGATTCGCCCGTGGGCTCAGCGTCAAAGAAGCAGATCTTGGACATTTCTACAGGTCAGCCGACTGTAATTGAAAGTTTGAAAAACTTCTCACTTATATCTTTGATTTTGTTTCATTTGTGTGATTAAAAATAGGTCTTTTGTATTGGCCATTGTTGAGGAGGTTACCGAGGGCTTGCCACCCAAAAATCTGGAACCGATCGGGCCAAGGGGTACATACGTGAATTTAAAAAAAATGGCCGATTTTTTTTGCGCCACCCTGTGTATTATATTTTAATACAATGTTTTAAAAGTTGATTTTTTTTTCAGTTAAGAATCTTAGGCATTAAAGGGCCTGACCTCTTCCTACTCGGTGGTCCCCGCCAATTCAAAAATTTTCCTTGATCACTGGACTTCTGTACGGATTTTTTCCGCTAGGTTTCTAACAAAACTAAGCCTAAAATTTGATTTCAGGCCTAGTTTTGTTTCAGACAACCTAATATTTTGAAGCATGATCATGTCAAATGAAATTTTATTAGAAATACTCTATTTTCTATCTCGAAACCAAATAAACAATATGATGGTCAGCAAGCGCTATTACTTCTTTATTAAAGCAAACTCCGAATTGTTGCCTTTGCACATCATTAATCCATCTTTATATATTGACGGGAAACGACTTTTCCCTTTCTCCGTATCAAGCTACCAGTGTGAGAACAATGAATGTATACCCGAATACATTCGGTTTGGAATGTATTCTATTAGTGTTATGTCGAGGAATTACGAACAGGTAAATAAATGTTTTTATTAAGGATCGCTCACAATGGAGGTAGGACAGGGCTCTCATCTCAAAATTTCAAAAATAAGTACATTTTTGAAAAAAAAATAAGATTTTGAATTAAAAAATAAGTACATTTTCCAAACACGTTAAAATCGGCTCAAAATTTTTATTCTACAACAAAAAATAACATTTTTAAGCAAACAAAACCAAATAAAAGATTTTAAACATATTTGGGGATTCTATACTGCAACCGTTTAATCATTTTGATGATTGTTTTGAACTTAACCAAATAATATTTAGGTATTGAAATTTATTAGAAAAGCGCAGCACTGCTTTGAAAACTGCCATTTACATTTGTGTTTTGACAAATACTCTCCTGAAAGATATATTATTAAAGAATTGCTGCCTGCTTTAGTTAAATGTAGCGCTGTTCGTATTATTCACACTTGTGGATTTATCAATGCTGCAGGAGAGTATTTGAGAGATGTTAATTATAGTGGAATACTCAAGCTGATAGATCCTCAAGATTTTATCAATGATTCAGTGGAAGATGTGAGACAAATCATTAACGATGGAAAGTGTGCCTTTTTCGAATTCAATGACCAACATCTTACTTTTGCTGACGCTTCACGCATCAACAAATTAGTCGATTGTCTGAAAAAGGTAGTTAATCTGGTACTTGTGCACTTGGGAAGGGACCTTTTTGGTTAACTGTGAATGAGGGCAAAGCTTTCCTTGCTGCAAAAAAACTTTTTTTGCTCCCAAAATACTTTTTTTTGCGCCGAAAAGACTTTTTTTGCTGCAAAAGGACTTTTTTTGCTCCCAAAATACTTTTTTTGCTGCAAATATTGTTTTGCTTCACATGCCTTCTTCGCAGCATTTTTCACTTTAAATATCAATTATTATACATATTTTGCGGTCAATTTGTCCACAGTCAATGCGTCCACGGTCAATTCGTGCACCCGCCAATTCATACACTCGTCAATTCGTTCACAGGTCCACAGGTCAATAATCACACTTTCGAAACCTAGGTACTCCCTTATTCTCCAGGTGGGGTCCGGCTGAACAACTGAAATACTGCCTGAAAATTTCACGACAAAAACCGATTTTTCATATACACTGAAGTACTCGAGGCACTTTTCTAGGCATGATATAATTACTTATATACTCAATCTGAATGATTCCCTTAATTTTAAGGTCGACTACCTGGTACTTATGCAATTCAGGAGTGAAACTTAAAGTATGTAAATACCCCAAAGTGCATAAGTGCTGACTACCATAAACTGGATGCTGCTTTTTCATAAATAACCCGGTATATTGAGATTCTAGTTAGTCAAAACAGGATTTTGATCTCAACAAACTGTTTTCAGCACACAATTTCAGGTTGAATAGCATGATTTATTCGTTCCTAAGAAATAATAAAAATTTTGTGGATAAATTGACCGCAAAATATGTATAATAATTTATATTTCTAGTGAAAAATGCTGTAAAGAAGGCATGTGAAGCAAAACAATATTTGCAGCAAAAAAAGTATTTTAGCAGCAAAAAAAAAGGCTGTAAGTACTTTCAACCGCCAAATTATTCTTTTACTCCGTCAAATCGTAAAACTGAGTATTTTTCGGTGTTTTCAAGTCGAAAAATTATTTTCTTTTGATCATCATGTAGCTCTGAATCTCTAGTTTCTGATAAGCTATCAACTGACCTCTTGATGTTAAAAAAAAATTGAGAAATACTCATTTTTATGAAACAACTCCTCTTTCATAAAAATGGGTATTTCTTAATTTTTTTTAACGACAAGGGGTCAGTTGATAGCTTATCAGAAACTAGAGATTCAGGGCTACATGATGATCAAAACAAAAAAATTTTGCGACATAAGAACACCGAGAAATACTCATTTTAACGATTTGGCGGGTGAATGAATAATTTGGCGGGGTAAAACAATTTTAGCCCGAAAAAAAGTTTTTTTGCAGCACGAAGAGTCTTTTTGCAGCAGACAAAATAAGCAGCAAAAAAAAGTCTTTTGGGAGCAAAAAAAAGTCTTTTTGCAGCAAGGAAAAGCTTTGCCTATTTTTAGATGCTAAAACGATAAAAAAAAGGTTGTGTATTTCGACGGGTATTTCAACAAAATTTTGTTGTTTTTTCACTGTTCGAAATTTAAATGGAAATCTTCATTTTTGAGGCAAATAGTTTTTGAAACGTACGGGCATGCCCTTTAACAGTCATTGTTTAAATGCGTGGCTATAATCTTTTAGATCTGAATTTCATTAACCTTTTTTCTAACTTTGCAGGACTTTTGCAATGCGACCAAGAGAAAGGACTACGTTGTGTTGCTTACAACCTATTTCAAACTCCCTAATTATCCAGTTCAAATGGTGCCATTTTCATTAAACAATAACTTGGATGAAATATTGGAGCTTTCCGTGGCCGCTAGCAATGTTTACAAGCTGCGCCGAAGGCACAAGGCAATCACTGAAGAACAATTTATTTTGCCCTATCCACTAGTACACTTACATTTTACACTTCCTCGCTTTATTGGAAGCCATCATGCCAAAGAACACATTGACTTTACCACTGAAACTTTTCACCCACGTCTTTAGTTAAAATTAGTTTTTTGAATAAAATCTAAAACTTACAAAATAGATTTCACTGCTAGCAAAAATATCACAACTAACACCGCCGGCTTTGAGAGGAATGTGATTGGATCAGCTTACGTGGTAGCGAACCTGTAGGCTTGTAGACAAGTTTCAAAGTCTGATGAAAGTTAAAGTCTAGGATTTCATTGAAGTCATATTCAGACACTGAGACCATAAGATCAAGTCAAAAACGTCATAATTTTCACGACGCCTCATTTTTCAAACATGGCTTCATAAACCCAAAACGTTGGTAAAACCCAACTCGCGCCGGCTGTATAATAATTCGTAAAGTTGTTTTTCGAAAATAGTATATTTCGAAAAGAGTTGGACTCGCAAAAAGAATTTCGGAAAGTGTGAAGATTGGCAAATGTGTATATTCGAAAAATGCATTTCGAAAATGGTATTTGTCTCGAAATGCCAATTGGAAAACGGTAGAATTCGCGAAAAAGAATTATGAAAACGGTAGAATTCGGAAAAAAGTATTTCGGAGATAGTAGAATTTGCGAAAAGATCCATTCAAATTTTTTTATTAGGAAGTCTTGTATTTTCGGCGGTAGGCGGAAAAGTCACTTTTTTGCTTTTTACCGTATTTTCTCTAATAATTACCCCCTCTCTAATAATGACCCCCCCTTATTTTTGACTAGGATTTCAGAGTTAAGGCCATTTTTGATTGACAATTTCGGAATTTTTGAGGGGTTGAAAAATAATGACCCGGGGTCATTATTAAAGAAAATACGGTATATGGTTACATACATTCTACTTCAGGTTGACCTTTTGAGAATTTTAAAATCCAGAGAAAACATCTAGCACAGTCAAAGTTTACTTGCAAAACTAACCATGTCGTAAACTTTGCCAGGCTTTTTGTGAATGATAAAGCGTCGCCCTACAAAAGATGTGCATATATGAAATCACATATAGCCACCACTGAGATATCTATTATCAAGCCTCGAAATTTCGCAAAATTTCAAAACGATCTCGATCTTATAAGCATATAAAGATACATTTTTGAGCACCATATTTATTTCAGAAGACACATACAATCATTACATAAAAAATCTAGACAATGAGACTGTAATCTTGTTCACTTTCTGGCCATCTTCAGCGGGCAACGATTCAGGGCGCTCCTGTCGTCATGTCATCCGACATCTCTCACAACTTGCATTCAGTCAGCCCCAGCGGTATCTGCAAAACAACAGGAAATCAGCAGGAACTTAGCAACAATCAAATACCTTAGCAGTAGCGGTAGAAGCACCGGTTCTGGCGTTTCTGCAACCGGCGAGAGTTGAGCTAGCGTAGACACTTCTCTTCTTGGACGGTCAGTCCAGCATCTTCCTTGACAGCCGCATTCTGAGCCAAAAACATAAAATAAAAACCGGGACCAACTGATGAAAAACAAGCCTTGGTAAAAACGAGAGAGGCGATAGCAGCAACGACAAGCAGCACCAGAAGCAACATCTTTGCTGATGATCAGAACAGAAGAAGGGAACTGAGGAGCAATCAGGCAAAGCGACCGAACTTGCAGAGAATCATCTGTAACTTGCATTTTGCTCTCTATATAGTCAAAACGTTTTGAAAAATTATATTTCAGGCCAGTCAGGTGGATATCACCTTACCTATCACCTCACCTTACCAATATCTCAGCTCACAAAAATTATTTTGATCTGATCTCAACGGATTCGGATTCAGGATAAGATTTTGGCTTCGGAAATGACTTTTCAAAATATTTTCCTTGAACAATTGGTGATTTTTGACCAAAAATCGAAAAAAAATCGAACACGGGCGCGAGTAGGGTATCGTTCAAAACGTTGAATAAAAAGTGAAACTTGGCGCCAATCTTGAACTAGCTACCATCGAATTTTCACAAACTCTCACGAATCATTTTGTTGACTTACTTTGGTCTTCAAGGACCATGGTTTTTCCGCGCAGCGATATGTGCAAAATTCGAATTGGCGGGGGACACTTCTCTTTCGTCTCCAACTTTACTCTTTGGAATCGTTCGACATAACTCCAAAGAGTAAAGTGCGAGACGAAAGAGAAGTGTCCCCCGCCAATTCAAATTTTGCACATGCCGCTGCGCGCAAAAACCATGGTCCTTTAAAATCGTCATCTCTTTTCAGACGATTTCTTCTGTCTATGCAACTAAAATAAAACGTGATACTCAGATACTCAGATTTTTTGAAAAATGCCCAAATTGTACTTTATTTTGCCAAATTCACTTTATTCCAAAATTTTGAAATTACATCAAAAATTTTTGTAGTCCCTAATAGAGCCGCATGCGGCTTCATTATAAATAATGGTATAATGAATTTCCAATATCGATTTATTGACTAAATGTGAAAAGCAATTATTATTTATCTTTTTAATAATTTTATTAGACTTTATACACAGCTTTAGTTGCTATTTCCCAAAAACAAATCAAAATGCAAGCGATTGGAGGATATGGAAGATATCGTTCGGGTATTCGTCGTATATAATTTTTCGTGAAAAGTTCAACGCATCCTAGAAATTTTTAGCGGAGCGTGTGGAACTCACGGGCTCAGTTCGTGGAAGGGACCCAAGAGTGACCCAATACGCACATCGTCAGGAAATGGATGCCGCAGCTCGTCATGAAAATATTACCGGTGAATCCTCTTTCTACTGTTATCTCCTCTTGGATTCAAGCTTCCATGGCAGTATCATTGACTTTGCATCATTCGTTAGCAGTGTATTCTACATCGAAAAAGGGCAGGGCACAGGTGTCCATCGCCATCTTCGCGCAGCTCGAGTTTTCACAGGGTTACCTACAATTTACAATGAGCAACAGACACGGGCAAGAAAAATAAGATTATTTATCAAATTGTGTATCTCACTTTAAGATTTTAGAGCAAAGCTCATTCCGAGTTTATAGTCGCATACATCGAATTTGGTCAGTTGGGGCTGGTGTCAAAATAGTGCAGCCGTTTATTAACATCGGTGAAAGAGAAGCGTTTGATCGGGAGGCCTCAATGATCGACACTACTGGTAAGTAATACAAAGAGTAGTACTCAGATTTATAGGAGGATTTTGATGTGACCATAGCTAGCTTTAAGTTAGCTGCAGACCATAAATTACGAGGAATGTTAAAGAGTCAGCTGCATAATAATAATAAGTACTAAATGAACCATAACACAGAAGAAAATATTTGCAATATCGCAATAACTATACACGGCAGATTTACCATTTGGGCAATGGCATGACCGGCCTAATATTAAAATACACATACGTCAACGGCCTCCCAACCATCACAGTTGCTTGTTGGACAGCTTGCTTTTTGACTTCCATCTGCTTCTAAAACGCTTTTTGACAACTCATAATGAGACTAAAACACGCTAATCTTATTATTCTCGATGAAAACATTGCAAAGGAGTGGATAAAATAACAGTTACCGTAAAACCTCTATTAATAGACCCCCTCTATTAATAGACCCCCCTCTAATAATAGACCCGGCCGGAGTTCGTTATATAGCATAGCCCAAAAAGTGGTTTTGACCACTGTTTTGAACGCATTAGGCCGTAATTAGTACGAAAAACATGTTTTTAGGTGTGGGACGACACTTTTTGGAAAAATATTTTTTTGACCATAAAATGACCATAAATGATCATTAATATAAGCCTAAGCCTAAGCAGATATCATAAAGACGAATCAGATTGAGCGCCATGGATAACTAAAACTAATATGTGAGCCAAAATATAAAACAGCAACAGACAAAACATAACATAAAAACTGAAAAAAAAAAAACTAAAATTTGAAAAATGTCATTTTTTGGTCAAAAAAATATTTTTCCAAAAAATGTCGTCCCACACCTAAAAACATGTTTTTCGTACTAATTACGGCCTAATACATTCAAAAAAGTGGTCAAACCACTTTTCCGGCTATGCTATATAACGAACTTTAGCCATAGACCCCCTAGGGGTGTGTTTAAAAATAATAGACCCCTCTAATAATAGACCCCCTCAACTTTGAGGGTCTGTAATTCGGCGCAGAGTAAATATTTTGCAAATCTGTTTTTCACGTTTTCTTAACTCTTACGAGCTCTATTGATTCCACTTTTTAGGTTTTTAATTTTCACCCAAAATTTTGAGATTGACTTTAAATTTTCCCGATTTTCGAAGGATTGGAAAATAATAGACCCCCATCTATTAATAAACCCCCTCTAATAATAGACCCCCCTCGGAGGGGGTTGAAAAATAATAGACCCGGGTCTATTAATAGAGGTTTTACGGTACGTTCAAAAATCGCTTTGAAATTTGGAATTTGAATGCTTTACCGTTTTCGCACCAGTTTTTGTGGGACACCCTGTACGTTCTGAGTCGATCTGGGTTGACAGTTTTTCAAAATGTACTCCAGAAAAAAGTTATGACTCTTCAAGTGTATCAAATTTCTTGGGACACCCTGTATTTGGACTGAGTAAGTCACACTGTCCTTTTTCTTTTGGAATTTTCTCGAGCTGGAATCGACGCTCATTTTTTCAGAAATCGATAGGGCTGAGCGTGCACTTTCGATTGTGTTATCGTGAAACATTACGACTTGGGCCGGTTTCTGAGAATTCGGCAAATTAAGCATAGAAATTAGCCACATGACCAAAGTACATAATAAATAGAAAACAAAAAACGATACATCCGAATACTAACCAGCATAAATTTTATTCCAAATCAACAACATACAGCAGTCCTTAAAAGGACTGTTGGGTAGGCGAGACAACAAAAAGATCAACAATAAATTCAGACAAAGACAAGGAGAAAAAATATTCTAGGCTTCACCACGGATCCGACGAGCCAACTGCATATCCTTCGGCATGATTGTCACCCTTTTTGCATGAATTGCACACAGATTCGTGTCTTCGAAGAGTGCAGTCAGGTAGGCCTCAGCCGCTTCTTGCAGAGCCAGAACAGCTGATGACTGGAAGCGATAGTCGTCCCGATGCTGCTGAGCCACTTCCCGAACCAGGCGCTGGAAAGGCAACTTTCGGAGCAGGAGATCCGTGGTCTTCTGGTAGCGACGGATTTCGCGGAGCGCAACTGTTCCAGGCGGTAGCGACGCGGCTTCTTCAATCCGGATTCCAGACCACCAGCCGCCTTCTTGGTTGCCTGAAACAAGGGCGATCAACGGAGTTCACACAAAAAAAGACAAAATTAGAAGTACCAGCTGCTTGCGCGGAGCCTTGCCTGCCACAGTCTTGTATGCCGTCTGCTTGGTACGAGCCATAGTTGCTTAGCGGATCAAAGAGAACTGATAACGGAAAAAACTTGAGAGCGAAAGAAAGCTGAAAGCGAAAAACGTCTTAGAAATCAAGCCCTACACAGAAAAATTTATGAGATAAGAGCTTATTCCAATGATCACACTACTGCACAGTATATTGAGCGAATCTTGATCAATTCAGCTCATGAATCAAATTCAAAATGTTCGAAGCGTGCCAGGAAATAATGACTTTTCAAATGCATTTTTTCATTTTTTTCTGTATGTAATCACAGCTTTTTTTGCTCTCGCTGCTCATCTTTCCTGAATTTTTACAGCGGCATCTAGATTGCCAATGGTTTAATCAAAATTTGGTAAACCAACGACCGAGTACACATTATGAACGGCTACCCCGACCGGTTATAGTGCCGAATTTCACGTTGGTAACCCTCCCCCCCCCCCCCTAATTATTTTTATTTATTTTTGGATAAAACGGAAATATGTCACGTTCTGGAGAAAAAGTGCCACGTTTTTTCGATTTAGTTAAAAAGGCGAAAAAGTGCCACGTTTTTTTTCAAATTTGCCTAGTTTTGCACAGTAATGCCTGTTTTTTATGTGTCGCTTTGTTTCCAAGGACATCTCAATAGCAAGCTAATGGTAATCTTCATAATTTCAGGTGTAAATCATTGATTTGTCTAAGAAACCTTATTGTCAGAAAATGTGGCAGATTTTCACAAAAACGTGGCACTTTTTCTCCAAAACGTGGCATTTTTACGTATCGTCCTTTTTTTCGGTATTTTACGCACTTAGGCTTAGGCAAGGGTAGGCCAGCGCCCGTGAGGACAGACTTTTTCAAACATACTTTTCACTTTCACAGAAAGAAACTGTACCCGGTCGTAGGTTGAAGCCTTTTAGAGTTAGAGTTCTGCGATTATTTCGATAATCGATCGACAAGCCTAGTGACATCAAACTCGAAGCTGAAGCGGATATTCACGTTTGAAAAAAGGCACTAGTCAATTATAAGCCGAGTCAAATTTCAAGTTCTTGTAAAAATAATTTGAGCCTGAACTTCAGTCCTTGAAGCCATAAATTTCACCATCACAAGCCGAATTTCACCAGCACATGTTACCATTTTTTGGATTTTTGATGTAATTATTCTGTTTTTGAGACTATGGTCTAGTCGTGGATATCAGCTTTCTAATTCGCTATCCGCTGATTTTTGTTCTTCAGACCCAGTTACTAGGCTCCCTCACAATGGAAAGTAGGTGTCTGGGTCAGAGGCAGGCATAGGCATACACAGGATTTTGTGATGGGGGATTACAGCCCGACTAGCATCCCTCCCCTTGGGTACAGATGTTCCTTTAATTTAGGATGATTTGGGAGTCTTGAAATAAGCAAATAGAGTATCTTTTATCTTTTCTGTCCTGCTAGTGTGTAGTTTTCTTTGTCGGTGAAAGGACATTCAGGATATATTAGGTTGTTCGGAAAGTCCGCGGAATTCCGTAATGCTCCCTATTGTGTTTTTAGCGTTTTGGTTTTCGAGTTTTCTTACTATACTAAAATCGTCTTTTTCGTCTTTTTTTAAATCGTCTTTTTGTTGTTTTCAATATTGAATGCAATTTTTATCTATCTTAAAACATCAAAAAAGCGGTTTGGAAGCAACAGCATTGCAAAAAAAACCAAACACTAAAACATAACAGGGGACTATCACAAAATCCCGTTAACTTTCCGAATAACCTAATATAAAATCCCTTTACCGAACGAGAAATTCTGAAAACTCGCAGAGCCACGAAACCTCAAAGCCTTCGATAGCTGACTTCCTTCATTTTTGTTCTTCCAATAAAATTTATTTATTTTCTCGATTTTCATAAATATTTTTTCATATATTATTCGGACTGTGTTTGTCCGTCATGTTTTTTACCAACGTGTTTGTCCGATCAACCCGGGCTCGACTTTTTTTTCAAGTCGAGCCGAAGGCTCGAAAATTCTGAGCCGCTCCTTTCCTAATATAAAATGTTCAAAGTGCAATCATGAAAGAAGCCATTTTTGCTTGATTGGTGCACGATAAAATTTTCTGAATACATAGAGACGAATTTATTAAAGGGGGGGGTGGGAACTTTATATACGCATCGCCTTAGGTCGACAGGTTCGACTACCACTGGGTGCAAACCCTGTTTTTTTTCTCCTTTTATTTACAAGTTTAGTGTCAAAATGTAGCCAAGGTTCTGGGATTTCATTTGAGCTATCCCACAGAGAAAAAGGTAATGTAACGTTAGAGCTAGAATTCGAAAAACCTTCTACGATGTCCAATTCCATGACATCCTGCCCAGAACTTTGATAGTATCTTGGAACTGACGTTTTTTCACAATTTTAATTTACATGCTCATTTGCAACCTTACACTCAAAATTTAGCCCTGCTTCTTGCTGTCATTTTCAGCATACGTTGTATAAAATAATGTAAATTGAAATCGCAAAAATCTCAGTTCCTAAATGATACTGAAATCCTACCCCTCTCGGGTCAAACCTGTACTAGCTACCTTGCTTTTATGAAGTGATTTTAGTGTGGAAAAATTTGTATGTTGTTCCCCATGAAATTCTGACTCTAGAAAGTCACTAAACGCGTGGACAAATAAATAAAATTGGTGGAGGCTCAGGCTGTATTAGTCTATGTACTCATTATTTTGGCTGGTTTCCTTTGATTTTAGTGGTCATTTGCCAAAAATCGCAAAATTGAGGCAGTTGCTGACAGTAAAGTGGTGCTGGAAATGGTTGCAATCGATTGCTCGATGATTTCGGACCTAAAAGTCATGAAACTTACTGAAAAAGTAAATTAAAGCACCCCCAGACAGACTTGAACTTTTGACGAAAGGCGATGCGTATATAAAGTTCCCCATCCCCCCCCATTAAGAGTTGTCTGTTATTGACGTTTGAAGGCATCGTTTTATGCTTGTACTTCTCGGAGAATACGGATTTTGGTCAGCGCGAAAGTTTGATGGTTTGGCTGCTAGCTAGGATGAGGATGGACCAGCAGTTCTATGTAAACGGTGTTTTGATGAGGAAGCTGCTTTTGGTGCAATTCCTCAGTACGCTGCAAACAACATCGATTTGCTCACTGACTACACTGCTTTTGGCGCCAAGAACATCTTAAAAGCGTATGAAGTGTTGCAAGTTGTAGGCAGTCGAATTATTCGCCGTCAAGATGAGTAAGTTGTGAACAGCCGTTGTTAAATAAAAGACGGCTATAAGTAGTTTACGCCCTCAAAAAACTGATTTACGCCCTCAAATTTATTATTTACGCCCTCAAATCAGAAATTTGATCAAAATACTGATTTACGCCCTCAAATTGCTCATTTACGCCCTCAAATTTATTATTTACGACCTCAAATCGATCAAAATGCTTATTTTAGCCATCAAATCATTTATTTACAGCCTCAAATTTCTCAGATTTACCATTAAATTTAAGATGCTTAAGAAGCGAGGGCCGCTACCGAGTGGAAAACCATTATGCTCTGCAAGAACAAGGAGGAGATCGATGGCTGGCTTGCTGAACACGGAAAGGATTATTGCTACGACTACGCTGAAGAAGGAATCAGCGCAGCTACCGACCTCTACGTGTGCCAGTACTCGAAGAAGAAGCAAAAAGGGAAGTTGGACTGCAAGGCTACTGAAAGCTCCTCTCGTAGCTCCGCTACTCAAAACATCTCACCAGTTCGCTCATCTAGACAACCGGTTTACAACGATTCAACGAGCTCTTCAAGTTAGATTATGGATATGCGTGAGTCTGATATAATCGAAATTTTTAGAACGATCCAATGATGAAGAAGCAAAGCTTTTCTACCGAACCTAAGACCATTGCAAAAGAAACATTATGAAGAAAACAAGAAGATAACAGGTAAGTAGCCTCCACTTCGCGGTCTTGTTTAACTATAAGTTTAGAAGACGAAGACAGGCCATATGCAGTCGCTTTTTTCTATGAGAATATCACAGTGCGTGGCGAAGACAAAGTTGAACGTCTGTCAGTGAAGCTTATTCTTGTGATATCAACTCTAAGGCACGTGCGCCGCCAATCCTTTTCAGTGGTTTTGCAAGCAGATGGACCTACAAGTTAATAACGCTGAACTACCCTCTTCTGGTGAGTTATCATGTTATAGCAGAATCATCTCATCGCAAAATTTAGGTTGCCGCCTTCTTTGATGCGACAAGATTCCCTTTCCCACTTTTACTGCTATCTTATCGCATGAGGCCACTTGGGCATACAGCAAATATTTTGGCGCCATAGCAAGTGCAGATCAAGCTCACCCCTACACCCCAAGCACTTCAAGGATGATGTGGCTGCCCTATCTCGGGCTACCGATATTTACGAATTTGCGGCAGGTAAGCTCTAACGTTCATCAATCTAAAAAAATCTTAGACACACTTCTTCAGCAGCAAGAACTCTTTCTCGACACTGGGATGCAAAGTGGGGTGGAATCGAACGTCTTCGGAATGCGTCCTTGAAGTTCTTCCAATTCTGGCTTCTTCGAGATGACTACCGTGGTGGACTTACAGACATGCTACCGAATTAGAAATGCCGTCCTTCACTACGAACAACGCCGAACTCCATGAAGAAAAAAAGTTGTGCGTGCTTTAGACTTCTTGTCAAGTCATTTAATTATTGGAAAATTGTTATTGTTGAATACGGCAAATAAAATTATTAAACCATCACATTTTTTGCTTTGTTTTTCTTGCTAGCAAAACGATCACCTAATGGCGACTCTAAAAAGTAAGCAAACCCTTGAAAAGTCAACAAAATAGGCGGATGTTAGGCTATATAAACCTAGGTACGTATAATTTTAGCTGTTTTACAGTCGACGCTCTCCATAAGGAACCCCTCCATAAGGGACAGAAAAGTGGGCCCATTTGGTGACAGTTAGTATAATTTGACCTAAACCGACCCCTACATAAAGGACGCTCTCTATAAGGGACAAAAAAGTCGGTCCCTTCGAGTCCCTTATGGAGAGCGTCGACTGTATTAATATTTTGACGGTCATATGTGTCAAAACGCTTAAATTATGGTGGTAGTTGCTGACAGCAAGTCAGTGAATTCACTAAAAATTGGTAAAAAATAGATGTACACCCAAGGGATTAGAAATGACCTAGGCGATTTGTATATCAAGGTCCATCCCCTTTCAAGCAACTAGTGACAAGTCTGTCTTTTGATTTACATCTAGTTGCATAAGTTTGAGGATATAAATGAGCAGCTTGATGGCGAAAAAAAGCATTTTGATCAATTCGATAACATAAAAAGAAATTTGAGGGCGTAAAAAAAGAAATTTGAGGCGTAAATGAGCAATTTGAGAACGTAAATCAGTATTTTGATCAACTTTCTGATTTGAGGGCGTAAATAATAAATTTGAGGGCGTAAATCAGTTTTTTGAGGGCGTAAATCAATTTTAGCCTTAAAGACTCCGTTACTTCTGGTCAGTACCAATTGGTCTTAAGCGGAATTCAAAAATAAGCAAGATAGACAATAACTGGGATCTAGATTACTGCTTTAGCAGTTATACTTCACCAAGTCAAACTTAAGCTCTTTTCAGAGCTTATCAGCTGTAGATCTGCCCTGTTCAGGAACACCGTCGAAAATTGTTTAAAAAAGCGAAACAGACGAAAAAAGTTATTGGCTGGAATTTGAAGAGAAGAAATACGGTTTACAGTAGACTATCTTTTATCTGACATCCCAGTTAACTGACACCCTCGGTTATATGACACCCTGTAAGCGATTTGTTGGCCAGCAGTCAAACTTAATAAATCAACACCCCAGTTATCTGACACCTCAATTAACTGACACCTCGTTACACCTCCCGACAAAGAAAAATTCTCTCGTTTAACTGACACCCCTTATTTTTGCTCGAATTTTCGAAAAAAATACAAAATCAAATTAAGATTATTGCCTAAATTATTGCATTTTTTCGGAAACATTTATTTTTGGCCATAGGATTCTGTTTTTCCCATTGAATATTTTATTTTGCCCATAGATTTTGCATGGCCATAGAATTCTTCTTTTTGGCAATAGATTTTTGGGCTTACTTGCTCAAAATCATGTTTCAACCACATTTTGAGATGTTATTATATCTGAAACATGCTGCGAAAATGTTCACAGGGTGCAAACGACACTTTTTCGAGAATTTTTTTTGGTAAAAATTATGCTTTTTGTCTTTAGCAGCTAATTGTTAAAATTTTTTACCAAAATTTTTCTCGAAAAATTGTCGTTTGTACCCTGAAAACATTTTTGCAGTATGCTTCAGACACAATAACATGTCAAAAGTGGTCAAAACATGAATTTGAGTGAGTACGGCTAAAAAAGAAGAAATCTATGGCCAAAAACAAGAATTATATTGCCGAAAAAAAGAATACCGTATTTACTCTAATAGTAGCCCCCCCCCCCTCGTTCAAAATCGTGTTTGTGGCATAGCGTTTTTGACCCATTTCTTGAAACTGCTTTCATGCAAGTTACCACCTATTTTGTAGCCAGTGAGATGAGCTATCAAATGCGTGGTAACTTGCCTATGACAAGTTTTGAAAAAGTGGGTCTAAAACACAATGCCAAAAACACGATTTTGAATCAGGGGGGGGGGGCTACTATTAGAGTAAATACGGTAATTCTATAGCTATTCAAAATCTATGGCCATCTATTTTGGCAAACCTGTTTATTGCATTTTCTTAACTCCCACGAGCTCTACCGATCCCACTTTTTGGATTTTGGTTGAGCACCCAAAATCTCTAGATCGACCTCAAAATTTTCCGATTTTCGAGGGGTTGAAAAATAAACGGGCCGGCCCGTTTAATAGAGAAAATACGATATTTTGGTATAAAAATACTATATTAATAGTATATTAATGAAATTAATACTAAGTTTATACCCAAAAAGGTATTACAAATAGTATTACTTTATACCCTGGGTATTGTTTTAAACTCAGGGTATACAATCATACTCTGGCCAATTCGAAGCAAATGTTTAATTCTAAACGCCGTTCAGCATGGTTGATTTGATGAAAAAATTGCCCTTAAAATTTAAAGCTCACCATCAAATTTCAAATTCCACTCGAGACAAAAAATATTTGAATATCGACTTTTTGAATTTCAAATGTTTGTTGTCTTGAGCGGAATTGTACTTTTAGCAATGAGTTCACAATTTCAAGCGCATTTTTTTTAAGTAAATCAACCACGGTGAGCATGAATCTATCATCAACATTGATGGTATGCTTAACAAAGCAACAGATAGAGAAATTGTAGTGCAACCTCAAGCCTATAAAGTACGCTCTTTAATTTTGACAGTGGATTCACGTTCAGGGTGGTCGGTTCAGTTAGAAAACTGCGCTTAAAATTGTGAAAAAAATTTCGTCTGAAATATCAGGTTTTCCGAAAGTTGGCGACCACTCCTAAACGTATTTGTCTTTGGTTTTGCCAATTTGTTCAAACCTTTTTTTAAATGATAACGATGCGTTACCAAATTATTTATCCAAGGAATAGTTTTCTTTAGGCTCTACTGCAGGGTCCGTTGCCAAAAAACAGCTTGGTCCCCCCTGTTGTTTTTATGATTTTTTATTTTATCGTGGTGAATTCTGTGATAATTGTTTTGTGTACAAGACAAGGAGACAAGGTGGAGAGGCACCTTACAGGCGCCTTTCATGAATTATTTTAATGAGCTCCTAATTAAGGTGGCAGATGCTACTGGTGACAATTATATACTACGCGCATAATACCTTCATAAGCAGACTCACGTCTTACAAAGACAACTGAAAAAACAACCCGTGAACACAAATTTACAAAAGTCACGCACGAAAAAGATTCAAAAAAGAATGCCCGAAAAGTGAAACCTGGCGCTTTGATACTAAAAGTCGATACTCATCTAAAAATAAAGGCTAAATCGATTCGCTCAAAATATACCTAAGAAGTAAGTCTTCAGCTTAACGTTGAGCATTTTCGGACTTGGTAACAAAAAATTCTAAAAAATTAGGAATGTGCCCAAAAAGTTCAACTTTTACTGAAAAACCTTAAAAAAAGGTTTTACTACAACGTAATTGTGAGTTTTCTCTGAATTTGTGTTGAAAAACCACGAAATTAATTGAAAACGTAATGGAATGACAGACAAACATAGTCCAAACTATATATAGAGATATTCAAAAATATTTGTTAACCGTTAAAAAGTCCTAGAAAACAACAGGGGGACCAAGCTAATTTTTACAAAAAACAACAGGGGGTCCAAGCTAATTTTTACAAAAAACAACAGGGGGTCCAAGCTAATTTTTACAAAAAACAACAGGGGGACTAAGCTGTTTTTTTGCAACGGACTCTGCAGTAGAACCGTTTTCTTCGTGTTTTATAATTAAATTCCATCGATGAATTGAATTTGCTAAAAAAAGATTTTTCAAATTCTGTTTTCACAGATCAATTTCTCTTGACGGGCAATTTTGTTTAGTGTATTATGTCAAAAACACGATTTTCGCTCGTTCCCCACTGTGGTTCGGGATTTAGCCATCCAGCGGCCACCATAGACCAGGACCAGAACCACAAGAGGGACCAAGCAAAAATCGTGTTTTTGACACTATACACTAAACAAAATTGCCCGTCGAGAGAAAACGATGGGCAAAATAGCAATTCAAAAATATCTTTTACTTACATTAAAGCAGTTAACTTACTGAAAAGCAAAATTAAGACTCTAAATTTTGAAGAAATTCCAGGATGGGTTAGGTTAAAAGGTTAAAAGACGGTTCTTTTTTAAAGGTCAAAACAAATGTGTTTATGGGTAGTTGCGAACTTTCTGACCAACCTGATAAATCTTCAGGGCCTTTCTATGTACGGTCTACTCGTGATATAAAGACATATATTTTTAATGAATATATGAAGACATCTCCCTCCTTCTCTCACAGGTATTGTGCTAATGAAGCTTAACATAACCAAAAATGACGCCAAGTAAGGTCATCTAGAAGCACCCTCTCTAATCCGGCACCCCCGCTAATCCGGCACCCAAGGACAGGTCTCAAGGGGTGCCGGATTAGCGAGACTCGACTGTATCATTATTCCTAGCTCTAGCAATAGTTTAAAAAACAGCTATAAAAACTGAAAGCCGGACTCCCTTATTCGGTGCCCTCCCAAAAGCACCCAAAACATGTTTTTTCGACGTTTTAGCACTTTCAACCTGTAGGAAACATGTTTTTAGGGCGCGGCCGACCATTTTTAGAAAAAAAATATTTTGACCAAAAGAAGACTTTTTGCCTTGGGGAATAAGGTAAAGGGCGCTGGAGGGTACCTGGATTGGATATTTTTTCTTGTTTTTACTCACTGGAACTTGACAAAAAGTTCTTCTGAATGCATTTTTGATCAAGAGTACTTCTCAGATTTATGTCTAAGGTATGTGCGGTGTGCACATCTGAACCCCAAGCAACCAAGCCCCCTGCGCCCACGAAGGGGATGGGTTAGAGATGCGCACACCCCACATCCCTTAGACATAATTCTGAGAAGTACTCTTGATCAAAAATGCATTCAGAAGAACTTTTGTCAAGTTCCAGTGAGTAAAACAAGAAAAAAATATGCAATCCAGGTACCCTCCAGCGCCCTTTACCTTATTCCCCAAGGCAAAAGTCCCCAAGGCAATTTTTTTTTCGAACTTTTGGTCAAATTTTTTTTTCCAAAAGTGGTTAATGAATATGTTAATTTTTAAGAAAAATTTTGAAAAATTTATCAAAGAAGTAAATCGGCACATCGACATTTTGATATCTCGAAATGTGTTTTTAATAAAATTTTCAAAGTTTTTCCAAAAAGTAAACACGTTCTACATACCAATATGTAGCCACTATTCCAGGCTTTCATTTGTGCTATCGTAGATAGAAAAAATATCGGAAAATTAGAGCTAAAATTGAGAAAATATCCAAAAGTACATAATGCCATGTTGAAACCCTAGTTAGGAGGCGGTAACTCACGTTACACGGTAACTTACCTGTAAGTTACTAGTAAGTTACAGTTAAGTCACCAGAGTCCGTAATCAGCAAGTTAAATCGTTTTTATAGTTAACTGGGGCTGTGTACAGTTAAGTTTATTTTTGTACAACTCGTATTTTTGAAGCAAATTCCCGTTTTTGATTTTTTCAATTACCGTATTCTCTCTAATAGAAGGACATGTCCTTCTATTTTTCAACCCTTATTGACCCCTGTCCTTCTAATAGAGAGTGTCCTTCTAATAGAGAGTGTCCTTCTAATAGAGAGTGTCCTTCTAATAGAGAGTGTCCTTCTAATAGAGAGTGTCCTTCTATTTTCCAACCTGTTGGCTCCGAAGGTTGCACGAACAAATTATAAAACACATTTGTTAAATTCTTTATTGACAACAACCAAACAAACAATTAAGACTCGATCGATACATCACTTTTGTTCATAATATTTTCTTCCTCTTCCGCCAGATCGATTTCTTCGAAAAGCTCAGTCATTTCTTTGTCTTCCCTTGCTCGCTGAAGCTTGACTCGACCACTTGGCACCGGTCCATTGGCTTTGAAGCAATGAATCATATCGTCATCGGACCCATCGATGGAATTTGTGATTTCGCACGACTTGAACGACTCGGTGATGAGCTCCTTTGACAGAGCTTCCCAGGCTTTGACAATCCATTGAAGATAGATGGTCATCGGCGCAGCTTTCGGATTCCCTCCCTCGATCGAGTAGGCTTTGCGCTTTCGAGAAGATTTCGACTCCTGGCTTTCTTCTTGGCTCTCGGAATTTGACTCGCTATCCGAATCATTCTGCTCGATTTTATCGCTCATTTTATGTTTCTTAAATGATCACACGATTTAGTAATGCAAGAGAGCTAAATTTACGCGACTAGGATGCGACTAGAATCACATAACACAAGTAGTTTGTAGAAATCAGTTACTTTGTTTAAGAACCGCCATTTCAAACGATTTTTTCACTTATTATAAAACCAAAATCGGTATAGGTAAAACGCTTAGATATGTCCTTCTAATAGAGAGTGTCCTTCTAATAGAGAGTGTCCTTCTATTTTTCAACCCCCCTGCACCCCTGTCCTTCTAATAGAGAGTGTCCTTCTAATAGAGAGTGTCCTTCTATTTTTCAACCCCCTGCACCCCTGTCCTTCTAATAGAGAGTGTCCTTCTATTAGAGAGAATACGGTAACTGGCGTAACAAAAGTTCCCGGACAACTTTTGAGCTCACTTTTTAAATAAAAATTTAACGATGAATTCCAAAAAATAGGTTTTGTAGCCCTGCATCTCCTCTTTCAAATGGCATATTGCTTTCAGCTTGACTATTTTGGATAAGTCACCATTTGGCTCCAAACACTTGTCTGGTCATTTTGAGAAGGTTACCAACAATTTTATCACTTTAACTGGTCAAATGTTTCATTGAATTTTGAACGTCACTACAAAAATTTTATCACTTTGTTGTAGCGCAGCTCAAGAGCTACAAACACATATTACAGAATGATTTTTGAAAATCTGAGTGTTGAGATATGGCTTTTTGGAAAAAATCAATTTCTTGAAAAAATGACCAAATCCGAAAAATTGGCAAAAACTTTCATTTTTGGAATTTTCTCATCGTTAAATTTTTATTTTAAAAAGTGAGCTCAAAAGTTGTCCGGGAACTTTTGTTACACCAGTTAAAATTTCTAAATTTTTTCATGTGTAATAACACCATAGTGTAGCCCGCGATTCTAGTTTCTAGCAAGGTACAGATCAGTGCAAGATCTATGCAAAATGTGGGTCCGCGACAATTCGCCTCCGGGACAATTCGCCTTCGGTACAAAAAGTAGTGGATGTGATCTTTGAAAAGTCACTTTCAGCGTACAGTCGAACCTCTTTATAGTGACACCCCTGGGGACCGACCCTAGGTGTCACTATATCGGGGTGTCACTATATCCACTATATCCCTTTGTCGGCAACCAAATCGGGTCCGGGGTGTCACTATATCAAGGGTGTCACTATATCGGGGTGTCACTATAAAGAGGTTCGACTGTACCACATTCAAACCCTTATTTTCGACGTAAAATTATTTGGTAAATCCTGTTTGATAGGACCAAAACTGAGCTTTCACCCACCCGAACCCCAAATCCAGGGTGGGTACTTTCTGGTCAGGTGTATTCACCTGGATGGCCTGAAAATTTAAAAAATAATAATAAAAACTTTTCAAATTCGTGCATTTTGAAATTTTTTTTCACCACTTGGTTTTGTTGTACTCAGGAAGTGTAGTGCTACCAGGGTAGTAATATTTTCATCTTGTACAGAACTTTTAAAATTTATGATCCAACTTTAATTCTACTGGACAATCAATGCACTAACTAAACCATGTGGTCACCCACTTGATCAAAGAAAGGCAAATAAAGTTGGTTATAGCCCGATAATTTTGAAGTCAAATAATTGTTGTCTCTATTATCTGAGCAGGGTAAGAATGCCTTCATATATGAACAGGGAACAATTTTCCATTTATACTGGTTTCCAATGAATACATGGTATAATATTTAATTTAAAGGAGGTACAACACCATCCACACCACGTGGATATCCACTTAATTCATATAAGTGTCCACTTGCTCAAATGTTTGTCAGTTTATCTAAACCACCTAAATCTGAGATATTTTATGTATCTAGCAGTTTTAATGAACATATTTAAAATTTGAGTAGTTTTAGTGTCTGAAATTTTTTTGACTAGCTGAAGACCTCCACGATCCAAGTGGACCATCTAAATGAACCATGTGGACAACAACATGAAAAAATTAAGGCTTTCCGGTGATGGATGGACAAAAAAAAGTAAAAAAATTATTGGAATACAACTATATTATTACCTTAACTGCAAACAAAAACTAAGAATAAGCTTATTGTTCATGGAGTGAATGGACATACTGAACAGGAAATAAAAAATGTAATTGGAGGCGAATCGGCCTGGAGGCGAATTGTCCCGGAGGCGAATCGGCCTGGAGATGAATCGGTCCGGAGGCGAATTGTCCGTGTACCGCAAATGTATCGCAAAAAAGCAAAAGTATGAAGCAAATAAAAAACTCTTTGTTTCATATTTTTATCGGTTCTTGTCTGTTATCGGGACTACCTTGTCACACATAACCAAGGTAGTCCCGATAACCGACAAAAACCCTTTTATCTTATTGTTATTAATTTTCTATAGATCTTGCGCTGATACGGGGGGGGGGGGGATAAGTAATCAAAATCACTTTCTCCATTTAGTAGCATTGGTGGTAGACGGTAGATTGCGAAAGGGGGGGGGGTGCACTTGAAGCTTCACGGCGAGGAGCATGCCCTTCCACCTTTAAAGTGAAAACCGGATTAGGCACTCCGACCCAAAGCTTCATCACTGTATAGGTCAAAAAGTGAAAAAAATAGGTTTTTGGACCTTTTGAAAAGCTGTGACTCTGTATATGCAATTTTAGTAAACACAAATATTAAAGTCAAAACTAAATCTTTAATATGGGTGAAACATTATGTCAGACAGCCATGGATTTTTAAGCTTATTCTGTTCAGTTTCGAATTCTTTGCCACTATAGGAAAATTGAAAGAAGTTTTCTTTAGGTTCATTGTGTGTAGGAAGATTGTCACCATGTTTGGCAATCAATTTCAGAACAATCGCCTCCGTTGTCTTTCTTGTCACACCCGTACAATTGCAGATTATTAGCTTGTTTAATTGCTTGCAGGTGTCCAGCACATGCAAAATAGAGTCATCAGTGACCAAACGGCACACAGAAATTTCCAATTTCTTAAAAATATCATTTATTATAAATAAAAACCAGCAAATAATACCTTGAGTCCAGGATTGCTTGTAGCAATTGCCTTTAGAACTGAATCATTCAAGTATTCGATCATACTCAAATCTAGATCATTTAGCTTCTCGAGACTAGCCAAATGCAGCAATCCGTTTTCGCTGTAGTCTTCATTGTTAACATTAGATGTAACAGAAAGACTGGTCAACTGACTGATGTTGCCAAGTGAATGGAGTAGGGATCAGAAATCAAGCTGTAAGGGACTATTTCCAAATAACTGAGTTGCTTCATGTGGTTAAAAGAGGGCAATTGCACGGATACCACTCCTTTGATGACCACTTTCTTGAGGCTAAAATAATCCTCTAGATCTTTTCCATTCGACTTTTAGATTTTAGATCGGGCCAAGGGCGCACCCAGAGAGGAGGGGCGGTTTGGGAGGCTACTCCCCCCCCACTCGTCAAATTTTTTTGAAAACGATTTAGGTAAAATGGCCTCAAAATGGCTTAGTGGCCCCTCCGCCAGATATTCTTGCGTACGCTACTGGATCGGGCTATATTAATTATTAGCTATAGTCGACGCTCGTTGTAACGTAACTCGATGTACAGTTGACTCTCTGGTTAACGTCTTTCAAGGGACCAGCCTTAAGGGTACCTTTTAGAGAGGGACGTTAATCAGAGAGTCGTTAATCAAAGAGACATTTTACTTATCTCTTGGGAGTTTTCCTAATTTATTTGGCACATAATCACCATGAACAATAATAACCAACAACTACTGAGTAAAGTATTCCAGAAGATTCTTTTGCTTTGGAAGATTAACCGTAACAGACATAAGTTTGAATAGATAAGTGGATCACGGGGATGTGTCACAGATATTTTTTTCGAAGGATTTCGATCCCGTTTTTAGTTATTGTCTGTCGGTCATTTGGCGGATATCCGTCGGGAATGCCGGATTACCGGAGTGCCGGATTGTCGAAGGTAGACATTGTGGGTTCCCTTTGTCGGCCAACCAAACTAAGCTTGGGATGCCGGATTAGCAGGGTGCCGGATTAGCGAGACTCGACTGTAAATAAATTTTGATAGGAATAGTTTTTATTCTGGAGCTACTTGGGTGACGGACATAAGTTTAAATAGATAAGTGGATGATAGGGATGTGTCACGCATATGTTTTGGTCGAATTTGTGAAGAGACATTATCGGAGAGTCGTTTATGAGGGTTCAACCGGTTCTAATGCAGTGTTTGCGTGAGCTCACTCAAAGTGAGAATCTCAGTGAGTGAGAGACTCACTCTCACTCTAATATTTCGATTTTTATTCTCACTCACTCTAATATTTTCACTCTCACTTGATTATTTTTTCATTCTCAGTGAGAATAGAGTGAGAATTACGCCTCTTTTAGCCTAACGCAAATATCAACACAGTTTTATTCAGATAAAGGCAATACACCTAAATTAAAATTTAAAAAGAGAATAATAGCACTTATTTGTCGATTAACCTTGACTTTTTGAAGCAAGACAGTCTTACAGGTGACCATCCTTCCAACTACTTTTGAACGGAGTTTTAAGAATATAATTTCAAGTTTAGAATTAAAATTCAGACCACTCGAAGTTAGGATATGGGTTACTATTGAAGCATAGGTTGCTTCAGAGAAAATACGGTAATTCTGTTGTAACAAAAAATGCGCTGTTAAAAAGTAGGCAGAAGGATGGCCACCCAGCTCAAGTAAAGCTTTTTTTTCTTCAAAAAATGCTATAAAAAAGTTCATCTAGGGAAAATAACCCTTTTTCAGTGAAAAACGTGCCGCCTTTCAGCGGCATTATGGCATCCCTGTGTTTACCAATCATCAATAAATATGCTTATGTCTTTATTCGATACAATATTAAAAATTCGGCACTTATGCCGTTGGCCCCTCCCCTCTAAATTCTCGAAAGGTAACCCAGAAACACCTTCTTAACTGGTTTTTCTGTTCAATACGATAAAAGAAACATTTCTTATCAGTTTCTAATCAATAAAACGAACTCTTTTTCAGAAAAATTTACTTAGAGTCGTCTTAGGTACCATGGTCTTTTCATGGTATTTTCGACTAATCTTTGGTCACATTAGATTAAGCTTAGGCTTTAGGAAAGGGTAGGCCAGTGTATGTTAGGACGGACTCAAATATGTTTATCCAAATACCCAAATATCCAAATACCTCAAACCGCCCTAAACACCCTTAAACCAAACACAACCTGAAAAATAGAAATTTCTTAAAAATAAAAATTAACCCATTTTTCTAATTTGAAATTGTGTGAGCAATTGGGTTTTGTTAGGACCAAAATCAATATTTCACTCATGCAACCCCAAAGCGTGTGGTGGGTACATCCTGGATAGGTGGATACCCACTTGGATGGCACACAAAATTAGAATTTCTTACTAATTAAAAATAAACCATTTTTTCTAACTAAAAAAATTGTGAGGAATTGGGCTTGTTAAAACCAAGAGTGCGATTGGAGCAACAGAACCTTTGGGGCCCCACTCGCCAGAACCAAAGGGGTCCAGTCATTTTAAGTCTAATCTATGCAAAAATGTTCAATTTGGATCGCGCCTTACTTATTTTTCGCATAGATTAGACTTAAAATGACTGGGACCCTTTGGTTCTGGCGAGTGGGGCCCGAAGGTTCTGGATAGCCGTGCGATTTTACCTACCCAACCCTAAACCTGAGGTGGCTACCACCTGGACAGGTTGATATACGAGTAACTCCAGAGTAGGGGTATTTTCACCCGAATGACCTGAAAAGTCAAATGCTTCTATTTTTATATCTAAAATTATAGTAAAATAGGTATGCCCCAGGCGGATTCGAACCAGCAATCTCGGCGGTAGATATCCAAGTGGTCGTCCACTTGGATTAAAAAAATTTTTCAAGTTTTTGTTTCCAAAACAACTTTTCCGCACTAATGCGAGCATACTGAAGATGGTTTGACAATGGTGAAATCAAGTTTTATCAAGAAACTTTTGAGTTATCGTAGATTCTTGATTTTAATAAATCAAGAGTTCACAATGACTCTAAAATTTCTCGATAAAACGTGATTTTACCATAGTCAAAGCATCTTCAGCATGCTCGATTTAGTGCAGACAGGTTGTTTTGAATCCGAAAAAGTAAAAAAATTTTTGATCCAAGACCACTTGGTTTGGTCACTATGGATGGAGTTCTGAGCGATTTTAAAGGCTGATGTAATGGTTGCTGGTTCGAATCCAACTAGGCGCATACTTCCTTTTTTATTATAACTTTGAGAGCTTGAGTGGTCCATACAATCATCAACAAGGTTTCTGGTTCGAAACCCTCTGGATACAATCAATCCCGAGTAGGAAACTTCGATCCATAGTCCGGTCACCAGGTGCTTAACATGGTTCGGGAAGCATAAGCTACTTTTGGACGGTTTGGGTTGATTTGGGGTGGTTTCAGCAGTTTGAGATGGCTTGGGGCGAATTTGTATCTTGCCTTGTTCTTGTTACCTACTGCACTTGTCGAATTCAATGATTCACGGGTTTATGGGTAATTATATGCTGATTCACGAACCAGCTTGTTATAGATCTTTCAAATAACTAGAAATATTTGGTGGCTTGGTGGGTTTGGTGGCGGATTTTTTCACTTTCACTTGACTTTTTGCCTTGGGGGACCAAGGCAAATTACCTTGTATTAAGGTATTCTACCCGTTTTGGTCACTGGAGCTGGGCAAATGAGTCTCTTCATGCATTTTTAATCAAGAGTCTTGCTCGGAATCATGTCTAAGGAAAGTGAGTGCGCGCATCTCTAACCAACCAAGCCCCTTCGGGGTCAACAAAACTATGTTCAAATTCCATCTTTTTGTGGTATCCAGGTACCCTTTCAGGTTGGATTACCTTGGGGACCAAGGCAAAAAGTTGAATTTCAGTCAAAAAAATTTTTTTCTAAAAATCCATTTTTCTGTGGAAAAATGTCAGAAAATAACTTTTTTTTTATCCTTTTCAGCATATAAAAATTACTTAGAAGTCATTTAAACACTATTTTTAAATAAGTGAAAAATCCGCCCCCCCCCCCCTAACATAATAAGTGGCAAAATTAAAAATTTGTTTTTTAAAAGAGGAAAACTCGATATAACGTAACTCGATTTAACAAAAAATGTCTGTTTTTTAAACGAGTTTTTTCAACATAGGGGGGGGGACCCTGACTGTGAACTGCGGTTTTCATGATTAATTTTTTTATGCGCGTATTCTTGAAGAGAGTGCTCAAAACGCATATTAATTTGGCTCCCCAGCTATAAAAGTCGACCTTTTTTGTCGACCTTCAGAGCTGAGGAGTGAGATTCGTGAGGGATTTGGGCACGCTCTACAAAACACGCAGAAAAAATTTCTATGGAAGCTCCTACAGGTCACAGTCAGGGTTCCTCCCTTATAAGTTAACGATAGGGCAGAATCTAACTCAGAAAAAACGGCTGATTTTTGTGAGTCAGTAAAAAATCATGGGAAACTTTTGACTGAATTTTTTTTCAAAAGCCGAAAGTCAGAAATAAATGAAAAACTTTGAATCGAGGCGTTTTATATGGTAATTTGTTTGTCGGTTTGCCTATTTTTGCCGCGAGAATAAAAACGAAAAAAGTTTTGTGCGGCAAAAAAAGCTTGCAAAGTATTAAGCTGATTTTTTGAAGAACTTACCATTTAAGATTGGAAAGAAGTAGCTTTAAATCGCAGTTTTGAATTTCTCCCTTTAGTTCCAGATATTCCAGCTGAAGGCATCGATGACCAATACGAGCAAGCTGAACATTATTTATCTCCCAGAAACCCATCTTTAGGTTCTTGAGTGTGCTTGGAATATATTCAAAGGACACAGGTATCAGATTGCAATCACACAAGACTAGTTGTTCAAGCATATTGCATGTTTTGAAAAAGTCATCCAAAGATGTGGTCTACAAAATTAATTATACTACAACTAATTTGAATTGTAATGCTTTTTCGAAATACCTTGAAATTTTCGAAATAATAAGCGCCCCCCGACCTCCCTCGTTCAAAATCGTCTTCTTGGCATTGTGTTTTTGAGCTTATTTTTGAAGACTTTTCTCAGACAAGTCACCACTTCATTTGTAGCTAGTGAGATGTGCTACAAGATAAGTGTTAGCTTGCCTGACAGCTGGCCAAAATACAATGCCAAACGACGATTTTTGAAAGGGGGCACTTATTAGAGGAAGTACGATAAATCATAAAATTAGGTGAGCGGGGAAGTCAATTAAAAACTCACATCTAGAACAAATCTATCAATCTTAATGCTTTTAAGGGTGTTGAAGCGGTCAGCCATCTGCATAAGGTAGGCATGATCCAATTTACAATTGAAAACATGTAGATACTGCAACTGATTAACTGGAATTTGGCTCAGAAGTATATCCCAGAAACAATTAAAGTCAAGTAAACTCAATGTGACATTACACAAGTAAGGAGCACATCTGTCAGCTATGGCAGCAAGCTGGAAATTTAGAACGATTGTACAAAAAAATGTTTTAAACAAGATATCACCTTTTTCTTTGCCTTGTTAATCTTCTTTTCATCCTTAGTTCTCGCAATCTCACAAAGTTGTACGCATAAAAGGTGAAGCAGGTGGTATTGCGCCAACTGTGTGCTTGAATAATAGTCCTCCATCTTCGGCATACCGCTTCTATGGGAAGTTTTGTTTCCAAGTCCAGCTGTTTAAAGATGTGCACCTGCAAAGATGACATAGACAGAATGTGACGGCGGGGGGTTTATTCAGAAACCGGATAATTCAACAGTCAGAGATTTGTCAATAAATGTTTTAACCTACTTTTTGACAACGTATCGAGCTGATTTTTTTCATGATCAATAGAAATAGCCTAGAGGAACTGATGCTGAGAAAAATCAGCTCGATACGTTGTCAAAAAGTAAGTTAAAACAATTATTGACGAAAACTCCGACTGTTGAATAATCCACTGTTGAATTATCGCTTTTTGAATTTTCCGTCTATTGAATAAACCCTCCGCCAATTTGACCAAATTGATTTTTTAACTTTTTAATGAAAAAGCCTCGAACGAGACGCATGTGGCTTGAGAGTTTAAGATGCACACACCAGGGGTAGACATGGACCGTCCCGGGCTGAAAAATGTCCGGGCCAGGCTTGGGCCTGAAGCCGAGGAAGAATGGCATATTTGAAGAATGAAGAATGGCACATGCGTATTTGCATTTTCACTTCATTCCGTTTTATATCAGAAAACGAATGAGTAATACAAAATTTCCCACTAACAAATGCTCTAGAAACTGGGCTATAGTCAATTGACCCAAATTGCAATTCCCAATAAAGTCAACTATCCCCTCAATCAACGCTTTCAGTACAGTCAACTATCGCAATACAGTCAATGATCCTAAAGTTGACTCTCCCAATGGTGCCAATAAGAGAGTCGACAAACAAGAGTTTATTTGTGTACTTACCGCCTACTCACCAGAGCACGGCTGAACTTAGTTTAGTCTGGGGTTTACGTCAATAAGGGTTAAGTAAGCGTACGCCAGTGGCCAAGTACGTCTCCTGTACAGGTCCAGGAAAAAGGCAACCAGACAATTTCTAATATTTTTAGAATTTGTCGCGCGACATTTTCTAATATTTTTAGAATTTGTCGCGTGACATTTTCTAATATTTTTTCGGTAAATTCGGGACAAAACAACCGAATTTACCGAAAAAATATTAGAAAATGTCACGCGACAAATTCTAAAAATATTAGAAAATGTCTGGTTGCCGGAAAAAACCCTAGTTGTCCTATGCGCAAGTAGGTGCTCTAAGCAGATGAGCCATCAGGCCGACCCGGCCTTTTTTTATTTTTCTGCTATCTGTCTGCCTTCCTCGAGTATGGGTGGGGGGAACTATAAAAGTATCTTTTTCTGCATTGAGAAAAAAATCTGCTACTGCCATTTTGTAGCTGACATTCAGGGCTTTGAATTTTAACGCAAGAGTTTTCCTTAAACGCATGCTTTTGACATTGGGTTTGCGTTCATCATGATTTATTTGCATGCAACATTTGCTTTCAAATTCAGCCCTATCAAACCCGTCAATTTTCAAACTATTTCCGATAATCAAACTTTTACAAAAAAATTGGAAACTCAAGATTTAAAATTTTATATGGATGAAAATATACCGTCTTCAACAAAAATAAATTTTTAAAGTTTGAGGTTCTTTAGCGGGTAAGAAGTATCTCCCGGCATATTTTCACTATGCCACAAACAAGAACATGCTATTAGAAGGAATAAGAAAATTTGAATTACCATAATCTCGACTGGCAAATCCTGGATACTGACAAATTGTTCTGCATTCGACATAGTAGCTTGGATGAGAAAATATGTAAACAAATATAATATTGCAAATCAGAACACTACTATTGAAATTGTGAAGACCAAATAATTGGCAATGATATTTGACTGATTAAAGAGCCTATTGTTTATCTTGAGATGTTTACTAGATCTAATGATTAGATTGGTAAAAACCCAACTTGCTACTGTGTTTGAATTTTTTTGTCAAAAATCGTCAACTTTTTGAGAAAAGCTTTTGGAAAGTCACCTGATACCAAAATTTCATCCTGAATTCGAATCCGTTAAGGTCAGATCAAAAAAATATCTGTGAGCTCAGATATCTCCTAAAGTAGGTAGGGTTGTCGACGCGTCGAAATTTTCGACGCGTCGAGTCGAAAGTCGAAATTTTCGACGCGTCGAGTCGAACGTCGAAATTTTCGACGCGTCGACGTGAAAAGTCGAATTCGACGCGTCGAGTCGACAACCCTAAAGTAGGTAAGTGCCCGGATGCCATTTTACCGCTTTTAAGCGGCATTTTCCGCTTTTTTACCTTCTTTGCCGCTTAAATTTTAAATGCCGCTTAACACTAGAACGGTCGAGCGGCCACTTTGTGCAGTTGGAGTCAGTTTTCGACGCTGATTCCGAATATGGTCACAGAATTTGCTAATTCGTTGTTTTGAGTGGTAAACACCCTTTGAATTTTGGACACCAAAATCAGTAACAGCTCGATGTTTTACTTGTTACTCGAGAAGTATTTAATCGTGAGTCAAGCTTGATAGCTTGTTTGAAGCTGAAATTCCGGCCTTTCTAGCTGTATATTACACACGGGTTGGTTGCAATAAAAGTGTGTTTTTAAAGTCTTTCAAAACATATTCAAATTTTCAAATTTTAAACATCTAGAAAAAAGTGCTTGTATTTTTATTATAGAGACACACTCAAAAATCGGATACGATAGGAAGAAAGAGCAGACAAAACTGGGTCTAGAACGTCTATTTAAAAAAAAGTTCGTTAGTTATTTGCTTGGTAAATTTACATCAAACAAAATTGTTGCAAAATTCGAAAAAAATAAAACCGCGATTTGATCGAATTCAAATATTTTTATGCATCACAAATTTCAAAATACACAACAAAAATGCAACCAGAACATTTATTTGCAGTGATCACATTTAGAAACTTCTTTCTTTGACCGGTGAAGTTCGCAGTAAGGCTATGGCATTTTGAGCATTCTTTTTGGCATCTTTTGTCGCAGGCGTAGCATCGTCCTTGGCAAATATAAGCTTTGACTGACTTCTTGTTGTCATTGAGTGTAGCGTCCGGCGATCTTGACGAGCGAGATTTTTTCAATGAACCTCTGCAGGTAAAAAACTTATCAGAAGCATAATTATGGTAATGTATTTTAGAATGGTAAAGTGCAGTTTGTATTCCGTCAGAGGGAAACTCTTTTGAAGTTCCAAGTTAGAGATACAAAGCAAGTTTCGCTCTACTCCACAGCTCACCACAAAAAAGAAATGGATAAATCAGGGAGGCCAAAGATGATCGCTGTTTACAATCAAACCAAATTCGGTGTCGATATCTTTGATGAAATGATCAATGGGTATTCTTACAAGCCCGCAACAAGACGCTGGCCGCTCCGACTTTTTATGGGCTTAGTTGTGGATGGGGGCGCGCAAAATGCCTTTGTATTGATGGGGGAAAAGCAACCAAGACGCGACTTCCTGCACAATTTATCCGATCAGCTAATGGATGGTTTGAAGAAGAAAGGAGCAAGGAGAAAGGAGGTCACTGGAGCACAAAAGAATTTGGAGAAATATCAAACTTATATGCAAGGTATATTTAGACCAAATGTGTATAAATTTATCAATCTATCTATAGCGTTCACGCGAAAATGGTCTCATCCGCAAGCTTGAAGAAGAGCATTGCTACATCTGCAGATCAACAATCCGTGGTCAAAGATTATTAGCTGTGGAAGTTGTCAAAAGCCAATTTGTGAAAAGCATGCAGTGACGAAGACCATTTGTATATCCTGCGATGAGACCGCTCGTCAAGATCGCCGGACGCTACACTCAATGACAACAAGAAGTCAGTCAAAGCTTATATTTGCAAGGACGATGCTACGCCTGCGACAAAAGATGCCAAAAGAATGCTCAAAATGCCATAGGCCTTACTGCGAACTTCACCGGTCAAAGAAAGAAGTTTCTAAATGTGATCACTGCAAATAAATGTTCTGGTTGCATTTTTGTTGTGTATTTGAAATTTGTGATGCATAAAAATATTTGAATTCGATCAAATCGCGTTTTTATTTTTTTCGAATTTTGCAACAATTTGTTTGATGTAAATTTACCAAGCAAATAACTAACGAACTTTTTTTAAATAGACGTTCTAGACCCAGTTTTGTCTGCTCTTTCTTCCTATCGTATCCGATTTTTGAGTGGTGTCTCTATAATAAAATACAAGCACTTTTTTCTAGATGTTTAAAATTGAAAATTTGAATATGTTTTTGAAAGACTTTAAAAAACACACTTTTTATTGCAACCAACCCGTGTGTAATATACAGCTAGAAAGGCCGGAATTTCAGCTTTCAAACAAGCTATCAAGCTTGACTCACGATTAAATACTTCTCGAGTAACAAGTAAAACTATCGAGCTGTTACTGATTTTTGGTGTCCAAAATTCAAAGGGGTGTTTACCACCTCAAAACAACGAATAGCAAATTCTTGACCATATTCGAATCAGCGTCGAAAACTGACTCCAACTGCACAAAGTGGCCGCTCGACCGTTCTAGTGTTAAGCGGCTTTATCCGCTTTTTTTTGCTGATTTCGCCGCTTTTTGCCGCTTTTTGGTTCAGAGCTGGATCAGACCGGATAAGACGGTTGAGGGCTGGATCAGACCGGATCAGGGCTAGATCAGACCGGATCAGGGCTGGATCAGACCGGATCAAGGCTGGATCAGACCTGTTCAGGGATGGATCAGACCGGATCAGACTGGTTTAGGGCTGATTGAGACTGGACGACACAGTAGGTAGTGTGAGGTAGGTGATGACGGGTTACTTTTGCCAAAAGTAGGTAAAACCCAAAAAAAGAGTGTGGATCACGAATTACTCTGGCCAAATATGAGAGGAAAACCCGAAGACAGTGCAGATCACGAGTCACTCGCCTATTGAAACCGGATCGATAGATCAAAAGTTACTCTTGATCTATCGATCCAGTTTCAGACCAAACGAGTAGGATCATAGATCAAGAGTTACTCTAGATCCTTGATCCGGTTTCAGGTGGACGAGTAGGATCACGAGTAACTCTTGATCCTTACTCTATCCGCCGACTCGAAAGTGGCTCTTGCATATAGCATTTTGTTTCAAAAATTGCGGAAGAATTGGCCACACTCCTGGAGGAAATCATCGAAGTTGAAGCATATCTGAGGAGCTCAACAAAGAAAAAAAGTTCACCGACTGGACATCGACAAGAAGTGTCCAGTGATTTTACGTAACAAGAACATCGTCCACCTGAAAAAGATGGTCTCTGCGTTCCTTAGCATTTTTCCGTCAAATGCATACTGTGATGATGAATGCACTATGGACAGACGAAAAGAATCGCTTTATCGCCTCTACTATAAATGCCTTACTTTGCGTCAAGTGTAATTTTGAGATGAACAGTGTTGATGCGTATGATTTTTTATTTGGGCCAGAAACTGTTGTTAGAAAAGCCAAAGCTGTAGAAAGTATCAGTTTGCTGAATAAATGTTATTTCTGATGTATTTGTTGGCATTTAAGAAGGTTTGAGAAGGTTAAAGGTTGTATTAAAATTCCGCTTTTTTGCCGCTTTTACAAACGAAATGCCGCTTTTTCCGCTTTTTTTACCTCAACATACCGTTTTTTTCTAATTTTGGTTGGATCCCTGGGTAAGTGGTCCGAATTTTCTGACTGGTCTACTCAAAATAGCAATATCTAAGCTCACAAAAATTATTTTGATCTGATATCAACGATTCGGATTCAAAATAAGATTTTGATACTAGAGGTGACTTTTTAAAAGCTTTTCCTTAAAAAATTGGTGATTTTTTCACCAAAATCGAAAAAAAAAATTCAAACAGGGCGCGAGTAGGGTATCGTTCGATTAGATTTCAGTGCAAGATATGAAACGCTAGACAAACAGGGGCCAAACGGCGCCTCTTTTCAGGTTCTTATCGAAAAACTTTTACATTTGTATTGCCTTTAAAAAAAAGAATTATAGAACCATTGACACACTTAGCATTGTTTTGCCAATATTTTCTAATCTCTGAGATTTGATTTTGCAGTAAACTGCTCAAAAAGCGCTAGGTTGTCAAATTTTAAGTCGGAATCTCGAGCAGCCTTGTAATTCGACGTTTTAGGCAGAATACACTTGAATACGCGCAGGGGCTTGAGAGTTAGAGATGCGCGCACACACTTACCTTAGACATAATTCCGAGCAAGACTCTTAAACAAAAGCATTTAAAGACTCTTTTTGCCAGTTCCAGTGACCGAAACGGAGTAGGATAGCCTTTAGTTAATGACTTAACTACCTCTCGTCAATGAAAGGTCAAAATTAAGAGCAGGTAATTTTCTTATAAAAATTGAAATGGCGGCCAAATGAGGTGCAGCCAAATGAGTTGCGGCCAAATGAGTTGCGGCCAAATGAGTGCGGCCAAATGAGTGCGGCCAAATGAGTTGCGGCCATATGAGTAGTAACCCACTCACTTGTCATTTAACAAACTTTTAAGTGTATCTAGGTGCTGTGTATGGCGCTCAGTGCCGAAAAAAACATCGTCACCGGGCCTAACTAGTGTTGGAGACCAAGGGTGCGGGGCGGGTTTTTAAATGTTGCGGTTAAATAAATTGCGGGTTACCGCGTACGGGTAACTGTGTACGAGTTTGCGTGACTTTTCGGTTCCTGAATGTACAGGCTACATTTTGTGTATAAGACATCTTAAAAACGACGACTTTTCTAGATTTTTTGACGGACTGAAATTTGGTATAATTTTCAGATATTATTAAGACTCGCAACTCAAGCTCCAAAAGAGGCGAAAAGCAAGACTGCGATCAAGAAAAAGTCAGTCAACCGGTCAAAAGGCAGCAAGTTTCAGCTAGAGAAGCACTAAGCCATGTTATGGAGAAGCAGAAGCAATCAAAGAAGAGGCTGCAAACCGAGTTAAGGCTGCATGAAGGGTCCGTCTTCGTAAGCCCTTTCAGCTTGTCTAAGATACCACTTTAAAAATTCGTGTACTTCTTCTTAAATGCTTATCTTAATTCCAGTGAAGCATGATGAGCAAGAAAAAATTTTCAAAGCCAGCCGAAGAAATGTGCAACAGAAAGGTCTTTGTCAAGAAGTGAGTTGAAATTAAAAATCTAACAGCATGACGACAAGCTTCTAGGTAGCAGTGTACCTAAACGGAATACAGCCAGCTTCCAAGTCGACTTCACCAGTGATGTCATTGCCAAGCTCAAAAGGGACAGAGAAATGCTTCTAAATCTACTCGTTGATTGGCCCAAAACATCATCTCTTGGATTGGAAAGGCTAACCCTAATCAGATCAGTGCTTTGGAAGACGTCTACAAAAGTCTAGGAGCCAAAAGCAGGCCTGGTACCAATCTTTTACTGGTAAATTTGAGATCTCTTTGACATGTTAGCGATTGTGTATGTTTCACTGTTTCAGGCAATCATGTGCGCAGGTTACTTACCGGAGATGGACCCAAGAAGATCGTTGATATAGTACGCTGCAATGAAAAATGTGGAGCCTTTGAAGAACTTCTTACTTTGCTTGGACAGATCCAGTCGATGGCGAAGTCAACTTTTTTGTCGAATGAGCAAGTCATCATGCTTGGCAAATTGACGCATGGCTTCTTCTTGTGCATGAGGGTAAAGTTGTTCAAATTTTCTGTCGTGACTTTTCCATAAGTACGAAATTTGATTATTCGGAACATTTTCCGGATGCTTCCGTGACGACTAAGTGCCACCTTCTATGCTCACATGTTGAAGAATTTGTAAAACTAGACAATTTTGGGAATTGCTGTCGGAGCAGTCAATTGAGTCTCTTCACCGGAAAGTCAACAGCGATGAGAGAAAATTTGATTCAATGAAAATTCGTCCAATAATTTTGAAGAAACTTATTGAGAAATCTTATGTGCGTAATGCAGACATGTGCACGGGCCGGCCCGGAGCCGGGCCGGAGGGCCTAGGTTTTTCGGCCCGGGCCGGGCTCATACATTTCCGCGGTGGTCGGGCCGGGCCTAAGACGATAACACGCAGACGATAAACACTACACAAGACCCAATCACAACGACGAGGAGGATTCTGGAGAGCCTTCGGGGAGCTTCAAGCCCAGGACAACAATGACCTCCTTTAGATGGTGAAGTACGACCAAGATGGGAATGCGGAGAAGGCTGAAGTTACAAAATTTTGGCATGCAAGGAATTCAGGAGGCTTCTGTCTCACACTCACAGCGGTCATATTTCGTAAGTTCGCATTTTTCATATTGAATAATTATGTTAAATATATTTAGTAGCATCTATCTACCCATATCAAGCAGCCTGAGGCGACGAACATAAAGAACTTGCTCTCTTTCTATGCTCCCAACCGGCCCACTTCGCCGAAATCCAGAAAATGAATGAAAATTTATATGACTTTCATTTTCTGTCCCCACATAGATAAAGAGCCGGGCTTCGCGTGCCAGCCCGGCCCGGGCTTCACTTTTGAAATTTCCCGCGGCCGGGCTCAAAAACATTCGGCAGGCCGGCCGAGCCCTAAAATTTCCGGCACGCACATGTCTGGCGTATGTACTGTTTGACTTGAATTTTGAGTTGGAATTTGTATCCGAATAAAGTTACTTTGTCTTTTCATGTATTGCAGATTTTAAGGTACATATGTTAAATTTTGAAATAATTATCTGATAGTTGGTTACAAAAGAGTAAAAATCAAAAAAAAGCGCAACAAAAATCACAATGAAATTCTTGGCGTTTTGTTTAAGTTGAACTACAAGAAATTCAAATTTTGAAAGCTGTGAAAAGAGTGCTCTCACATTTTTTGTCAAAAAAAGTTAACTGAAAATTGGGCACTGCCTGAAATTAACACAATTGATTATAACACAAATTAACAACCGGCGTTATCAACCGGTTGATATCGCCGTGGCTATTCGATGACTATTTGATCAACCGAAATCGATCAACCGGTTGATGGTTGATGTGGCGGTGATAAAGTCCAGGCGTGGCTAAGACTTCTGAACACTATACACTGAACACTGTGTGTCATATATAAGAAACACAAACTTGAGCCACTTTCTCTATATTTCCCCAAATCTTACACTCAACCAATATTCTTTTCTTTCTTTTATCACAACATCTCACTTATTCAAAACAAGCACATCCTACTGCTGAATTCTATTTTTCTCAAAAATTCAACAACGAATGATCTTTTTAAATCAAAACTGATCTATAACAGTTAAATTTGACTGTCTTATCAATAATCTAACATTTCTTCTGAATCGTATTTTCAGCCAGCTATCGGTATATAGCGACCTTTTTCTGGTATGGTCTAATGAGCGGACACTCGAACTGAGTGACTCGACTCAAGAGTTGGATAGACAAAAAACGAGCGACTCGTATTTTGAGTCCGACTCGCTGTAGGAACTGGGAGGGCTAAAAAGAACGTGTGCGTTTCTTAAGCCTGACTTGTCCCGATGAGTGGAAACTCGATTTGAGTGACACAACTCAGAGACTTTTTGTGTGGACAAGAACGAGTGACTTGGATTTCGAGTCAGGCTCGTTGAAGGACTATTTTGTTTAGGTATGTGTGTGTGGTGATTGTTTTCAGGAATGCCAGGCCCTGAATTTGGCAAATTATTTACTTAATTTACTAGCAATTAGTATAAGTAGCAATACTGAATAAAATGGGATAAGAGAGTGATGTGGATCGCCACTAGCTGGAGTCTCGTCGCTTTTGGTCCAAGCACCAAAACTCAGAAGTAGAATAGAAGTGCTCCTGTTGAGTTGGGTCCATCCTTTTTATAACCTTGGGAAGTAGGGCAGAGAGTCAAAACAGAGGCGTGCCCAACACTTTTTATGTGCTGGTCATCTCAGAAGAGAGAACAATCTAAGCTGTTTAATGGCTGAGCTATTTGTTTACACAACCAATGGGTTACGCAATTAGTGTATCAACGAAAGCATTTTCTTGCTATTCAATAACTTTCCAGCAGATGGCAGAAAACAGTTTGAATAAGTGAGCACATTAAAAGAGGCAAAAAAGGAAGAGAACTGGGAATAAAATACAAGAAAATGCAACATTTAACAGACAATCTTTGCTATGAAATCGCTTTCGCGACACAGCTCTTTTCTTTGCTGACGATACGCTTGTCCATGGCCTTCAACTTCATCGGCCCGCTTAAAGACGAACGAGCTCGGATTCTTCAAGCTACACTCCTTCTCATCTGACGCAGCCACCTCCAGAACTTGTTTTCTTGCCGTCCACGGAAAGAAAAGCATTTCAATGCACAATGCCATGCTTCCAACGAATTTGTTGTCTTGGAATTTTTTTTCGAGTGAGTTGAAAGCAATTCCACAGCTCATTGGGAAACATTGGACGCCCTCCGATGCGCCCGAGCCATGTTGCAAGTAACACCTTGCAAAAAGCATAAGTAAAATATAAATACAACACACCTGCACAAAGTAGTCGATAAACCTTGCTTCGCCTGAGCCAATCTCAAACTTGTCCCTTCCATCAGTATCGCGAGCATGTGGAAATAACCAACTGAAAGCTTCATGTAGATCAATAGTGGGAACGTAGACTAAAAATATTCATGTAAAACTTTCTTCATCGACGGCCAAATATTTGCTTCCCAGAGATTTTAGCATGTCGAACAGCATCGTGAAATCCGGCTCTAGGTAAATTCATCCTCGGTAAAATTCATCCTCGTAAATTCATTGGAAATTCAATTCCAAAAATTCAGGCTACTGCAGTGTGGAGACGATCCAGAGTCCTGCTCCCAAAAAAAAAAGTATGATAATGAAAATTATTCCTGTCAAGAACAAATTAGAGGATGAATTTACCGGAGGATAAATTTACCGGAGGATGAATTTACCGGAGGATGATTTTACCGAGGATGAATTGTGCCCGTGAAATCCCCCTCTTCCTTGTATTTACGCGTCAGACCAAGCTTTTGAACCCTCCTATACAAAACCGTGCAAAAATGTGCAAAGCACCCGTGTTTCTCAGCCACTAAATGGAACAAATGCAGGGTTTCTACATGGGTAATCATTTAACATAACTCACAATTGTAGTGATGCTCAAATGAGGCAATCAAAGTTCTTTCGAAATCCATGTGGGCGTGCCTGACTCTGCTATCTGGAACCAACTGACGTACGGCGGCAAAAAATCGATCATAGGTCCGCCGAGACTTCTTTGGTAGCAAAGCATGTAAGCATGGGATAAACTTTCTCCTTGCTTGGCGTGTAGCGTCAACAACTGTTTCCAACCTTTCGGCACGAGTGCAAAAGTGCCATCAATCCCATCATTCACTGTTCTCGAGAAACTAAAACAACATATTAAAGTAAATTAAAACCGTTCACAAGCAGTAGATCGACGAAAAATTACTTCCATCAAGGCTGGTGTTGAAAAATGATAATTCGCCTGTCTGAAGGGCCACTGTCGAATAGAACGAAAAGATTTCCTTATAATTTTGAAGTTCTAATGGAATAGTCATCTGGAAAGATTCGTCGTCGTTCTCGGATCCGCATCTCGCTTCTGTAAAAGACAAAACGCCACTCGAAAAAATTTAACTACGAGGTTCAAACTAACCCTCGATGGTAATTGATGACACCAGCAGTGCTTACCATACTCACCCGAGCCTTGACCTTGCTAGACACATGCTCCACTAAGTTTGAATGAATTACGCGTGGCGCAGCCTAGGAGTGTGGAATAAAGTCTTTGAATGTTTATAGAAAATAATAATACAAAACCTGATCTTGAAGAGCAAGTACCGAAATCTGGGCTTTCAACGTTCTCATATCCATATCAACTTTTGCTGTAACATGTGAATGATCTCCTTTGCTTTTTCCAATGCATTGATCATCTCGGTTGGTCTCAATTGCAGATTTGCACCCTTTTCCATGCATGACGCATCGCCAGTGTTTACTCCCACTGCATTGGGTTGTCTTGAACACCTGTAATATTCAATGCCATAAACTCTCGATAAAGGCCTGAAAGAAAAGACATGAATAATTATTTCTGGAACATTTTGTTGCATAGCCAATTTATCCAAAACATTGTATGTAAAACAGATTGTTTCAAAACACTATATGTTAGAAACAATTTGTGCTGTAATCAATTTGTGTTAGAAACAGTTTGTGCTATAATCAATTAATGTTAGAAACAATTTGTGTTAAAATCAATTGTATTAATTTCAGGTAGTGCGAAAATGACTTTATGTCTTAGAACACCATGCAAAGAGTACTGGAGGGTAGCTGGATACCTTATTTCCTGTTTTGGTCACTAGAACTAGCCAAAAAGTATATGCATAATATGCAAGTTAAGAAAACGCGATTTGGCTGGTGACATCTGAGCTAATTTACCGAAAAATCACTGAACGTACGAAAAACACACTCCGTGTTGAAAAATTATCGCTGCATTCTGTTCTCACAATATTTATTACAATGTTTTTATACAGAAATGCTGCTATAGATTTGGGCTGTAGTTTGTTTGGGTGGTATCCAGTTGAAAGAGGCATGCAGGAAAATAATTTTAAGTGCTAACTAGAAAATCGGCCCGAAAAACTGACGGACCGTATAAGTATCTAGGTGTCGTGTTGGCACTTAGCCGAAAAAAAGCATCGTCACCGGGCCTAGAAATTTAAATTCATCCGTGAAACTAGTGTTGGAGCGGGCGGGTTTGGAAGCGGGTTTTCAGAAATGTGTGGTAACCCGCAAGTTTGCGGGTTTTTCATGTTTTTTCTGAATAAAATACGGTAAATTACAAAAAAAAATTGAAATAAATTGCGGGTTACCGCGTACGGTAATTGCGTACGGGTTTGCCGGCGGGTTTGAAAAATTTGCCGGGCAGGTTTGCGGGTTTACCCGTCACCCCAATACTACATGAAACGACCGTAAACAAGAATTTGTAACCTAATTAAAACAATGTTGATAAAAAGGGCTTGATCAAAACTGTATTTCACAATCAACATATGCACACAAAATTTTTGATAAACATGGCCAGTCTGACATTCAGGCCAAAAAGTGTCCAACCCCCTTTTTAGTGTCCGTCCGGTTTTTCCATTCAAAGTTTTGCAGTCAGACGTTGTCTTCACAAGCCAAAACAGCGTATTTAGGTCAGGCGCCATTTGTCCTAGGAAGCCAAACGGCTCAGGCGCCATTTTTACTATACCCGTTTTTATAGGCGCTCCCAGGGGTATGGGCTAGCTGGGCTAGCTGGGCTATAGCCCCTTCCCTGTCAGGTTGCCTATTGTTAATAAATTGTTCGCCAATTTCAGCTTTATCGACTTCATCAATTATTCAATGGAGGGAAAATCGTTAAATCGGTACTTTTGTCTTGTCTATTTTCTATATATGCCTTGGTATTTATGCTCGTGATTTTAGGCTAGCAATGATGCAAACAATCATGCCGAAACTATGCACGAAAATGGTGGTCTTGGCAAAGTCAGAGATATTCGTGTTCTAGGTAATGAAATGCTGGTAGGTCTTTCACCGCTGTGTTTGAAATTTTTTGTGTGATAGCTTGTTTGTTAACAGGTGTCGATTTTTTGAGTTTGCCTGCGGCTGATCGATGCGTGTGGAGCTGGTTAGCAAGAAGTGGAATCATCTGTCTAGAATGAAAGTTGGAACAAGTATGAACGTGGCAAGAAAGCATTTTATTGACTATGATAAGTGGCAAAATGCATTCCCGAAGGTCGACTTCATCAAACTTCACACAATATTTATCGGTTTTGAATTTCAGTTCAAGTCACTATTTCTTCGTTGTTGCAGACGCACCAAAGAATTGAACCTTTCCTTTGACAATACCAGTGTGCCGGCCCTGCTTCCATTGCTTCCGAATCTACGTCATATCGCTTGCATGGACACAGTCTGTCGAACACTGCATTAGCGGTCATCTCTGACAAATTTCCTTGTCTATTTCTTTGAAAATTAATTGCCCAGTAATTAACTCTCACATTTTCCAGGATTAAACTTTTTTATTTAGGAAGTTGATAGTTTTGGCATCACATCAATTCTTGAAAAATGCAAGCACCTAAAATCCTGGCAGTCCTCGGTTCTACGAATTCTCTCTCTTCTCTCATGAAGACTATAAATTTAAACTCTTCCGCCAGCACTGAAGTGTACATTTGGGACCGTTCTGACCGTCTTTTATTCTTCAAGCTGTTGGTTGACAAAGAATACAGTTGGAATCTATCGAATTGAGAGAGCTCTGTCTTTCTAGGTCGGAAATGTATTCGCCCTCCAAGAAAAATGTCTTCTGCGCAATTAGCTTCGACAGGTAATGTTCCAATTCGCGTGTTGCAAGCACCTAGACGTTGTATTTGGGTTGCTGGGCAAATTGAAGCTTGAATAACTTGATTTCGACTGTTGTGTATTTCAGATTGAGATACTTAGCATTAAAGATCTGCGTTTATGTGTTCCCTACTTTCGTTCAGCTGGCCAAAATCTTTCTAGACTTGAAGCTTTGGAGTTGGACGTTTTTGACCATACAAAAGGGACTTAATAATGTAGGTTCAGTATTCAGAAGTCAAAAAGAATCCTGATAATTTCAGTGTTTGAAGTGATCGCTAGCAAATGTCCGAACTTGAAGCATTCGCTTTTCAGTTACTTGAAGAAAATCCTATTAGCGTGAAAAGTTGGCTCTTCTGGCCAGTTTCCAAACTTGTGTTCTGTCCACATTCGCTCAGGCCAGCACAAGTCGCCTACAATTCGATGCTCTTTGAGGAACTTTCGCTGAGTGGACGACTGCAGGTTTTTTGCCGCTTTAACGTCTTTTATAATTTTTTCCAGTACTTTTTACACTGATGAGGCACTTCCTGTTCAAAAATATATGCGACGCACTCGAACATTGCCGGTTTGTTTTTAGTGTAAATTAGTTTTTAATCTACAACATGTTTTCAGTGCCTCACCAGAATTTTTTGTAATCGCAGCAGAGAAGAGCGACACAGAAGGATTCCATCGATTGGTGGCTACTCTTACACTATTCACCAAGGAGAACATCCCCACATACTGTCAATGATGAACGCATTCTTCATCTTCGGTTCGCAGTGCTAGCATAGAGGATCTTCCGCAGCATCCATGGGCCAAAGTACGCAGATGACGTGGACGTCCTTTCAAGCATGTTGATATAAGTTAAGCAAAAAGAGGCAGCAAATTTATTTTGGAGGAGTGTCGAGCAAACGTAAGATTTGAGTTTTTGATAATTATTTTTTGCTTAAACTTATTTTAGGAATTCTTGGCATGATTATACTTAGATGGGATTTATTTGTATGTGCGTGTGTTCTGTGGTCAGTGAATAAATATATTGCTTATGTTTGTTGGTACATGCTCTGCTTGTGCGTCGTTATGTCAATTTCCATATTTTTTGACTATAGATGGCTAATTGAAGTAGGATACGGATATTTTTTTCAAACTGTTTCCAGTTCTTAATGCTGCGATTTTAGCAATAGAGAAAAAAATCCATATGTGTGAATTATGGCTTACCCACAGTGAAGTGCGAGTCCCCCTTTATCGTAGTGTTCAATTTTCCCGGCGCCGATTTCCCGGCGCCGATTGTTCCCGGCTTATATAAAAGACAATTGTTCCAGGATATATAAATGACCGATTGTTCCCGCTAGTATAAAAGCGACAATGTTCCCGCATATTTAAAATGACCGATTGTTCGTCGACCGATTGTTCCGGCTCGTATAAAAGGACAATTGTTCCGGCTATTATATCTCTTGAAGACAGTTTATTTTCAAGTTTTGGATTATTTTTGATATTGCTGTTGTTATTCACCTTCGTCCCATATTTTCCTCTTTTAATCGACAATACTTTAGTGCCGAAATGGATTTTAATTTCATTGCTAATCTACTTGCCCGCATAGATCACGTTGAGCAAATAGTTGCACAAAAAATGTAAGCTTAGTTCGACACACTCATTGGCCGCAACTTATTTGGACGCCCTCATTTAGGAGCCCTCACTTGGGCGCCATTATTTTATATTGATTTTTGTGAGGTAAAGAAAA